>BROE01000007.1:1661157-1703776 GCA_036571765.1 Plecoglossus altivelis
GATGATGTTGTCCTGATGGCTCCATCGGACCGGGACCTACAGCATGCACTAGAGCGGTTTGCAGCCGAGTGTGAAGCTGCCGGGATGGGAATCAGCACCTCGAAATCTGAGGCCATGGTTCTCGACCGGAAGAAGGTGGCTTGCTCCCTCCGGGTGGGTGGGGAGCCCTTGCTTCAAGTGGAGGAGTTCAAGTATCTCGGGGTCTTGTTCACGAGTGAGGGAAGGACGGAACGTGAGATTGACAGGCGGATCGGTGCGGCGGCCGCAGTGATGCGCTCTCTGTACCGGTCCGTCGTGGTGAAGAAGGAGCTGAGCCGGAAGGCAAAGCTCTCAATTTACCGGTCTATCTACGTTCCTACTCTCACCTATGGTCATGAACTTTGGGTAATGACCGAAAGGACGAGATCGCGGATACAAGCGGTCGAAATGAGTTTTCTCCGCAGGGTGGCTGGGCGCTCCCTTAGAGATAAGGTGAGGAGCTCGGTCACACGGGAGGAGCTCGGAGTAGAGCCGCTGCTCCTCCACGTCGAGAGGAGCCAGCTGAGGTGGCTCGGGCATCTGTTTCGGATGCCTCCTGGACGCCTCCCTCGGGAGGTGTTCCGGGCATGTCCTACCGGGAGGCGGCCCCGGGGAAGACCCAGGACACGCTGGAGGGACTATGTCTCTCGGCTGGCCTGGGAACGCCTCGGGATCCCCCCGGAGGAGCTGGAGGTGGTGTGCGTGGAGAAGGAAGTCTGGGCCTCCCTGCTCAGACTGCTGCCCCCGCGACCCGGCCCCGGATAAGCGGAAGAAAATGGATGGATGGAATAAAAAAATAAAAAAATTTTTTTAAAGGTTAATGGGAAGAGGGTCCCATTTGCACTTATTTCTTTTAGCACTGATAAGCCTCTCCTGCAACTCTGCTTCAGTAGTTCTGCAGGTCCAGCGGTTAAATTAGAAATGCCATCTTTTCATCATAGCAGTGTATCTAAGAAAATCTTAGCCTTAAAAGAAAGATGAAAGTGATGATAGTGTGATGGTGGATAATATTCAAAAGCCAACAATAGCAGCTTTATCCATGCTTGTCTTCACACCAGCACCCAGATGTGTGTGTATAGATCAGGCTTGTGTTGCGACTGCCGGTGTGAGAGATGTTTTTTGTGTGTGCTGGCAGAACAGAGGGCTTTTTGCCATCACACAGGAGCAACACAGAGCTCAGTGAAGCGGGCAGCGACACTGGGCCGAGGGGCCGACAGTACACTCCCTGCCCCTGTGGGGAGGAAACGCCATGAAAAGGACATGAATCATGGGATTGTATCCTGCTGAAAAACACACTGAGGGCCCCGAGGGTTTAGGTCAAAGCTGTTGTCTGTGCCCCCCTCCCCCCCCCCCCCCCCCACACACAGACTCCACATGTGATCTTTTCTTCATGACCCCAAACAAGGAACCAGAAACTGACATCTCCCTTTGCTTTTTTCTTGATTGTTTTATTAGCGGATATTGTTGGTGTAAGAGACAGTTCTTTCAGTAAGGCCATGAGAGTAGGTGGTGTCCTCGATTTCAACTCAGGCGAGGTCAGGGGGTCACCGAAGCCTTTTATGAAAGTGAAAAGCCTGTCACAGCCCTAAATTGGTGCTCCCTGCCCGCCACAAAATTTCTCCTGATACTAAGTCGCTGTTCGACTTAGCAAACTCCCAGAGCACTGCATTCACATGCTTAATTCTGCAAAATTTGAAAAACAAAGAAATTATTTGTATGAAACAAACTAATACTAACTCTGCCACAACCATCTAAAACAGCATTTTCTGCTTTGCTACCAGGACCACAAACACAAGTTCATGTATTTGTTGACATTTTCTCTTGCTTCTATTCTCAGTTTTGCTCAGTCAGAAAAAGGTGATGTATTCAACTCTAGTCTGAGTTATGTTTTTCGTCTTAGGGAAAAGGCTCAGTTTTTTACTTGATCTCTTTGGTCTAAGATGTGTACTGCCTCACTCCCCAAACCACCAAAGAAAACAAGCTCTGCAGGATTGTTTTGTCCCATAGGAAAGTTGATCGTTTCATCATCTGCCTCTCTCCTAAAATCTGAAGCCAATTAAGCACTGAAGGTCCGAAACAAACATGATGGAGGTTATTTTGAGCTGATACTATCAACAACCTGACTGCAGGCAGACAAGTTTAGCTTTCAGACAGGAAGATTACAATCTTATTATTGACAAATTCCTCCTATGGGTGGTTTCTGACAAGCAAAAAACTGTATCGTGCAGTTCTGATTCAATCTTGGTGAATAACATTAGTCGGCATGTTATGATGCGTTGTCCAATCTGGTCACACATATAGCCTCATTGTCCTCCTATGAGACTTAGTGACCCCATCCATTTCCCCCACCACCACTCTCTCAAGACACACACACACACACACACACACACACGTCTTTGTACCCCGAACTGGGATTAAAATCAAGTGCTTTAGAAACAACCCCCCACAGGCCCTGCCAGTGAAACGCCAAGCTCCCAATTAAACGCGCAAGACCTCCATCAGCAGTGGGAACAGCCTCACAACCCTGAACCCAATGGTGACCTCCATGGCCCCGAGGTCAGGGTGCTGAGTGCTGGCTGGATGACAGGAGGCTGGGGGGGGGCGTGGTATTGTCCAGGGAGATATGATAGACACGTTTTCACTCCAGAGGTGGTGGGAGGGAGGGCGGAGAGATTATTGTGGTGGGCTCGACTGAGCGGGACGTTTTTATAGGGGAACAAGAAACCTGATGCAGCATGAAATACCTCCTAGAGTAGGCCCTCTTTTAGCCAAATTAACTCACAAAGTAATGGAAAGAATACAACGGGGGGATGGGTGTGGGGGAGCAGGGCTGGAGGATGGTTGGAGTGGTGATGGGGAAGGGGACGAGGAGGGTTGCTGCTAAGAGAACGGGAAAAAGAGTGAGGGTAAAGGTGGGGGGGGGTGGGGGCACAGAAAATGAACAGTTCTGCACCATGCAATGTCAGTGTGTGACATTAAATGTACCAAAAACATGAATTACTGCATCAGCCATGCTGAATTAACTCTATATATCAAGCCCTAGTCTACGAGGAGGGGGGTGGGGGGGAGGAGTGGGGAGTGTATGGATATACGTAGATGTGTGTTTGAGTGCGAGTGTTTTACTGGCACTGCCATTGGCAGGGAGAGTAGGTGAAAATAAATAAATAAATAAAAAGTAACTGAACATTTCTATCTCCTCCCATTAAAGTTAACCACTTCTCTCTCACCAGCCACATAAAGCTGTCACCCGGCCCTGTGGATTTATGCCGCCCTTGCCCTGCTCCTGTCCCAACTATCGCGTGCCTCCAATTACATTTTTTCGTGGCTCCCTCCATCCCTTCCCCTTGTAAATGTAATGAGAGAGGGGAAAAAATGGGGGGGGGGGGGGGGACGCTGGCTGCAGTTAACACAGTTCCCTAATAATACCTGAAAGCTGGACGGGCAAAAGCAAAAAAATAAGAAAAAGAAAGGGAAGATGCAGGCTCGCCCAATAATGGTATTTTAAAGAAGGCCTGCTTTTGTCAGTGATGTAATTAGCTCGATTAATCACGGTGTATTACCATGAGTCCAAGCTACTGAACAACAAAACCTGGGCAGCTCACATTTAGAAGACCCAGTGTCAGCAATATTTTTTTATCATCATCTCGAAGGCAAGTCCCACAGATATGAATGCGTCAAATAACAGTAGCTTAGTTTGGATAAAGATATCAGGGGCCGCAGGGGAAAGAATAAGGAGCGGGGCCTGTTGGAAGACATGAAGCTTATTTACAACAACACCAACTACAGATGAGCCACTCCGATGGATGAGAGAAAATGGCTGCCGGGATATGCAGCAGATAGCCCGGCTGTCTATCAATCACAGGGGTTGAGGAGGGGTAAGGGTGTTACCTTGGGGGGGTTTTTTGTGTTTGTTTTTTTAATCGCTCACTTTTATAATATCCAGTTGGAGGCTTCTGGGAGACAACAGGACTTGGAGACAACAAGGAACTGAGGTACTTGCTAGGTGGAGGAAGTTCTAGTTGACAGTGGCAGTGACTATTCTGGGTAGGTGTCAGGTGTGTTTGTGGTGTCAGGTGTGGGTGGGCCGTCTATAGTAAATGGAGTATTTTGGTCAAATGGGGGCTCAGCTGGTCAGTGTTGGTGAGGAGTGGACTTTATTGGTTGCAAATAATTGAGGGTGCTAAATCACAGGTGCTAAAATTGCTTTAACATTTCTGCCATGAATAGACAGGGGCAGACAAGGGAGTCCGGACAGTTCGGAAAATACCGCTTGTCTTCTTTCCTAAATGAGAAAAAAGGCTCATTCGAATTTCCTGTCTTTATCACTACTGCATGTACGTGTGTCTGCAGGGTGGAGGTGGAAAGGGTGGAATAGACGAACTAACTGACTCAAGTCAGTAACAGAATGTCAAATTTGAAGAGATTGTTTGTTGAACTACAATGATTGATTGGCATGTGTGAGAGGAAAGGAGTCCCGAGGAAGTCTTTGAGTTTTTGTCCGTGTGTTTTGTTCTCCTTGTGTGCGTGTATGTGTATTTGTGAGTGAGTGAGTGATAGTTGTTTATTAGGGCAATGCATGATTTGGGCTTTGCCTGGTGAGAGGGACTCATCCTAAGTGAAGCATGTCAAATTAGCAGAGAACAAACTTCTGCCAACTGAGACTCATTATAACCACGGAAGGACACACACACACACACACACACCATGATATATGGGTGTTTGTTTTAATAAAACTAAGGGGAATGATTGAGAGGGTGGGGTAGAAGAAAGAGCCTCACCCTGTATTTCATCATACCAGTTGTTTTTACAAGGTGGAACTTTGTATAACCCTCCAAAAAGACTACATGTAGAAAAGTAATGTTGAGTACAAGAGAAAGTAGCATTGTCTCTCCAACAGAATAACCGACACAAGGGATCACATTTCACGTAGATAACACCCCCACCTTCCCACTTGTCAAACTCCACTCCAGGAAGTGTGTGTGTGTGTGTGGAGGGGGGGGGGGGGGGGTTGAGCGTACAAAGCAGCACATTATGCCTTTAACCAGACAAAACCCACTGCTAAGGGGGCAGGGGGTTGGGGGGAGGAGGGGGGTCAGAAAAGAGGAGAAAAGGTTGGGCTTCTGGTAATGAGCCATTTTAGCCAGCCGCGCTCTCTCTCCGGGGCTGAGGAGGGTGCTCCAGCCCAGCCTCCGTACAACGCAGAAGCACTCTGGGCAGAAAGCATCTGTTTAGGGTGAAGGTAGGGGCCACTCACCCTGTCGGTGCACTAACACTGCCACATGGGGTATGGCTGGCAGATACAGTCACACCCTCATCCCCTGTATACTCAATCCTCAATCCGTCCCCCACCGCGTCCCTCCCTGTACCTGTAACGCCTCTCTCAGTAGACGCAGCTTCCTGTCACTGCCCCCTCTTTCTTCCGGTCCCTCTTTTTTCCCCCTCTCCCTAGATGATTTCAAAGGGATGGAAGATCAAAGCTTGGTTGCCCTCTTTGAAAATGGACAGAAGGGGTGAGGGGGGTGTTTAGCTAATCATTAATTTCAGAGAAAAAAATAAGGAAGAATGAGGCTCTTTCACTCTCCCTCTTTCTCCCTCCCTCTGTACCACTCTCCCGCTCACTCTCTCTCTGCTTCTCTCTCCCTCCTTCTCTCTCCTTCTCTCTGTCCCGCTCTTTCGCTCTCTATCGCTTGCTCCCTCCCTTGCTCTCTCCCCCTCTCTCTCTCCTTCCTGCCGGCCAACCCTCTGGTTTTGCTCCAATCTTCCTTCGCGATTTTTGACGTGCTGTGCAGAATCAGCCTCTCCTCATCATCTGAAGATGGATGGATTGGCAGAAGAGAGAAGAGGAGAGCAGAATAGAATAGAGGAGGAGATCAGCCAATATTATTAAGACAGAAAGCAACAGAGGAGATCACTGATGGATGGCCATTTCTACCTACAGACACAAACGCACGCTTACACACTGAAACCAAGGGCTGTTGATCTTCCTGTACATTGAATTCCCATCACTCTGCACTATAAATACTCAAATGACAGACAGCTCAATGCAGTTGCTGTTGCAGGCTTTCATTCTGTTGGTGCGGAGATGTTTGCGCTATCATACTACAATAGTGACTCAACAGCAAATCATACTGCTGCTCTACCTCCTCTGTCTTTGTCTTTTCCTCTTCAGTCAGTTTAGCACAAAAAGGTTGAATGCTATGTGGGCTGTGCGTGTTTGTGAAATGGGGGGGTGCTCGCATGCTGGGGGGGGGATCTGGGTACTCCAGAAGCCAGCGTCCTGTGCTAAATCACGTCCGGCACATTCTTTTAGTGTTTCCTGGCTGTCTACACACACACACACACACACACACACACACACACACACACACACACACACACACACACACACACACACACACCTCAGCTGACTGCCCTAGAGCAGGAGTGGGTCACCCTGTCAAAGGGCTCCATCACAGCAAATGGGGAGGGAGGGAGGGCAAACAGAGTGCAGCTTAATGAGCGTACACACACACAAACACTGCAGCCTGGATAGACATGTTTGACTGTGTGGTCACAAGGCACAGCTTGGCCTGGGAGTAGGACCTTTTTGCTTAGTATCTCAAGTGGGATCAAAAAGATCTGGCTCCTGATTCCGAGGCAACAGGATCTTATTATTATAATTCCTTAGTGATTGTTTCCGAGTAGTAGTAGTAGTAGTACTTTCGTGTTTACCCAAAATGCAATGAAAATCAAAGGCCCTTTGTTCCTTTCCTGCAAATCTCGGAAGCTCATCAATTGTCAGCTCCTCTACTCTGCTGGTGAACTAGGGGGGAGCTTACAGTTTACACCTGGATCTCTGTGGACTCTCGAGTCGCCGTGGTGTGATCCCTCCCTTCGTTTATCCCGAGCTTTCTCTGTCTCTCTTCCTGTGACCTAGATGTAACGTACACTAGGTGGTTCTATAGATGAGTCTTAGTCCCTGGCTGGGGGCCTGGACCATCTGCCCTGCAGCTCACCTGGGACACACCGTGTTCTGGCTTGTCCCTGGGGAGGGAGGGGGGGAGCTAGTCTACAGGCATAAAGCAGGATTTATGGGTAGCAGAAAGGCCTTCCCAGATCCCGAACAGAGACGGGGTGAAGAAGGGTGAAACAGAAAGAGAGGCAGAGAGAGAGCGAGAGAGAGCGAGAGAGGGATCAAGAGACCAACAGGAGGGCCTCTAGAGAGGAGAAAGAAGGAAAGAAAAAGAGAGAGTGCCCAGATGAGACCCAACAGCTTTGAGGACGTTCCATGTAAACTGCCGTCTATTCAGTGAGGCAGAAGTGGGACATGCTGGTGTTCAGAGTACAGGGGAGAAACAGGCTGGATGCCGCATCTGTGTGTGTGGGTGTTTGTCTATGTAGAGAGAGCCCTGAGGAGCCCACACACACCCACACACACACCTTGGCCTAAGGCTTTCCAGGATTCCATATTCTATGAGCAATCTAGACCAGGAAAGCCAAGCTTACCACAGTATAACGCACACACAAAGAGAAGAGTTCGTTTTAGACCTTATACTTTCCCTCAAGAGTTGAGGCGGTGTTTTTACAATGTTGTTTGTGCTTGTCTTAGCTACAGGAGGAGAGAAAGAGGGGGAGGGGGGCTTTTCTGTGTGTTCTATGGGGTTGAGGACAATGGTGACCTCTCTCCATTGAAGGTTAATGAATACTTTCAGGAGGCACTCGTTTTGGGTCAGCTGAGGTTAATTACAGGAGCTGCAGACCCTGACAGGCAGGCTGTTTCAGCTTATGCAAAAGTGAGACAGGTAGAACTGCAGAGGCAGCTATTAGCGTCCCCTGCTTCATCCAGCACTCTAACCCCCCCACACCTCACACATGCATACACACACACACACAATAACAGCCCTGTGGTTGTTTGCCAGAACGTGCAACCATCGCTCAACGATTACAAACAACACCATTTTCCCCCTTTCTTCTTGCTGTTGCATTGTGGGACTTGATGTTCGCCTGTAATCGGGCCATCAGTCTGAGCAACACGATGCAGATTCCACAGGGTGCTCTTCCCCTCCACCTCCAGCTGCTCTCTTTGTGTTTGTCCTTATCGTTAAGGGAGGCCATTGCAGTGACATTTATCTATTTTTCATGAACGGGGAGGCTTGGCATGGGCAACCAACAAACAAATCAATTTCTCGGCGGTAAATTGCTTGGGAGAAACAATAACAAGCACGAGGATGGGCCCCCGAAGCCACATGCAGCATTAATTGCAGATGTGCCGAAGAGAGGCTGAGGGGGAACCAAAGCCAACTCACCCCTCTAGGCTCTAGCAAGCCTCCAGGACCCAGTTTGGCATCTGCAGCTTCTAGCTTTCATAACCCTTGACTGCACATACTTCCTTAGATCCATTTTCTATCATTTATATACCTCCAAGATCCAGGTTTTCATCTCTCAACCACATCCCTTTCAGCCGATCAGAGCAGGTAGACGGCAAGTCAGGCAGTCTCAAAAGCTCCTATAGGAGTCATTGATTGTTGAGCTGCGCACATCTCTAGTCTCACATCTGTGAAGGGGTTCGTGGATAAGGGGGTTTAACATATGGCTGCGACTGCTGCACCAGTCAAACACATGCATAAGTGCACACACACATACCTACAAACTGTACAGTAGAAAATGGCCCAGGTCCTTGTGGTGGTGCAACCCTGGACACCCAGTCTGAGCAATCCTCTCCCATGCACGGCATGCAGAGGTTCAGTATGGTTTGTTTTCTGAAGTCACAAACTTGTCTAATGTAGCAGACAGATCCCATTTCCCACCAAACCAGGCAGCCAGCCTTTCCCTTTGCTCAGAGGCTTCTCCCATCCCTCCCCTCCCTCAGAGCTGCAGACATGAGCACACGGAGAGCTGGACACACACTTCAGTACATATGCACACTTTTAAGTGGCATGCACACAAATTGATGCATGAGGGTGAAGTGCATGCACCCTCGGATTTCGAAAATCACACAAATTTAAGCGCAAAGAACATCCAGGTACAGTATACTGCCCGGAAAGAAAGTTAGAACCAAACGTGTGAAACAAGTACTGCATGATTCTACTTGGACAAATACATTTTGGCCCCCTGATAAGGCCTCCTTTTCCTCACTTTATTTGTAAAACAAATATAAGCAAACTAAAACCAACCTTGTAACATTTGCTCATAAATCAGTTGCAACAAGTATTTGGGTTTTTTTTAAAAGCAGTTGCAACTAGCAAATGGTAAAACTGCTTCATATGACAGCGTTTCCTGCCCCCTCTCACTTACTCTCAAAGAAAACACTTAATACAGAAAATAGCCCTGTCGAGTTCAGCAGACAACTGGTAGACATTGTCAAAAAGGATGCAAATCTGTAGACCAAGTTCAAACAGGAGTGTTTGTTTATATCTTGCTGCTGCCACAGGATACATTTCAAAATGAGGCAGGCTACAGAGCAATTTTAGAAAACATTGGTTCAACATATTATACATTAGTAATTATTTTCGTCCATCCTGAATAAAGATCAAATTAAACACCAACTGAACAACAGACAATTACTGGGCAATTGATGCTGTAATTTGGAAGTTGAACAAGAAGAAAAATCTGATTGATAAGAATACATAATTGATTTGAGAAATGTACCTTTGATTTACAGGGGGAAGCTATTGAGGTGAAAAACAAGTTTCAAAACAAGCTAATTTGTTAGAAAACTTCTCCTCGGGAGAAAGAATAACTAACTACTGTTTCTCAACAGCAGAACCCCCAGGACACCTTCTAGAAGGCTCTTTGTTCAACTTCCCTCCACCAAGTAAAGATATGGACAGAAATACATGTATATGTAGAGTGTTGCTCTAGCCTGAGGGAGATGGCAGCAGAACAGCATTCTGGGAACCTGGAGGCGGGCTTTGGCCTGTTTAAATATTCTGTTTTCAGCACTTCTCTCTTGCTCTCCCTGTTTCCGAAGAGGTGGGCTGCAGAATGACTCTAGGCCAGGGTCCACAGAGACAAAAGTAACATATCTTGCTCTTGAGACATGTGAAGTGTGTTACGGTCAAAAAAGGGGACATTAAAGATTCATTAGTAACTCATCTCAACTGTTGGGTCAGATTACATTTGGCAAAAACATATTTGGTCGGGCCAATATCTAATCGTATCAGATTAACATCTCATCACACATATCATCGCCTTACAAAAAGCGTCTTTCACACCGCCATGATATGATTCAGCAGTGTCATGGATACTAATGATCACCGTAGATGATCTTGAATGTTCTGACTGCAACAGAGACTGCTCCCTCCACCTTGGGAGAGGGCCATCTCTTTAGGGGGCTCCTGACATGTTCCTAACTTTACTTTCCAGTAATGTGAGTAGCATCTGCACACCCAGACAAATTCTCTCACAGGCAAACACCCAGAGTCATTACCCCTAAAATGAGCTCATCATCGCCACATTCATAATTTTGTGTAATGGATTATGTAATTGCTCTATTAATCAGTAGAACTGTTCAGCATACTTTCCAATGCATTAGTTTAATTATGGGAAATGCCTATGATAAAAGTGATGCTATGTTTGCAGAAGCTGGCAAAACCAGGCCTCACTTAAACTCATCGGTTGAACTTATTGTAACTCCATTTGCAGACTCCAGCTATGAGCTAGGTTGTTGCATAAAGTAAAGTAGGCTGAAAGCTGTCCAGAAATTCAGTTCTCAAGCCTGTACTCGACCCCAGATCAATAATTGATATTTGAGATGCTTTTTAGTAATGGGGACGCTCCACTCACCATCCTCAGTTTTATTGTCATTGCTGTACATTGGAGTGATAATTCCCCAGTTGTTGCCATGGGGAGGTTCTCGTGGGAGGGTTCAGACTGCCACTTTCTTATCACCAAAAGGTCAGTGGTGAGTACAGACCCTCATGCTCTCTTAAGTGCACCAAAGTACTGACAAGAAATAACCGGTTTTGTGTGGAAGGGGAGGGGGGATGTATTGTTACATTAATAAAATTACTCCAAACTGACAGACATTGCCACTCTGTCCCTAAAAATGATTATTGTAATTTTCCTTGTGCACACAAGTACTACGCTGCAGCTCCCCAGCCTGGATTTGATTTGGTGGTTATTTCATCGGCCCTCCCTCCCTCTATCCTTCACACTCAGCAAGAATGGACTAAATGTGAAAAATTAACCAAAAATACTGTACTGTCGAGTACATTTAGTCCAAACAAAAGTAATCTATACTTGTAGGATCCAGAGGATTGGTCTGTTTTTATTCACTGACTCAACAACACTGTAACCTAAATGAAAGACCGTCAACATTGTATGTTTTCTTTTGCTTTCTGAAAATGTTGGGCCTTTTCCTCAAACCTCATCAGCCATAGAGGAGAGAAGGGAGAGGAGAAGGTGGGAGGAAGGAACATTCTTTAGTTGTTGAAAATGATCATGTAATATTTTTTAAAACCCACTATATTCACCTCCGCTGAGGTGACATTTAAATAGGCAGGAGCCATTTTCTCCCCCTACACACACACACACACACACACACACACACTCTCTCTCTCTCTCTCTCTCTCTCTCTCTTTTCCCCTTCTCTCCTGGTCTGTAATTTAAAGCTGTCACAAACAAATCCTCCTTACAGACCTTTCTAAATGTCAGGCTTCGTCAAGCAAGATGACGGCTTCCTCAAAGCCGGGCCCTCAGAAACTTTGTGAGGAAAAACAGAGGTTTTTATGCATATTTATGGATACTGGCTGGTTCACCTCTAACAAAGTTCCCAGGCTAGAGAGAGAATTGACGGAGCAACTGATCTGACTAAACCACTCCAGTGTTAGGGATTTTGACAATGAGTTAGTTTCGTTTTGGTATCTTTTTTCATTCTCGTTCTTTGGTTTTGTCTGTGAGGGAGAAACTGTCAGACTGATTGAAACTCAAAGAGGCAATAAATTAACACACCACAATGCTGGCTCGACACCTCTGGACTAATCCTCATCCTGTATTTGGTTCAACCCAAAAAATACTCTTGATGTACAGATTTTTAACTAGAAGTCCCTCCCCTTTATCCACCACTATCCGCCTCTCTACTCATGCTAGCCAGGAGATTGTACTGCAGGAGACATGTCAACGTGCCAGCGGTCAAGGGCTAAGCATCAGCCACCATGGCAAGCAGTGCCCAGCTACCCTGACAATGCTCAGTCTGTATGGTTCGGGATACAGCAGCTCTGTTGGGAAGTATAGGACACTCTCTGACACACTGAAGCCTGGGAAAAGGAGACTGGTGTAGGACATGGGGCAGGTGTCAGTCAACAGTTTGGGCATGAACAGGATTTTACTTTCATTACAATGAGTATTAGCCCAGAATAAAGATTTCCACATACAAAATGTACATCGCAATGTCCCAATATAATATATACACATACGCACACATATTTATGTGTATACTATAAATGTCCGATGCGTATTCGGGATACAGAATTGGATAGGTTGTAACTGTTGAAACAAGTTTTCTGCTTGACAGTTGCTGCTACAGGTATTCAAATGGTGATATATTTACAATTATGCCAGGCTTGAGTGAAGGAAAAAAAATTGAACCCATTATTAGAGGGACACTAAAGTCAAGCTGAGTGGGATGCATTAAATCATAAATTATTCAAATTCTCTGGAGCCTTTTCACTGCTTTAAGCATGAGTGAGTGCGAGTGAAAGGAGCCAGGAGCCCGTTGCCCCTGCAGTCTGCTGTGCCGTGGTGGGTTCTCTGTGCCACTGATCCAGTGCAGAGGGCACTGCGCGAAGGGAAATCTGACCCCAAAAAGCCTTGAGCAGTTTCCCCTCTGTACATGGGAGCATGTCTACAAGTATTAAATGAGCAAGTATGGAATCTTTGGGAACCCTCTAAAGTAACATTTCCCGAGAACTCAATCCTATAAAAAAGAAAAGCTATAGTTTATCCTGCAGGACTAGACACACAGACATAGAGTGCAGCTCAATCTGCATTTCTTAAGATGAACAGAAAGCTGTCCTCTCGCTGCACCTCGCCTAAGATGCTGAGCCAACAGACGTGGTGGGCGGAGAGGGGAAAGAGAGAAAGCATGTGGGTGAGGGAGTAGAGAAACAGCCTTTTCATTTTGAAGAAGTTTGTATTTTGCCTTCTAATCTGTGCCATCGCAGCTGCATATTGTGTCCAGGCTTGTTTTGGGGAACGAGGGGCTTTTTAAGGCCCCCCCCCCTCGCCCTTCCCGTCCTCTTGCATCGGGCTGAGGATGTAGAGGCTTTAATATGGTTGCCAGTGTGGCAGCAGCCATTTAATAACAATGCAATAGTTCCTCTCAGCAGTGGCCGAGTGTCACTCAAACTCCCCGCCGGGTGCAGATGGTACATTGTCTGCCGTTTCCCGAAACACTTTCTTGTGTTGTAGATGTTTTCACCCCCTCCACACACAGTCCTTTCCCCGCTGGCCAATCCCCCCTCCTCAGTAATGTTGTGTTTTCGTCCACTTGTGTTGATAGCAACTGAAAAATATAGCTAGCAAAAAAAAATAGAGCTGTAGTCGGCACAGATCGAAGATAACATTTTCAAGTCCAGGCAGAAGGTGACAAAGAGAGTGTGGTGGTAGCCTGGTGCTAGCGTCTCAGAGCCTCCTGCTGTGGGGGACATCTGGAGGAGGCGTTGCTATGTGTTGGGAGGCGGAGGAGAGGAATTGGGGGAGGGGGGAGAGCAAGGGCTTACAGAATCATTCTCCAAGGACATAACTAGGCCTTTATTACAGTACAGAGAGGGGATGAATGCGGGACTATACAGACTTGCGGGATTCATTCAAACCAACAGTAGCTAATGTTGCCAAAGGCTAGTCTCATTGCCAATACCAAACTAAATTATTTTCCTTTCCCGTGCCCCCAACCCCCTTGTCATCAGGAGCAATTAGACTGCGTTTCATCGAAAATGACCGGTTATTTAGAGTGAGGCAAGGCTACAATAGAACCACTTTGAAGGTTTGGTGTTCATCAGACAACAGCAGGAGAACACCGTTAATAGACTGGCAGTTCATCTTCACTCATCCACCATTTGATCCCACCTATGGGTATTGTGCGTGTGTGTTGGGGGGGGGGTTAACTATTATCTATTTACTTGGGACTCCTGTCACCGCTGTTGGGTAATGGACTCTCTGCTGTCCATAGACTGAACCTAGCCAGTTGGTTGTCTAATGGATAGAGGGGGCACCTTTGAAAGCAAAGAGATGGGCAATTCCGTATCAGCACTTGATGGCATTCTTTAAACACAGCTGTAAACTTTTATCAGAGGTGGAGTCAAGTCTAACAAACAAAGATTCTATCGATAGATTATCATTTTGTCATCAACTATGGTAAACCAAGAGTCAACCAACTAGTCGTGGGTGGGCATTAACCAGTGTATCATCTACCTAACCTCTTTTACCAGGACACAGGGCTGCCACCTCATCTCCTCGTTCAGCTGTGCAGGCACCGTCTCTCTCCTGTCACAGCTTCTATAACGAGGCAGGGAACGAGGGTTCGCCATCTGTCTGCCTTCGTGGGGGGTCGTGCTTGTCGACGTTTTACACAGTTTTGGCACAGCCCACTTCCCCTAATGCCGCACAAATGTTTAGAGAGATGTTATGGAATAACGTAAGTATGTGTCGCACTCCTGGGTGTATTACGAGAGAAACAGTGTGTCATGGTTGGAAGGGCGAAGGGGGAGCAGCGCTGACATGCAAAACCCAGAATCCCAGGCCTTGTCCATTTCTGTCAGACATCATGTCATGATGATGGACAATCTGCAGAAGCCAGGATTTTCATTACACACCAGCGCCACCTGGTCAATCTGGGGCATTACAGCTGACATAAGGATGCCAGAGCAGGGGCCGTGGGAAACAACCGTGAACAGGTTCTCCTCAGAAGAACCAAAGTAAAGTAGAAGAAAGTGCCCAACAATGCTGGGCAGTATCACATCACGCAGGGTAAACAGAGTCTCCGCATAACCAATGAACATGTGTACACCTGAACATGTAAGCAGCATGAAAGGCAAGAGGGTAAGCATGCTGCGTGAGCCAATGAGAAAGCGTCGGGAGGGCTTCGGAAAAGCGAGGCGTGTTGCAAACCCACACCTGCAGGTGCATTTGCATGTTATTAATTCGCTCCCCGCCCGTTTCACTGGGAACGAGATAAGGGTTGTGCAGCCGGTGCACTGAGAGTGTGGTTGAGAGAGAGAGTGGAGGAGGAGGAAAAGGAGAGATGACATACAAACAAATAGGAAACCCAAGAGAGGATAATCTGATCCCTCAGTTCTCATCACTCTGAAGCAGGCAGCTGATGTAGGAGCTGGGAAATGTACTCTGCCCACCCCCACCCACCCCCCATTCTTTTTCCTCAGAAGTGCCCTCATCCTAGTCAAACACCATGATTGACTTTACGGTTGCCACAAGCTGCAACGAAGATGTAATGTAGAGCTTTTTCATATGTATTAATATTTCATGGAGTTCTTATAATAAGAGAAGAAAAATCACTGCTTTGTGTGATAAGGTTACGTGCTTTTTTTGGCAAGCTATGCAGTGACTCTATACATATGAAGATATATATATGTGTAAGATTAAGATAGACAGTCGTCTGGTGGACCTCGGCCCTCCATCACCATGAATGCCCTGAAAAATTATGCCTCCCCCAACACACACATCCCACCATGTGTTTCTGTGCATGTGTGTGCTCGCGCTAATTTCCCCTTGAACACACCAGCAGGGTAACCACCGAATCTGTATTCTGTAATGAGACACAAGCTGAGGCCGATCGAGCATTTGTAAGCAAGCACCATCTCTCTTAATTCCGTTGAGTATTTCCTGTATTCACTCCTTGCGCAGGCTGTAGTTACAGACACCCTCCTATTCCTTCACCACTCGTTGGGAGCACAGTCTCTGGAAAACCAAGGGCAATAAAGAAAGGAGATATTCCAAATCACATTACGGGACATTAAATTAATCCAACCCCAACCGCCTCAACCACCCACACCTCCCCCAACCGTTTGGCCTTTACAGGTTTAACCTTGAAACAGTTTCTTACTCTAAATTAGACTACATGAACTCCCCTCCTCCCATCATTGAAGTGTCCAAAAGACAGACACAGACAATATAACAAAAGCAGTAGCGAGGTAATTATTCAATAGGAGCCTTCGCTGTGCCCATGATACGTTGTAATTTCATTTCACTTCATGTCTGTTTCATAATGCAGGGCACAATTGAGCAGGGGTCTCCTTACAATCCCTGAAGACCACTTTCTCCTTAAGATAATAGAGGCTTTTGTGCCTTGCCTTTGAGAAATCCTTGGTGGATTACGCAAGTGTGAATTCAGGAGCACATCAATTAATACGCATTAAACGAACAGAGTATTAAGTTGTGAGAAAATAATTAATAACTCTAATTGCCTCCACTGGTCCCTTTGCTTGACTTCCCACATGGTATCATACCTTGTTCTAACAAGACTACGCTTGATATTCACCACCCAGGGTCACAGCGCCAATATCACCGGCTATAGAAGGAGAATTCCTCTGGTAATGCACAGCCTGTGTTATTACAATTGCAGCCCATGAGATACTCCCCTACAGAATGTATAAAATATAGGTATCAAATATATGTCCAAGATAGTAGCTGGTAGACATGATCATGCTCATGTTAATGTGCAGGTATCCTTGCCCAGTCTCAGAGTCACTCTGCTGTTGGGGTTCTCTGTGCTTCCCCCCCATCTGGCAACCAACTCACTTCAGCCACGTCCTGAAAAGGCAGCTTCAGAGGAGCTATTACCGTACACGTCTCCCCTCTTACAGCTGCAGCCGGGAGAAGAGTATCACTGCCACTGTCAAATGAAATAATATCAATGAAGGAGTCAGCAGTGTGAGAGGAGATGAGATAGCAACAGCACTCGTTGTCCCCGACACACACACACACACACACACACACACACACACACACACACACACCCTCCTTTGCTCCCTCCACTGGTTGAAATGTAGACTTGGAAGAGCCTTGGAGGATAGAAATGACTCACTAAAATAAAAGTGTATGAGCTATCTCCAACGCCGTGAAGGGAAAAGGCGGAGTTATGAGAGTAAATCTCCAAGAGGAGTGAAGCCTTTAGCGGTGGAGCATGGAGAGAATGTCTTTCTTTTTGATTAGGTGGGAAGGAGGCGACAGAATTTTGTAGTTACGCCAGCTTGACGCTGGTCAGCAACATGGGAGGGCAGTCGGACGGACTTCACAAAAACCACTGTCTTTGACAGTTTACAGCTTAGCCTTGCTGTTTAGCAGGGGTGTCGCTGCAAATTAGTCTGGCTTTCAGCTGAATCAATCTTGCCTTTGGTGGGAGATAATGAGCATGTAAGCTTGGCTTCAAATGAGCCCCTCTGCTTCGAGGCTCCAGAGCACAGTATACTTACACTCAGACTTTTGAGGAAACAAGTTTTAATAATTTTGTTTCCTCAAAAGTGTGACTGTGTTAAATAAACAAATAATGTTATATTATATTATATTGTATATATATATATATATATATATATATATATATATATATATATACACACATAAAAAATTGTAAGACAGAGAAAAAAGAACAGACTACAGAGTCCAATTAAAAACCACATATTCAAGTTGACCCAAATGAAACAGTGAGGGTTTCATTTATGTGCTAGTATTTCCACTGCCATCAAATTGTCTTTTTTGGAGAGGGGATTTGTGTTCTCAATCTTTAGTGATGTCATTTGCTAACAAACAATTTCCATCTCGTTTGGGTTTTCCATTACAGATACATGTCCTCCATAAATTCTCTCTAAAGGGCAGATATACGTCTCTTCAGTAGCAACTGGAGATGATGAGTGTGTCACAACCATCCAGAGCAGCAGGCTACAAAACACATCAGATCACTCGCACAGATAAAGCCTCTACGATCACTGCAATTAAGTAGATAAAAATACAAAGCGAATGCATGTCGCTCTACTCTGAAGAACTGGGTGGGACCAATGTTTGGACCCCCACTCAAGCTGGCCCACGTGGGCCCGTGCCAGACTTCTCAGTCCTCCTCACATCACTCAGCTGTTTGTAGTACTGAGCTGGTGGCTAGTCTTGTGACTCTGAAAGACCTGCCTTCTCCTTCCTACTTCCAGGGAGACCTGACATAAATCCCCTGTAATGGCTACTGGCAAGATAACTTTTTAGCATGGGGCTTAGAGAGGCCTGTTATTCACCCACAGAGAGAGAGTCTAGGGATGATAAATGGTGATAAATATTGCAGGGGCTTACAGAGGTCCCCTCGGAGATGTTATATTGCCTTGAGTGATCGAGCTTTGCTCGGCATTACAAGCACAATGCTAGAGAAACTAGGCTTTTCAAGAACGGGATTGGAAGAACAATCCTGGTAGAATTTCCTCTATGGAATCTCCTTGACCCTTCCCTGACCAGCCAAAACCAAAAGTGGGGGGATTTTAAACACTATCAATGTTGTTTGGACAAGGCACCAGGTGCGTAGAAGGTAATAGGCCAAGGACGTAATGGGCCTGCCCACTTTACTCACTGGCCCACCCAGGAACGTTTGATCAAAATAAATTTTTTAGTCTGGTGTGTGTGTTTAATTTGTTTTCTGAATAAAAATAGAACTGTTAAAACATGTTGTAGGAAACCTTCGGAAAATAATTGGTTGCTATGGTTGCTAGGGGTCTGACAGGAAGACTATCTGGGCTGTCCTTAGCCAGCTAACTTTGCTAGCTGATTTTTAGCCAGTGTATTAACATCTCCACAATAATGGGTAAACAAGTTTCTTTAATGTGTTATTTGAAAAAAGTAAACGTTGAGGATGAAGACACGCCACCTGCCCCCACCTACCAAGTCCACCCAGCCCAGCTCTTCTTTCGGGTGAACTGTCTTTGCACTGCTGACTAGCCTTAATAAAATAGACAGGCGACTGTCTATGCTGGTTTGTCCAGCCTTTATTGAGCTCTGTTGGTTGAAAATAACATTTAGACAGTGTTTAGTTATTGCCTTTGCTATATACTTTAAAGCAAAGGTGTCACTGTTTTTGCAGATTGTCTATTCCTTTTCCCACTCTCTAAAGGTTTAATTAATAAAAAGTAATTTTTTATAGGGAAGACTATAGGCCCACTTACTCTTGCACTGGCCCGCCCAAAACACAATTTCGACTAGTTTGTTCGACTAGTTTGTACAGTAGGTAAATTAAGACTAACGAGGAACGTTTGGCCAGACAGAAAGTGTCATTTAAACAATTTCTTGAGTGAATGCATGGGAGATGACTGTCTCTGTTGAAGTTTGTCACGACATGACAAGTCAGGAAAGCACCAAGTCTCTCAAGGAGTTACAAGTGCATGTTTCACCAGCTCTTGTGACTGTTGCAGCTTAATGGGCTTTTCTGACAAGGGGGCTTTGTTACACAGAGCTGCCCACCATTTTAAATGTTTCCTTGACAATGGTCAATGAAGGAGCAGATGTCCAAGCTGCACACATCTGTAGAGCCCTTATTCCTTCAGGCAAAGCACTCCCGCCCTTTCCCTCCCTGCCACACAATGGGGCGCTTTCCAAGGACGTCCTCTATTCAGTGCTGAAACATCCATCAATCAAATCTGAAAAAGATCTCCTTTTCTTCTCAGGGCAATACTGTATCAGAGCAGCACCCCCATTTCACACAGAAGATTTATATTCATTATTCAACACACAATGACTAAATCATCTCATGACCACTTTAGAATTGTACAATAAAACAGATTTTGTATCCAAACTCGTTTGAACAGACCTCTGATTTGAAGAAAGCAACAGATGTCTATCTCATTGCACATTCTGTCTATTAGGTGGAATTTCTTATTTTGCTAAATGTGAAGCAAACTTATTACTGAAAATGTAATTAGTGCTTGACAACTTCAGTAGTCTATCTTCTAAACTAGCCCATGAATATGGCCACAACTTTTCAACAACTTTTTAAACGCGTTTGAAAAATACATATTTTTAGATAGAATGGACCATTTTCAATTCACAACACTGTTTATCTACTATCTACTTACTCCTGTAATCTCACACAGAGATTTAACAGAGTTTAATAGCACGTTAATGTATCCAAACGAGGGTGTTTGATTAAAGTTCAAAAGCCGAACGCTCTCTTGTCAGTTCTTCAATAGCAGGCGCAATCACTCGCAAAAAAATGTTATTGGTTGATGTTGCGGCGTCAAACATCCTGGCAGCAGATGTGCTACATTGTAATCACTTACGTAAAGATTGTGTTGAAGCATTAGGAGCGCAGACGATTATAAATGTCGTTTTTGAAGCACTGTATCTTGTATAGAAGCCTCTAATAAGGCTGCAGCGAATATTATTTTATCGCAATATTCAGAAAAACATGCCAGCATTAGGAACAGAGCATTGGCTAAAATACAGCGTTCTAACTATGACCAAAATAAAGCACTTCCTATTTTCTTCAACTAAGCACTCACTACGGTTTAACAATATCTCCACACATGCGAGTTGTCTACAGGAGTCCTTTTCAGGGGATGAGAGACCGTAAAAAGGGGTTAATCTTGGGTTGACAGTTGAGACTGTGGTTTTTCATGGTCAACTATGTGCACAGCATTCAATTCACTCGACCATTCCTGTTCTTCATGGCGCAGAAAGGTGAACACACATGGCCATAGCTTGTACGGACATGATAATCGAACGTTATACATTTCACAACCTTTTGAGACTACTCGATTACGGGATGATGAAAAAATACATACATAGTTTTCATACGTTTCTAGTCACATCTTACCTGAATATATGATGTTTATTGCAAGTTCAGAAGCCGACTTTATGCACACAGGACAACCATCATCCGGTGCTGGAAAAAATGTCCTAGGGATTTTGTGAATTAGTAAAACTGGTCCACCTTTAAATGGCAAAACTTAATCCTCCGATTGCTAAGAGTAACCAGTAGACATCAAGACGCGACTGAATATGAACAAATTAGTTGAAGGGTAAGCTATGTGCGTTCATAAAACACGGTCTCAGACAGACGCCAAAGAACAGTGGATATCTAACAGTTTCAGTGGTTTATTCTCTTTCTCTCCCCCTTTCTCCCCCTTTCTCTTTTGCTCTCTATCTCTCCCTCTCTCTGTCACAGTCTCACTCACTCTCTTTTTTATCAAGGCGGGGTCTTGGGTCGTTTAAACCAATGACATAAACCTATAAGAGCCAGCCTCGCCCCCCTCACGTATCCACTTCTATTCACACAGAAGCATTCTCCCTGGATTAGCACCGGCTGAGCGAGTACTATGCCGCAACACACAACTGCTGTAGGCAAAATAATTGTGCCTCGACTATCTTATGCAAGTAGGCAACATTACTTCTTGATAAAGTTACACGGGCAAGGGTTTTTGAGATAGCAATTATCAGATATTCGTTTCTGTTTTTGTAATTCGAGTTATTAAAGAACTATTCACATGCAATTAATTGGTAATTCAGGTATTTACTGTTGTTCTGTAAACACTTGCAATGCAAATGACCTGTCGTTTCCAAATGACGGGTTTCATCAGTGATTACATATTGAGAGTTCTAGGGAGACTTGGAGTCAGTTGGTGAACACATTTGGGTAATATTACCAACATCCTTCCCCCAAACCAAATACAAATCCAATAAAAGTTTTTTTAAATCCAAGAAATGCAAAAGGTCAGAGGTTGAGTGCCCTTTCTTGTACCCATAATTATGTCCTTTCTGTGTTGTTGTCACATAGTGGTCTCGCATAACAAGACTCAGCCTGTGTTATGCCAGTGAGGGTGCTCACTGTGAGTTCAATTATGTGCAGGCTATCCCATTTTCCACTTTTCATTTCTGTTCCAAGCGAAGGCCCCATATGCTCCCATATTGATCTGTCCATCGACCATTGTCCACCTCTCATCAGACCAATGGCTACTTATGGGGGGTGCACAGTTTACTGCACAAAGGCAGAGAGAAATCCTCCACAAGATTTTCTTTAACACGGCCCATGAATATACGTGTACGGGTTAATTTCTAGCAACTCTGGAAGACGTCTTACTGTAAGCAAATCACACCAGATGTCTAAAAAATAACAAAATGCCATTGCATGTTCAATAGCATGTTGATATCATCTGGGTTTTGTCGTTTTTGAGATTCGTTGTTTAGTGTGTTTGTGGACGTGCCCGTGATTGAAACCCCAGGCTAAATTCATTTACACTAAAACATTCGCTTAAAAAGAATTACTGTGCAAAAACTGTGAGGCTGATGTTTACACCAGCGTGCCTCTCAGCCTGGCTTACATAAGCCTACTCACAATGAGAATCACTGGTAGGGCCATTCAATCTATCCGAAGAATAAAAACAGGCATCCCTGCCACTCCCTCTCCTTCCACGCTTATGAAGAGAGTTCTCTGTTTCCTTATGTCCTGATCTCTCGCTCAGCCACTGCCAGCAATAACGCATGGCCCAATAGCTTAATCATTTTCAACCAAGGCTTAGCCATCTTTTTTTTTCTTTTCATCCTCCCTTGCAATTTGGTGATAGATTTGCCACTGTTGCCTTAACAGGCACATGCCCAATGTGGTTGAGGGAAAGTATTAAAGCAATATGACCGTGCTGTCAGTGAAGCAAAGCAACAAGAATGGCCTTCCAAACTAAAGCTGTGCTGGTCTTATACAGATGCAATAGCTTTGTGACAGCTCACCAACACCTATTCAAGATGCTGTAGTATTAGTGGCTAGTGTCTATATGCGGAGAGGGATATGAGAGAGAGGTCTAGGAAAGGATATACTGCATCTCATTAGCCAAAGAACTGGCACGGCGTAACACAGTGTTAGACCTTTTTATGTTGACCCCTGACCCTTATCTCCATACTCACAAATTCACCGACAGACTTCACAAAGCATCTCTCAGGAGAGCCAAGGCAAAGTATTACACATGCTCGTCTCCCTGGAGACAAACATCTATCAATCTCAGATGAATTATTGAGAGCGCTGCACCCCAAGCACGCTCTTACACCACCACAAATTACCGCATGTACAGAGAGTGTGCTCAGCCACTTTCAGTATGGAATTTCAGCAATGAATTTGTTGGAATTTATAAGCTTTGCTCTGTGAGAGCAACTAACACATAGTCATTTCTCAATTTGTCAATTCCTGTAATGCAACCCCTAAAGTCTCTTGAAATAACACTCACATTCAAACTCCCTCACACTGTCCTGCCTAGCTGCTTCCAGGCTGAACCTTGCAACATTTCCTAACATATTTGTTATTTCCATTTGCTTAATTGTGTTATCCAACATCCAATCTGGTGTTGAAAACTCTTCTTTTTCTCATCTTTTGAAGATCATTTGCACCTTGACACAGTATCCAACTGTGTCTCACATGCCCGGTGTAACACTATCGTATTTAGGGTGTATTGGAGGAGCTAGTTTACCATAAGAACTCCCCTTCACTTGCTCAGAGGGCCACACACACACTACACCTCACTAATGAAGAGGCAGGGTTCCAGTCTAAACGGCAGAAAGGGGGTGAATGGCATGAGACCCCCATTGGGTCTGCTTGAACTTGTAAAATAGGATTGACACCACACTCAAATGAGCTCCCGCCATGTTGCAGAGCAAGACTAAAGCCCCCCCCAGGAGGCTAACTTGAATCAATTCCGGTAATGATGTTTATAATTTAGGTGGCTAATGACATGCACTATGGGTTGGAAGATGCTACCTCTGATTCAATAGATTGAGTGATGCATGGTGCACGATAGAAAGTGTTTCTTTGGAAACGGTAAAATGTCCTAATTGATTTTATGAAATTCTACCGTAGAATAGAGTGTACAATATTTTCATAAGCAATGCACTGCATACACATCAATTCTGGAAGGAGCCAAAAGAGAACACGTTTCAGTAACAGACATAAGCTGTAAAGGTTATTGAGAGTAGATGTGTGTATCCTAACAGATGCTGTGTGTCCTGTCAGATTAGCCCCAGAGTACTCTGAAGCTGCTAATTGTGTATTTACCCTTTGGGTGTACCGATGCCTGCTTCCTGCGGGATGAGGATATCTCCTTTTTGTAAGAGGCGGCTGCCATTAACCACAGTGTGTGTGTGTCTGCTCGCGCGTCAGCGATTAAGTGAGCGATGGAGAGACAGAAAGTGTGTGTGTGACCGTGCATGCATGCGGATTTGAGCGTGAGAGCACGCACTTGCACAATATGTGGGTGCCAGGCCCAACCATTTATGGAACAACAATCAACAAGGGAGCAAGGAGCCTATTTGGGGAAAGGGGGGGGGGGGGTGGGCAGTGTGACGGAGGTACACAACATGTGGATATGATTACTCATATGCCTGCTCTCTCAACTGTGTCTTGTACTGGTCATTAACAACCTATTTGAAGACTTTGTCAATAGGTGCCAAGACAACAAGCTGAAACATCCCCCCGACTCCCCCCATCTCTTTTTAATTCTCATTAATATGTAAATGAGGACGTTTTGTTGTTGGTTTGGAAGAAAGCTGTCATGTTGTTGGTGACAGGCTCAATGGATGTGTTTGGATTGCCAGTCGGCTATTTTTAAGGGAGAGCATGTCTTATCTTTGTTTAGGCAGCGATTCAAAAATGTAAACATCCCTTCATTAGCATCTGTCAGGGAGCTTAAAACTATGATTTTTAATACATGACTAAACCCAGCAAACAGGCAGACAGGCCTTATTATTTTCTTACTTTTATCTCCCTCTTACGTTGCAGTTAATTTCTCAAAGGGGAATTTACTTAATCCGCTTGTTGCCGTGTTGGAAAGTGGGAGCTGTGTTGCGTTGCTGTCATGTTAGGGGTATCTTTGTCTCAAATTGTGTCTTTCTGTGGTCACAGTCACTGTACCTTTTTTCTGCAGGCTTTGATTTACATTCTACTTTGTTATACACCAAAAGCTTAAATGCAACAAACAATATCAAATTTCCATAAACTAGAGATGGAAAATTAATTGCGACCATATCCCTAACCTTGAGGGACAAAGAGAAAGGCCTGTTCAAGGCAATCACTGCAACCATCAGCATCACACTCACAGACACTTAATCAAGCACTCCACACCCAGCATCTTCATTAAAGTATATCTTCACATCGTGGGCTGGGATTTGTAATTAAGGGAAGAAAGCAAGTAGAAGTCTAAATTCTTCATAAGCAGATACTTGTGTCAATTAAGTGTTTTGTTTATACGCCAAGCCAGTCTGTATTGTTACACTCTTAGTCGTCAAACCTAGTTCTGTTTTCAAATCAAAAAGCAGATCTAATAGGGTGTGATCCTTTGTGTATTTAAGGGACACCCACCTGCTGTGCTGTGATGCCAGAGAGGAGAGAGGAGAGAGGGAGAGATAAAGAGATAGAGAGTAAGAAAGACTGAATGAAAGCGTGACAGCAGCATATACAGTATATATAGAGAGAAAGCAGAGAGAGAGGGAGAGATGTACAGCTTGAGAGGACCAGGATGTGATATGTCAACGTGAGTAAATGTCAGCCGGTCCTCAGGGAGGAGTGTGGATTTATGGGCTGGGATTTGAACTGTAGACTCTTGTGTCAAAGCATAGGGTCAATCTGGTTAGCGTAGTGTGTACTGCTATCTCTCAGGGAACAGGCAAAGGGGACGGGAATCGATGGCTGGTTGTTTGTGAGCATCTGACGACTGCTTCGCCGTAAAATGGTTGTGTTTACTCTGGTGGAAAGAGAAGGGAGAGAGAGTCAGTGAGGGAAAGAAAGATATAAGACAAGTAAATTGAAGTGAATTAGAACTTTGTGTCTAGAGGAGCAGTTGATTTTGTAGCAGTAAAAATAATAAAATGAAACAACACAAAATATTCCAACACCCACAATATCACGTAATATCAGAAACAAATAAAAATATAAAAATATAAGCAATATTGAATAGACCTGGCATAGTTTGGTTGTCAAGCTTGTCTTCAACTTTATCCGGGAGTTTAGCAGTGATAAAGTTGAGGGTGAAAAAGCGCATTTGTGTCTGTAAGTTTCACCAAATGAATATTTCAAGTAGAAAGCCAATTCCAGGTGCAGAGAGTGGCTGCTGTCAGACATGCTTTCTTTCACAACTGCTTATGAATTAGACAGAGTTGCTGAGTACCTTTGCTGAGTACTACTGCAGGTATTGATCTCCTAGCTACTGCATTTTTTTGTTTAAGATTGAGAAAAGCAACAGATAAAAGAAAAGACTGTTGAGCATGTAGTGTACGTACACATCAAAAATTGATCATGAGATTGGAGGGAAGCGGAGCAAAGCTAGTAAAAGTATGCTTGAAAGGTGGGTTTTGAAGCTTTAAACAGACAAAAAGATCAGGAAAACAACATAATCAAGGACCTTTGAACGCAGAACTTTGTCAGCTTCCTCAGACACAAAGGTGCTGTTATATTTACACATAAACAAAGTGTTGTAATCTAAGTTCGTCTTCTTGTCGATCATGACTCAAAAATGACTACATACTGTATGTCTTTGTCACATAAAATGTCTAAAATGCTTTGTGACAACAATTGTACAAATGATCTACGACAGACCATGGGACATTCTTTCAGTAGGCTCACTCTGAATGAATGATCTACAAAACTTTACAATTTGATGGTTTTCAACCTCACCGTGCCAGTCATTAGAGCACAGAATGTATGTAAGAGAGGTGAGAGGACACAGCCTCGAGAGATGGCTGTTGTTGGAGTTGGTCCAGAGAAATGATCCATTCCCTCTCATTCTCTAAGATCTGGGAGCAAGTCCAAGATCCAGCCAGCAATGTTAACCATGAAATGGTATCAAACCTACAAGCCTCTACAATTATCTGTACCAACACATTAGGCTGCATGGTATAAAAAGTCGATGAGGAGTGCAGAAACAACAACCTCCAAAAGTGCTTAAAGACAAAGTTCTGCAGAATCTTAGCTGCATCATGAACCACCCTGATGGTTTGATGTGCCAACTGGCACTGGGCAAGATGATGCACCATCCTTCTCATAAGTTCATTCTTAAATCCCATCACGGTAGGTAAATGCTCTACTAATACCAATTGTTTCAAGGTCACTGGTTGCTTATCCTTCTCTACCCTCAGGGTCGCCATGCTATATTTTATTGGTTGGAACAGCCCCTGGACAAAACTGTATGGCCATCAGCAAACAATAGCTTTAGTGAGGCACAAATGTCCTGGACATAGATGTTGACATACATCAATTCTTTGTTGTGTTTTCTAGTATCTGGTCATAAATCACTGTTTGGTGTATCTATATGTGAAATAGAGGGGGATAAACTAGGAAAGTGGTGGTGGTGGTGGTGGGGGATGTATATTATATTTCTGCATTTATATTCATCTATCCATCTATGTCTTGACTAGAGAAGTTTCATTTCCATGCCTGTGATATATGTAAGAGGTGGGTAAAGCCAGTTAATAGAATATTTCTTTGCTCTCTGCATGAAAAACAAAATGTCAACAAGTAAAGATAAAACCAATCCCAAAGCTTTTCTGGTGAACAGATCAAGTTTTGTGGTACTGTTGCTTAAAGGGTTTCCACCATGTCACTCCACAAGGTAGTCAGAAAATATGGATGTTTTGATTTTTATGTAAGATTGACAAGATGCCTTGATTAATTTGAATTCACATGGTTGCTACTTCAACTGATGTTTCCTCAGTGAGCAATATTCTCCCTGCAACTCGATCAAAATGATTATTAAAAGAGGTAGTGGGAGAGGGATTTGTTGCCAGTAGATTGACAAATCATCAAAACATGACACTTCATGTGAAAATATGTATATTGAACTGACATTTGGTGTCAAGCCTGCACGCTGCAGTTCCTTCTGAATGACACAGAATTGACATAACACAAGCATGGGAGCACATGGCAGCTATAGAAAAACAGAAGTGGAATTTTTGGCCAACTTGGTATTTTCCTCACAGAAGGCCGACTATATATGAAATTGTTGCTATGGCATCTGAACGCAGGATAGTGATGTGATTGGTTGAGTTCATCACGGTCCAGCTTTCCCAGGTGCCTGTTGGGAGGGGGCTTAAAGAGTCCGGGCCAGCCCCAGTCTTAATTTTACATCGAACTTTGACTCTCAGAACAGGCCAAGGTGACGCCCCACTGTGACTCTGTCTACTGTGAAGTTATTGGAAAGGGGGGTCTGGGAAGGCCTGGGGGGCATAGTGCTCCTGTTGTACAAAAAATGAATTGCTCCCACGTTTCTACCCCTGTGTTTTTCTCCGTGTCACTGTGTGAGAAAGGGGCTAGAAGACCAGAGTCACACATCGATAAACTGCAACCAACTCGAGAGTGGGGTTGTTGCAGAGTGAAAGATGTGTGCCAGTGGGCAAGTATTCAATGGACTGGTTGAGTGCACGCACGGGTAAGTTTTGTGCCTGAGAATGAACTGCAGTAGGTACATTCAAATGTGCACCACAGATCAGAGACAACAGTATGGAGCCTGACTACTTGCAGTCATCACCCGTGTCTGCACCTCGTTCTTGGAGGGGATATGGGGCAAAGTACCATATAAAGGGCTGGGAACCGTGGTTTCTTTGTAAAAGATACAAAGCATAACTACTGACAAAGCCAGCTAAGAAATAACTTTGACTATTTGATCATGTGTTTCAAATTACAAAAATATTCTTTGTTACTTTGACCAAGAGTGCATTTATATTCAATCCAAACGGCCTACCGCAGCATTGTTGGGCACAATCAATTCATGGCACATTTTATTATGGACACAGAAAATCCTTGCAAACACAGTGTATTCCTGTGTATCACTTGGACCACTATCTCTGCACAGAGTGCAACATCTCCTCACAAACATGGTGTGCATCTCGGATTGGCCTCAGCTGCTACATCCTGTGTACTGTTCACTCTTGTTTGCTTATCTGATCGTGAGGTGTTCCCCATCCCTCCGTGACCTCCAGCTTGTGTTTTGTGGTCTGGAGAAAGGATGTGGTATTTAATACCTGACCAAAACACCAGATATGTTCAGAAGATCTCAGCAAAATGAAAACCTGAACCTGAACCCTGCACTTGGCCGTTTGATAGTAAGAACATATATGATGACAAGCAAGCTGAACTTCACATACTCCAAAACGCCCACTGCAGTGTATTAATAGTTCTCTCTTGCCATGGGTCCTAAGAGCTTGACGAGTGAGTCAAGACTCCACACATCATGGTCCTTTAATGTGCCAGGCTCTGTGTAGGGAAGTCATATTTAGGAGACAAAGATTTTAATAAGGTCAAAGCTTTTGAAAGACCATATGAAACAAACCCCCTTTCAGAACTTTCTGTCCTTGTTCAAGAACATCACCTGCATGCAATGCAAATGGTTCTCTTGCTTGTGTCCAACTCGTACGAATTAATGTCAGTGTCCTTCATTAAACATAATCAGCCAATCGAAAAGGCGGAGATTGCTTTGCATGTCGGGAGGGATGAGCATCTGTGTTCATTGATTTGATGCTAAACAAAACAACAGCAGATCGTCAGGAGTTTTTTCAAGAAGAAAATGGGAATCTGGTCATTCAATGGGGAGTCCGATAATCCGAAATGATGTGAAAGCCTTGCTATTAATTTGTGTGCTGTTTATTTTTCAAAGAAGACACACAGCAAGCGGCCTCAACGAGGTTCAGCAGTAAGTCACAGGGTCCGTTTGGATCTTGTACTCAATTAGACTTTGTTCCTGTTCACAAAGTATCTCTCAGATTAAACCATTATCACATCATATTATCTTGCCTGTATACCTAGGGTTGATGTCTTGTTAGACGAGAAGCCTTCCCATTCTGAAATCCAGAGCACTCTGGAGCTGATCAACTTCTAGGACGTTTGTACATTGCTGCATTAATCCTTCTCTTGATCCTGACTAGTCTTCCAGTTCCTGCCACTGAAAAACACTCCCACAGCATGAGCCTGCCGCCGCCATGCTTCACTGTATATATTGTATTGGCCAGGTGAAGAGCAGTGCCTGGTTTGCTCTGATCTGAGAGTCCTTCCGGTGCTTTTTGGTAAACTCCAGACAGGTTGTCATGTTTTACTGAGGAGAGACTTCCGTCCGGCCCCTACCATACAGTTCTGATTGATGGAGTGCTGCAGAGGTGGTTGTCCTTCTGAAAGGTTCTTTCCACAGAGCAAGTCTGGAGCTCTAGGGTAACCATCAGGTTCTTGGTCACCTCCCTGTCTAAGGTCATTCTCCCCTGATAGCTCAATTTGGCTAGATGGTCAACTCTAAGAAGTCCTTGTGGTTCCAAACCTATTTCATTTAAAGATGCTGGAGGCCACTGCACTCATTGGAACCTTCAATGCTTTCTATACCTTTTCCCAGGTCTGTGCCTCGATACAATCTTGTCTTGGAGGTTCTCGGACATTCCTTAGACGTCATGGCTTGGTTTGTGCTCTGACATGCATCGTCGACTGTAGGACTTTACATAGACAGGTGTGTGTCTTTCCAAATAATGTCCAGTCAACTGAATTTACCACAGTTGAGACCAATCAAGTTGTAGAAACATGAAATGGATGCAGGGTGCATCTGAGCTCACATTTGTGTCATGGCAAAGGCTGAGAATACTAATGAATAGAGACATTTTTTAATCTCTTTTAGAAACATTTTTTAATTTTTAATAGATTTGCAAAAATACCAGAAATAACCTTGTTTAATTTATCTTGATGAGGTATTATGTGTAAAAACTTGATTTAAAAAAGGAATATAATCCATTTTGGAATACAACTGTAACATAACATGTGGAACAAGTGCTGAGAATACTTTCAGTATGCATTGAATAGTTACCTTCTCTATTTTGTGCATGTAGTAGGCCGAATGTGCAAGAGCATTTGTGTATATGTACATAGCCACCTCCTTGTGCTGATTAGGTATTCTAAGACACATCTCCTTTCCCAGTCCTTGGCATGGAATGTGTTTAGCTGTTCAACTTTGATTAACACACAGTGTTCCTCAACTGGCCGTGTGTGTATGGGTAAGTGAATCTGGCCTGTTTGTTTCTGTATTCCTCCTGGTGCGTGTGGCATGAAAGCTCCCCTCTCTCATGTAAATCACAGCTTTATTCCACGCAGGAGAACAGAATCAGAAGGATAGTGGTTTTGCCCTTTTCAAAAATTGACTTAAAATCCCTGCTACCCTTTTCTTCACTACCATGCCTGGAGGGGTGGGGGGTGGGGGGGGGGGGGGCTTAGGCGATGCAGTTAAGAAATGGCTCAGCCATCTGTAAGCTACCGATATGACACGTGTTGAAACAAACAACAGACATGCATGTGAAAACAGACACAAGGTTGCTCTTCCTATTATCAGAGTGCTTCTCATTCTGGACCTTAATTTAGCCAGTGATACAATTGCCATTTGTCCAGATGTGCCATTTTCCAGCCACACCTTCCTGTCATAAAAGTAAGAAAGAGTCCTCTGGGCCGCACAGAAGCAAGAGTCATCTGCTGTAGGTGGGGGGAGAGGGGGCATAAAATTTGGATGCACAGTGAAGCCTTTCCATGACATGCTGGCAGTAATTTGTTCTGAAACAGGAGGGAGAAATATTGCTGTGCTCTCACTGCAGTGTCAAGCCCAGCTCCGCAGGACGAAATCCGCTGACATGTCTGTATCCTCAGGAAAGAATATCTAAACTCAGTGGTCTTCCAGCATCTGCAGACAAAAACAGCAAAAGCAAATGGGTGAGTGAAACCTTTGGAGAAACACCATAAGAGTACAGCAATCGTTACGCTACTGTCAAGCCTGCTCTTTCAAACCTGAGTAGAGTGATAGTCACCTGCTGAACGTTAGACAAAAGGTCAACAACTGTACCTCAATGTCATATTTCTGCCCCAAGACACAGTCATTCCATTAAGAATGAGCTTTGCTATCTGTCTAATGGACAGTAAGAGTCGAACGCAGATTCTGTTCAATATGAACAGAATCTGTATCAATCATATTTTTCTACCACAGCGCAAAACTGCAGGGCCAATCCAAACTAAGTGAGGGTAAAATGTTGGACCCCTTCATCGAGAAAACAATTAGGCGCCACTCAAAAACCATTGTCAAATTTCGAGTCTGCACTGTTTGTTTTGCAATGGCTCCAGAGACTAATGCATGGAATCAATAATAAGGGCTGTGGCTGGAGAGCCTCTCAAATGTATTGAATTATAACCAGTGACATCTAAATGATATTGAGCACAGGGAGAATGTTTACCTGTGATAGCATGTGTGATTGGATAAGTCGCGATGTAGCAAAGTGTGTTCGAAAGCTTAATGTGAAGAAAGGTCATTCAAACCAACAGAAGGAAGAGGAGAGAAATTCGGTTAGTGGAATAATATTCTCATGCTATCAACTCATTTCCTGTGTCATTTGACCTTTTCAAACAATATTGTATGATTTTGACCATAAATCCTGAAACGGAAAGATGGTTGGCTGATGATTATAATTGAAAACATAATGAATCCTATGAAGGTAAAATCATTTATTAATTGCCTCCTCAACCTGTAAAACATCTTGGCATTTAGCCAACCTGAATCTGCTCGGTAACTCACCCTTCCATAGACAAAACATCCCTGAGTCCATCATCCATGGCTTCTCCACAGACCAGGAGAACAGTAAATATCCTCCAGATTGAAATATGAATGTGTAAGAAGCCGTTTGGTGGCAACTTCTACATTATTCATGTACTAGTACATCCCTAACCTGTACAGGATTTTAACCCAAAACATTCAAGTGGTGACGTTGATTTCCATTCGCCATTTTACAATGAGACATTTTTTAATTAAAAACTTCACTGTACTTACCTTTATTTCATAAATAGAAGTCGTGTTACTGTACAGCTGAAAGGTGTTTGGTAGCAGGTATTGGGCTACTGCATGCCAGATTTTCATGCAACACCTGTAGTGTTAAAATGTGAATAACATTTCTGGTGTTTTTCCCCACTTACTTATTAAATGTCAACCATGACAGATATAAGTCAATTAAACTAAAGGGCAGCGATTTTCCCCTCCTCCTCTCCATTTTGAAGAAAAAACTGCAGTGAAATATCACAGCCAGCTTTCCTCTCTGTGGAAAATCATTACACAATCTGAAAGTGAATAAAACATTCTGTGCCCAGACTTGCCTCCTGTTATTGCACCATTAATAACTTTGCTGCTGCCAATGAGACAACATCAAGCTTGGTTGGAGAGGAGCTAATGCAGTCAGTAAATTAAAACACTCTGTGTTCATTTTCATAAAAAAGACCTATGTATGTTGTCAGAGGTAGGAGTGGTTTAACATTCTGTCCACCCGCTAATATATCTATTTACCTTTTATTTTGGAAGAATTGCTCCAGCTCCTCAAAGCATGACTAATATCTGGATGTGGTTTAACAACATTGCTTAGCATGCGCACAAGGTGAAATCCTGTCACTGTTCTAGTTCAGTATACTAAATAATAAATCTAAATCATGTCGAACTAACTCATACAGCCAAACAACATTATGTGAATGTTGTTTGGCTGAGTTTGACAGAGTTCAGATGAACAAAAGATGATATTTATCTTAATTCCACTTGGATTGGGGAAAATGAATGACTTTTCTAAAAACTTTTAGAAAGGAATCTTCTTTTGATTGTAAACAAATATTGCAGAAAGCTCACAGATTTGCAACATCTCGGCATGTGCACTGATTTGGGTCTAATTATGGAAAACACTTTCATGGTCACAGTGTTGTATGGTTGTTATGGAAACTATATATGGTGGAACAGTAGCCTCAGTGAGTTACTATTGCGTAGACTGAAATGTTTACTAGATCTGCTTGATCCTTTGCATGCAAACTTTTTATTTAAAAAAAGGTAACATCAAATTGGATACATACGAAGTTTAATGAGAAACAGGCAGAGTACGCACCTGCTGCACTTGAGTAGGTCATCCGTAACGCATTCTGCCAAAGCAATTCCTTGTAGCCTACTAACTTTACTCTCTTGAATTATTAAGTGATCTGTGTCAGTCTCACTCAAACCGGGAGAGAAAAGACGTAGGGAGCATAACCAAGCACTTGAGGACACCACAACTACTAATCTGTGAAATTGGATGAATTTAAGTTAACCACAAAATGGGATTAAATTGTACGGGTTCCAGTTAGCTGAGAGGGGAGCATATGTGAAAGTGTATGAAAAGAGTGGATGCGGATGTTTCTGTATTAGAGCCCCACACATTTTAAGCCCAGTAATATAAGAGTGAAGCATGCAGTGGGAGTCAATGTCTCTGAGTGTGTCTCTAGTGCCAGTTTGTAAGAGGGCTTAGACAAAGCCCGTGTGCATATGTGTGGGTGGGCAACTGTACTGTACATTCATGAAGTGGGGTAGCATTGTCTTGAGTGACTCTCATCTGCAAACACACTTTCTCTGAAACCCATGTCTGCCGACCCTTTAACTTCAGTATACAGACGATACTCAAACTTCTGATCAGTTCGTTCACTGGAAAAAAAACCCTAAGACAGATCACAGATCAGGGCACGGCCAATTACTTGATCCCTCCAACAAAAGCTCCACAGATGACATTGTGACTTCAACCTAAGGCTGTTTGCCACAAGTGAACCAATCTTTCAGACCATTCATTTGATTTTGGGAGACTTGACCCAAGTTTCACATGTTGGAAAACATAATGCTTACCAGCGAGTATCTGAACCATGATGGGCTTTCGCAATGATGGTGCATGGAGGAGGTTAAGCCAGCCCAACTGGCACTAATGAGGAGATCCAATACAGGCTGGGGGTCACATCTAAGCAGCCTGGTCAAGGCTTACATGGAACTGAACCTGAGTACTGGTGTCAGTCACACTCTTGCTTCCAAAAGTGACATTATCACTGGTTGATCATTTCCTTCATATTTCTACTGACAAGTGGTGCATCCTGATCTTGTTGTATCTGTCAGTGCTGCTCATCATTCTAGAGACTGAGCGAACTCAATTGTGTCTATTGGACATGGTTGCTGACTGTAGTTTTTAGGATTAGATAATGGTAGGTCAATACAGTGTATATGTGTATTTACACAATATGTGTACATAATATACCTGGTGTATCACATTGTGAACTACAATGTAAAGGGAGAGACTTTTGCATGACTGCCGTAATTAATGAGATCCCCCTTCCAGGATGTAATTGAAGACATAATGAAGAATAAAGAGAGAGAGAGAGAGAGAGAGAGAGAGAGAGAGAGAGAGAGAGAGAGAGAGAGAGAGAGATGGAGCGAGAAGGAGGTGGGTGAGGGAGGAGGAGAGGGTGCCCCATTTCCTTTTGTCATAGCCTTGGGGGCTGGGCATACCCTTAGCATTGCAACCTACTTTTACACCCCTCCCTGGAACAGGCAGAGAAAAAAAACAGGCCTAAAAAGTGTCATGAGCCCAAAAGCAATCTGTTCCTTCTGACACCATTGTCTTTCCCGCTCTGCAGGGGCTGCAAGATCTTCCTTGCTTGCTCCTAATTGTCCCACACTGTTGTTTGTCTCTGTGTTCTAATGTTGAGCGTGAATACATAAATTACTGCTAGGTAAACATGTAGACACACAGGGATGCAGCCAAACAAATCATAAAAACAAAAGGCTGCTTGGCCAGTAAGCCTCAATATGGCCACGATGCCGGAGAAGCAGGGAATTGTTCACATCTTCAGGCAGTGTTTGAAATTATTCTTTTATGTTCCCCACATCGGGTTCTTTTAATAATATACTTGCTCAAGCTGAATGGCGTTTTGTTTAATATGAATGTTTTATCAGTCCACAATTTATATGAGGGAGATATAAAAAGTGAAATTGTTTTGTCAGGGTTTTTTTCTCCTTTGGCTCTCTGGGGAATGAACCTTCGTCACACTTATCGCTTGTGCATCTGCATTGTAAATTAAATTGAACAAGGGCACAGCATTAGGATGCAAATTAAAGGCCTTCCAAAACCGTTCAAATAATGATAGGGAGTGAAAAACCAAGAGGGCGTTCAGGAAAGTATTGGAGTCTTGCATGACTGCCTTTGTGAGTCCCTATAACAATATTCCAGTATAATTTAACCAGTATTCATAAGAAGTATTGTCAACATGTTGATAAAACATATTAGCCACCGTCATTTACAAAATGTTATGGCCTAAGAAAGGGTATGGTTTCGGAGCAAATATTGACTAATTGGAAATACTTGCATGTGCCATGAACATTCTCTAATTCAACTGTCAATGGTCCCCTCAACACACACAGGATGTTGTTTTTGTAGGATGACACATGTGCAGTTGGACCAAATTTCTTTAGTTACCCTTCCAATCAGTGACAATCTGAAATAAAACGAAATATTTTACTAGGGCTGCTATTTCTTACTTTGGTCAATGATGAGGAATGTGTATGACCGTTCCAATTTTGGGATGCATGCTGTTTATGATGTAGTTTTTAACATGACATTTATTTCTGACAACTAGTGTATCACTCTAGGTTGCAAATCTGCATCTACCAAAGACATTGTCAACTTTATTTGGAGTGTGAATTACAAAAACCAACTTGGAAGCATACACAAATGCAAATTTGAGAGCACAATAAAAAAGCTTGCATACCAAGGGGAACCTTGCATTGCAAAAACAATTACCTATAAATAGGGAAAGCATTTGCTTTACACAAAGGTACATTTATGTAAAAGATACTGTGTGTATCTCTTTTTTTGACTAAGTGCACAAGACAAATCACGGTAGGTGACAACATGTATCTTTTTCCGTGAGCTGTGATTTTTTTTAGCGCATTCTGCACTGATCTCTCCCTGTGGATGTTACACCTTTTGTGTATGACGGCTATCATTTCTCTGTCAATCATACGTGAGCAATGTAGGCTCCTTTCAGCTCAGTCTGACCGACAGAAAAAACACGTCATAATTTCACTTCCATTGTGTGTTGTGTTTTTATCCATAACCACATTCTGTATGGCAATAATTGATGCCAGGCTGTAACATATTCAATTAAACAATGCTATACAAAAAGCTAAATTTGAATGAAGGTATTGGTCACTTCCTGATAAGAGCATTGGTGAGCCATCCATAACAAAACAATAAATATTGCTTCCGTCCATCTGTTGTGTTCTGTCTTTCCCTTTCTTTCTTTCCCTTCTCTGTTTTACCATTCTCCCTCTTTCTTGCCATGCCAATTGTCAGAAGAAGCCAGTGCTGTTTAACTGTTGAAGGAAGCAATTAAGATCTGGACAAGGGTCAACTAACACCCATTGGACCAGAATCGATGAACGGCACCCTGCTTGAACTAATCACAGGAGTGAGACTGAGGCGAGGTTTCTGACAGGAAAAGTACAGGAAGCAATGACAGAGCTAATGGTTTGGAAAATGTTGCTGATGAATAAGGAGAAGTAGGTTGAGTTTCTCACTTTGTTCCCAGCAACCTTCAAGCGCCAAAATTACAGCATATTGACACCCATGCCTACTGTTGACACTGAATGAATGAAAGATTGCATGAATCAAATGGAAGAATGAGTGAATAAATGAGTAAATAAGGAAATTATTGAGTGAATCAACTGTAGAATAGAAGAATTCATCTGTGAAAGAGTACAAAAAATAACCATATCTGTATTTAAAGGCATGATGTCATTATCAATACTATGTCACCTTTCCTGGCAACAACATATAGTTCTGTGCATAGTCCACGATATGGTCCTGCCTGACACCACAAGCAGATGTTTTATCTTCCACAGGTGAGGGTGGTGACGTCACCCATGTGTCAAGCTGATTATTGGCCTGTCACAGAGAAAATGTCCTTCAGTGTCATTTTAGACAGACAGACACGTACAGATACACTCAATAACTACTTTGTGTCCCTGAATATGCTTCATTCACTTCTGCCATCCTAGTGTCAGTTATTTAGGAGCAGTCATTTGGGAGAAAGCTAATGAAGCCTCTTAGTATTAACAAATGGAAGCACCGGGGAAAAAATGCCTATTTACACTCATTGTTCAGATTCATAAAAGAAGGTTATAAAAACAGGGTATAGGAGAAAACAGGCTCTTTCCTTATTGTAGACATCAGTCTTGGCACCAGAGTAAACAACACACTTCTGCATACAGCTCTGAGACTTCACAGTGCCATCACCATGGCAACCCCATTTTCAAGTCATATCTTTAATGAAAAGGTAATGAGAGAAACATAACATTCCCAACTTCATTACCGGAGCAAGATTCAGCAATAAAAAAAGTAAATCAGGGATGCTGCCATTTGCCAGAGCAGCGGTGCCCAGCAGTATATAACGTATAAAAATAAAACATTGAGTAAGAGAAGGCAGGGAACCTGGTGGATCTCTGATCAGATTGTGATTTTCTCATTTCAATAAAAGCGTTTTCATATTGTCTCTCCGCAGCTCACCATCTACCTTACTTCTGCAAGATGAAATGGCCTGTGTTTATTCATCTTTTCTAATTGAGGAAATCGTGTTTTTTCACAGTTGGATTATATATGTTTTATTCAAAACAAGAGAAAAACAAAAGCAATCCTATGAAGGATTATTTGAGGTTGTGTGAAAAAGAGAACAATCTGATTGCTTTAGGATTCCTCTAGATTGTTAGGGGGGCATTCTAAGTGAAGCTATTTGCTTTGACTGTTGATCATACAATTGCAAACATATTCTTCAGTTCTAAGTCACACACTATTTGTAAAAGATTCCTGTGAAATTCACCAATAATCAAAACATGCCGGCTGTGTGGACTGTCTGAAAACTGAATCTACAGTATATGCTATCTTAGGGCAACAGGGCAAGTCCTGTTACCTTTCTTCCCTCCCCCTATTATATATATATATATTTGACAATGGGAATATTACAAAAGTGAGTACATTCTATCTTTTGTCCAAATTAGCCAATCTTCTGTGAATATTTACCCAGAGGAGTAGAGAAACTCATCATTTTTACCCAAGGAAAAGAATTCAACATGCCTCTTGTTTGTTTAATTGGACATGGCCTTTGCATGAGGCCACTCTCAAGAAAATGAGACGTGACCTCGTTTCATCCCCGTGAGGTAAACACACATCGTATTTAAATCCACACCTCGCCGTAGAATAATTCATCTGGTCGCCCTGTCCTCATTATCACAGTAACCTTGTGATCTGACCATTTTGTGAGCTGTAATGATGCATGTGATATTCCCAAAGCAATTCAAATCTGGTCGTGGCGTGTTCAGTTGCAGGGCATCAAAGGATGCCAGGATGGCCTTCATCGGAGAACCTTCAGCACACCTACACCCACCCTGGCTTATGTACACCACTCCTCCCCCACCACCACAACCCAGGCCCCTGCTTGTACATTTCGACAGAGCCGCTCAGGGAATGAAGTGGACTGTATGTTGGAGTATTGAGTTTTATTCAATTGGAAGAAGCACTGCATGGATCGTCCCCCAAAAAGGGAGAGCAGGTGCAGGCATCAATTCAATCTCTGCATTCTTCCAGCTGGGTTGTAGCGGGAGCTGGCCCCTGCTGATCTCTGTCACGAGACCCTTGTTTAGACCATCTGAACACCGTGTTGTTGGTAATCCCTTGGTGTTATACTCACCAAGCAGTCCTTATTGGGCACCGTATGAGATTGCAATATCCTGCTGATGCTTTCCAACGAGGGGATATGGCTGGAGCAGCAACAAATGCAAGTGTTTGCAATGCTGTGAGCTGCATTTTAGGTTTTTAGATGCACAATTCATTTATTCAACGATAACTGAAAGTGGAGTGAGTGTGTTTATTGTGGCATGCCAGTGTCAAAACCTGCATGTGGAACAGTAGCGTCAGAAGGATAGAAGCCCAGCATCCATGTTCGTGTGAATGCACTCCCCTCATTGTACCTTCAGACAGCAGAGTCATAATGAGTGTGCTGCAGGACTCACGCTCTACCGGTCCTGGGCTTCATTGCTATGCCACAGGTTTAACGAAGAAAAATGTGTTTAGCATTTATTTATCTGGAACAGCAGACTGGCAAAGACCGCACTGGCAATGGCAGAGACAGTGCAAGGTGGACACTGAAGTGGTTGCCGACCGCTTACAATCTGCTGCCCTCATTGCTCCCCACTCTCTATGCACACACACACACACGCTCGCTCTCTCTCTCTCTGTCTCTCTGTCTCTCTCTCTGTCTCTTGAACAGGTGCAGAGCATTTTATACCTCACACATCAAAGAGGCAGAAGCAAAGTGAGACACCAAAACAGAGAGTGTCACACGGTTTCATCTTCAGTTGTGTCCTTAAAAGAGAAAGGTGCTGTATAATTCATTTCCAGAATATTGGCTTGTTAATATTCATGAGGTAACATTTGCATGTGGTGAGCTTGTTTTCTGAGGATCCACTTTGTCCACTGGCGGTTCAGACTATAGTTTTGGCTGGTTGGTATCAAAAAGATTACAGGACCTTTTCAAGAAAAAAGTGTTTTTTTTCATTTCATAGTAATGTGTGTGCCTCAAGAAAAGATTTCCCCATTTCTTCTGCATACAGTAAGAGAAAATCAGAAAACAACCAAATTGGAAGGTTTGGAATAAAACAAGTAGTTTTGACTAATTAGATAGAGGACCTGACAGAAAAAACATTTACTCATGGAGCACACTTGAGAACTAAATCTGACCTCTTAATTGATATGTGAACTGTAATCTGAAATCTTCATTTTGATTTGTTGTCAGGTTTTTGCATCCTATGACTTTCTGCGCAGATGGTGGATGGCATTGTGATTGTTCTTGACATTTTGATTCAACAAACTTATTCAAGAGTCTGTTTCCGAAGATTACAATCAATTAACAAATGTTGTGAGAGGGGGACAGGGTACATGTTACTACTGTACACCATATGTATATAGTACTAAATGCGACAAAGAAATTCAGGCAGTTTTGGCTTTCACAACTACTTTTTAAAAATGTATCTCACCAAGGCCACAAACAATGGTACACCTCAGTCAGTTGCTCATAGTCAACAATAGAGCCATGTTCCATAGTCTACCTCTCTTTCTTTACCTAGCAGGATTTATGATCTCTCCCTGTGCAACAAGATAAGGGATTTGCGTGCACTGCGTGTTGTTGGAGCGCTAGACCATAGTTCCATTGGGACCGGCTGTTATCTAAGATGGGAGAGTTGGCGCTAAGGCCCCTGTCTGGATACAGAAGGCAGGTGCAGATGGGTAAAAGCAGGTGCTCTGAGAATAAGGAGGAGATGAAGAAGGAAAAAAAGAGAAAGAAACACCTGGCCCCTCTGGTGTAACAGGCTGGTCCTCCAATCTGGGTGAATAGCTTTGTTTCTCCAACTGAGCGCGGCGAAAAACAAGACCCACATCTTTATTAGGGTGGAGCACAGCGGCAGGGACCATCTTCCCCCCCCCCCTTCCCCAACCCCACCCAAACAGATGCACACATACATACACACGTACAGACACTCGACAGCGGTACGCCAAGAGGGCCACCGTACAAAAGGTGACTTTCAATGACTGCAGCTCTTTCCCTAGAAGTGGCTTGGTAAGCGAAAAGGCCCATAATAGGACACACACTACTCTCTCAATGTCACGGTAGCAGTATTCAAGATCCATTTCTCCCAGCCTCATAAACACTTCTTTGGAAAAAGGACAAGCGAGAGAGCGCGAGACAGAGAGACCCCCTTTGGCTGACCTGACAAGCAGGCAGCAATAAGCTCACTCCTACAAGCGTTTGGCTGGGAATCAGAGCTGAGATTCCCCCCCCCCCCCCCCCCCCCCCCCCCCCCCTCCCCCAGCCATCCCCCATCTGCTGTGCGGTTGAATGTGCCGGCAGTTTGTCCGAGCGCTCCACCCAGGAAGACCTGCATAATTATCAACCCCTGCTTACAGGCGCTGAGGCATCGACGCGAGTCTTCGTTTCGGTGTAACGCGGCGGTGTACCTTCAAGGACAAACAGACAAAATTAGTGCTAATAGTGTGTTTGTATTGTCAGAGCTCATGTGCCTGTGGATTTGCTTTATTCATGGCCTCACTTCATCTGCCAGCCAACCATTGAATAATTGAAGGAATTATCAGGCCAGGGGTTCCAAAGCCCTTCAGAAATGTGTCATGCCCCTGAGCAAAGCCAACAGAAAAAAGAAAAATAGGCCTCCTTATTCAGTACTCACACCCACATCCAAATTTCCACCTACACACACAAATGCACATATACACATGTAACACGCGTTAATGATCTCACCAAATGGCAACATCACCCAAGCCTTTACCTATGGGACAATAGGTTTACCCTATTGCCAGAACAGTGTTGCACTCAGTGACTATTTTGACGTTTATAAGGATTCTGCCAGTGTGGCTTTGGCAAGAATCTCTCCGCTGCTAAAAACAATATGTGACTGATGTAACTTAAATCTAGAGACAACACAACTGGCACCAACCTTTCACTCGATTCCAAGGATATGGGGTGGCAATGTCACTCTAAATTTTTCACCATTCCTCTAGAAGCCGTTCTGCTCCTGCTGAATTCTCGGTTTGATAGGATAATAGTTCTTGTGCATTCCCTGAGGTATGTACAACAAAGACAAGGTCCAGATTCCACTATTTTTTCCAAGCACAATCTCATTTGGAACAAGGTTTTACCTTTCAAACGTTTTACACCCCATTTTTTCCCCAAAATTCATGGGGAATTGGAAAAAATTCTTTTCTCCCTTTTTTTTTTTTCCCA
>BROE01000007.1:1704126-2000795 GCA_036571765.1 Plecoglossus altivelis
CCCCCCCCCCCAGCTAACCCCAACTACATTCCATCCAATTCTAGAACCTGCCAAGTACAAGAATGCTGAAGTTCCTACATCCTTTTTCAGCCGCCAAAGAGGTGGAACACTTTCACCCCTCGCCTCATCCTGAAGCGCACTTTGGAGTAAACAGCACATTCTTTGAGGTGAAAGGCATGTCATAATGATTAGGATGATCATTCATGGCCCAAGGTTTCTACACATGCAGTTCCAGTTGATATGAAAAGCTTATACCGTCGCAAAGGCGGCTTGTAGCATGTCATCTTTCTGTCATCGACACATAACATATTCTTTCGTTGACAGTTATGAATAATAGGAACTGTTTGCAGTGGAGGAACTCTGAGGTCTGATTTCTAATTGGTTTCTACCCACGTTATCAAAGAACTTCCATGCAGGATGAGTGGAATGGTGGGGGGGAATACAACATGAAACATTTCTTCAGCCAGCAGGATGGATTATCATTGCAGATCCAACTCACTTTGGTCAACTACAATTTGCAATGACACATTGCATTTGTAGAAGAAAACTCCGAACTGTGACAAAAAAGCATGGCACTGCGAATATGATGAGCAGAAGAGCTATCCAGACACCTAATTAGTCTGTATTTCTGTCATGTGTTAGGTGCTTAGAGCACCTATAAGGACTGATGGAGATTGAACAAGAGCATCCATGGAGATGGATGGGTGGATGTGTGATGACTAAGCTTGGTTTCTGTTGTGTGAGGGGGGCCTTGCTGAGGGTGGCAGACAGTTCACCTAGAGATGAACCCCTCACAAGGCCATAACAGAGCAGCATGCACACACACACACACGCGCACACACTCACTCACACGGCTTTCATGCATGACTGCACAGCAGACAATGCACTACCTAAAAGCTCTGCAGTTCAATTGCTGTATTTGGGAACCATCACAAAGCATGCTACTCACGCAAGGGATTACACACACACACCACTTGTCCTTTTTTAACATATGTCAGATTTTTAACAAGATGCAGGTGATCAGAATGCAATTGTTGTCCACCATTTTTCTTTTCATTTCATTAAAATCCATCCATTTCGAACGTAGCATTTTCAGTTTGTGAGCTGTTACCAAATGCTCACGCCATGAAACAGAAACTGCTAGATTATAAAACAAAAATGTCAAGACAGTATATGGTCGTTGACCTGAACACATACGTTGTCGTTAAAGAAACATCCTCACTCAAACATCGTTTGAGTGAGCCTTAGCAGACAGATTGGCCATGGGGCTCACAGTGTCTGACACCCATCCGTCTGTCTTCCCCCATCCTCTCTCCACCCTCCTCTCTCCAAGGAACCATTTAGAGCAGACCAACTTTCTCCCCAGATCACCCACATCTGTTAGGAGATGCCAGCTGGGTGGGACTGAGAGCTGAGGGAGGAGCCAGAGAGGAAAAGGGTGAAAGGGAGATAATTGTGTGGTTGAGGGTTGGGGGTGGGGATAGATACACTAGATTTAGAGGTTTGGAGAAAGGACGATACTAAAGCCTTACCATTTGATGAATTCCTGAATCTACAAGTAGCTTAAGAAGCGTGTCCTCTGTTCGAAGGAGCGGCAAAAACCTGCAGCCATCATTTATCTCATTCAATTTATGGTGTGGGAAGAGATGAAAAGACCTAGACAACGGAAAAGACAGTTTAACTAACAGTTCAGTTTAGCAGCCTCATCATGTGGTGAATATGCACCGAAAACTATTTTTGCTTGAACCTCAGACACTTTACACTGTCCACCTGTGTCATGTGAACCTGTAGAGTATAGGCACATTGAAACGTATCACCATTACACTTATTGAGACAGGGTTGGAAAATGTTTCTCACTATATTCTTTGTAACAAAAAGCTGCCATTGCGAGTATGTTTTTGGTCACTTTCCCCTTACCATTTCGGTGTCTCGCTTCTGCCTGGTCGTTTGGGACGGTTCCCTCCCTCTTCTCTGACCTGCAGCTGTCATTCACACCGACAGTGCCAGACCATCCATTTTGTTTTTTGTTTGTAAGAGCCCACAGGGGCCAGAGGTCAGGGTTCAAGCCTCGTCAGCTCTCTTTCCCTCTTCCCTGTGGCATACATAAACATGCCATAATGCTATAAATTAGGTGGTAGCTGTATGGACGTATGGATGTAGCAATAAGATTTGATTTGTTGCTAACTGTGCCGCACTATTACACAAGTATTTTGGGGATCAATTTGACTTCTTCAACACAATACCTCCTCCTAACAGAAGGGAAATCAATTAAGATTAAGATTAAGTATAGATGTTTTGTTTTTATTTGTAATTGGGGAACTCAAGTACACGGCACACACTGATCAGTACAACTTTACTGTGTTCTCCCAGGGGGACTGGTATAATTTAGGCAGACATAGTTTAGCAGAAAAATGTACATTTCCCCATCCCCATTTCATCTCCTCACTGTAGAATAATAAATGTATAAAAGTCTAGATCTGTGAGTTTGAAATCCCATTTACCTTTCCCCAGTATAAAACATTTTTAAGAAGAAGCTCTTTGCATGAAAGTATTTGATGATAAACCTTTTGAAATATTGATTTGAGATGTGAAATTGAGTGACAGTGAGCAGCAAAAGCATCAGTCAATGTTTTTCTCTTTTAATAAACACTTTTATTTGGGGGCATGGAGAGAAACAGAGAGAAAAGAGAGGGAAAGAGAGAGCCAGGGAGAGAGAATGCTTGATTTGAACCAGAGTAAACAAGCCTCGTTGACGATGCCACCGAGAGTTAATTCCCAAAACAACTTTCAGCTCCAAATCCGTCTTTCAGGAGAGCCTGAATTCCACACTGATTACAGTGGATGAAATGCTGATCCACACGCTCTTTAGTATTGCAGTCAAATCTTTTGACTGGTTCAGACCTAAAAAAAACACCACTCAGTCATGGAGAAACATCACATTCTGCAAGAGCCCCTAGGTATTTGCGTTCTCTACACCACTCATTTTGATGTTGCATCAAAGAAGAAAATAACCTGACAGCCTTTTCCCCTCCACATGTACACTACTTACAACGTGGTCGCTCTCGAATTGATCATATTCTTTCCTACTCAAATTCTGTATGATAGCTGGAGACTACGCAAACAATAAAAAATTGCGTTACTATAATATGGCAGTTGTTAAGTGACCTTCAGTAGGGCCCTTTTTGTCAGGGGCATGTTGCATGAACACCTGCAACCTGTGCACTGATTTAGATGCCATACAATTTGCCATGCCCCTGTAGGGTTCGAATCAATGACCACAGACCCAGACAATGATTCAGGTCCTTGAACAGGGTATTTTGTAGTCAGAAGCACACACAACTCTAACACAACATTAAAAATGACATTACAAATTCTCCATGAAAAAAAAACTAACTCAAGTTTTCTTTTTTAATTAAATCCATTTTGTGTCTTGTGATCAATACATTGTCAGAGTGACAGTCAGTTTCATATCTATACGGACTTTGTTCTGTTACTTTCCAAACCATGTTCCGTGTGTTTAGGTTGCCCTCTACTGGTACATGTTGTGGATCTAACACTGGCCCAAGAGGACAAACTACTAGATTTGTTGGGTCAGTTTCCCTTCAGTGGAAAATTGAATTGTCTAATTTCCTCCTTAGTAGATAACATTAGTTTACACTGGCAGAAACATGACGTCAGGTGAGGTGTCATAAATATTTGTAACCAGCCAACATGACGTTTATCCATTCAGATGAGACATGTCTTTAAGTCGGTGAGGATGAGACATTAATCAATATCTATCTGTTTTTTATTGCATGTTGCTCTTCCTGGGCATGGGAACAAGCAGAATGGCATGGAGACCCCAGGTAGTACAGTGTACCATCGGACTGGCACATAATTGGATTAGTCAATTACTATACATAGAGCAAGTCAGATGATATTAAAAGCAAGTGGCAAAGAAAGTAAACATTTTCTTTTGAAGTTAACATTGCCTCAGCATTGCAGGTTCGTGGCAACAGCAATGTTTGTTCAAAGGATAAATTATGCACCACCACATTCATGATGGAAACAAAATCTTTACAACACATCCACAAAATAAGGCCGTTTTCATACAAATTACTTTTTCTCTGGTTAATGGAACACAAAGAAATACTGATTGGGGATGTGAGCCTACATGCTTATTCAGAAGATGCTTGAGGTGAATGACACGAATCCCAGACGTGTTCAAAATGCTGCACACTATCTCCAACATGCACCCGTTTGTCAAACAGAAACCCTTGGGTGACACAGTACCCAACACCCCTGGAGGAAAAGATAATAGCGTCCATGATTTATTCCCTGACGTTACTCCCATACTACACTGCTGCCATGAAAGATGAAGATAAAGAAGAGGCAAAACACCTCAAGTTATTTGCTCTCCCTGCAGGGTAGTTTTTTATGTGTTTTGTTGTATTCGTGAGCTGGAGTTTGGTTAATTTACGCTTACCTCCCAATAGTCACCGATGTTGGCCCTGTGGTAAGAGTTCCTCCCTCTGTGGCATCTTGAGCTGCATCCATGCGATCGATCACATCTATACCAGCCTTGTTCATGTTAGTGTTATCAGATAAGACTCTTGTGTTTTGTAGCCTTGGCATCTGTGGTGACAGGTCGTTTGGAGCAACAACACTACCTTGTCATGAGATCGGAGACGCGTGCCTTTGTGATCACTTCATGGAAGCGTGCAAGGTAAATGACCTTCATCACTATTTATCATGACAAGTAAACAAGGAGTGTTAGCACAGACTACAGGGCTTGGGATGTATTGATTTAACTTGAATGCATGTGTATCAATCATTTCACACTATATAAAGCATGGAGATACATCTAAACATGTGCTGTGTGGCAAACTACAGTGTAAATTTATCTTTAATCCAGTCCAGGTTTGTCATAAAAAATGTATTTCCAGTCACATCCGAACGTGGTGGGAGTAGTAATTCCACTTAATATTCCACTAATCCTGCACCAATCCTGTGAGTGGGCATTAACTGATTTTAAGTAGGCTGACCTTTGAAGCAAGAAATTATTTCTCCTTCTGGTTATTCATTTAAATCCCAGACAAGGCATGAAAATTACAAAGCATCGCAGAGTATTGACTGAGGAAAACAAGCACATCTTCAAGCACGAGAATTGATTGATTGGTATGTTGAAAATGTCGCGATAGAGAAGGGGTTCCTGTAGTGAATGTGTGAGCAGGCTCATCACATTTTTCTCCCAACATCTTTCTCTCTGGCTCCACTTACCATGTCATTTTGTCACTCTGCTTGTAATTGATTTCTACTTCAGTTTTATTAATAATGGCCTATGGAACACCTGGAGCACAACGTCAGTTATCTGAAGCCCACCAGGAGCTTAATCTCTAAAAATGAGGTGAATTAATGGGAGAATGCTCACGTAAGGTATTGATTAGTGAATCAATATCTGTTTCTTCGCACCATGCTCACTTGATGGGCTCAAATGGAACAACGCTATAAAATACAATTCATCCCTTCTTCTTGCTCTCTCCTATTTGATCAAAGTTTATTTCGTGGCCAACACGTCTTAAAGACCAGACCTATCAACTTTTCAAATACTGAAAAGAATAGACTGCAAACAAAAGAATTGCACCTCAACATGTTTTCCAGCGCTTCCAGCATTTATTAACAAAAGCAATCACATTTTTACAGTGTACTTCTTTTCCTAAAGCAGTAGGGGGTGAGCCATGGTTTCTCTGACAAAGTACCATTAGCAGCAAGATGGATGCCGTTCATCCTGTTCTCTTGGGATGAAAGGCAAACCTGATTTATCAACACACATTCTTCCCTACCTGGAAAGCAGCAGCACCCGTTGCTAACTTCAGGCGAATTTGAGCAAAGCAGCATTACTGTTGGACAGAGCTCATTGGGTTCTGCCTGCACAATTAGTTTACTTGATAAGGTTGTAACTCCCTCCTCCACAAAACCTTTCCTTTTGCCTGCACAAAAGGGATGCAGTTCCGTAGTTTATTACCTCACAACATCTAATGACCTAAACCCTGCTTGCAGTGAGTCGTCACTGGTAATCAATAGCATAGAATAAAGAGCACAATATGTACAGATATGAAAAAACTCAATATCATTTTAAAATATCATGGTTATCATAGGCCGAATAAGGATGTTCTCTATTTCCTCATATGAATTAAATATGTTTCAGTGGGCTTAAGTGTGCCTCATGTAGGATAATGTAACATATTAAAGGAGCAGGTCCCACCTGTTCGCTAATTCTGATAATCAAAGGATTGCTAACGATAACCATCTGCTAACTTTGTGGAGAAACAATGGTGCTCATGTCTTCATGTGTTTGAGGTAACCTAGGTTCAAAACAAGACAACATAATTTATGGAAAACGTTTTCATTTTTTCTTATGTGCAGACTGACAGTATTTCATTCATAGCTAGTTCATATCACTCAGATAGAGTCACTTCTCATGTAAGAATGTGCATCTATAACCCAACGGACTGGAATATAATTACGAAGAACAGAAAAGTTAGATAGATGGGTGGGGAGACAAGAACCATAACTTTTCAGTCTAAAATATACATACTAGTACACATAACAGTAATACCTACCAACATAGTACATGGAAATTGATTTACAGTCCAGTAAATACATCTACAAAGGAAATAATCACATATTTAATGTGAGGACAGCATACCCTGCTAAATATAGATCAAAAACTATACGTAAGGTGACAGACTATAATCATGATCACTCCTTGTCCCCAGACTCAAACTCAGCGAGACAGTTTCAATGCTGTGGGATGAACATTACAGATGTCAAACCATTGCTGGTCCACTGCCTTACATGGCAACAGGCCGTTCCGTGGTAGTGAGGGTCGACGCCAACGGTCTCGACTGCTCACCACCCTCCAGTAGTATGTGCCCTTGAGAAGAAAGATGGCATTGTGTGTGTAAGAGAAGTAGGCAGCATCTATGTTGCCACCCGGATGGTTGCCTGGCTCGACTTCTGGGAACACATCTGAGAGCTTCCTTGGAAAGCCAAGGACCAGTCGGTTGGCTTTTACATCAAAGCCGTACACCTATTAAAAGATATTTGTTACAGTTTTTATGGCAAATGATTAACTTAGTATAAGTACAAAAGGCAAACAATTAATTTACTAAAACAAACAACTCTTTCTATCTGGATGTATTGTGCAATATGTGCAATTGCATGTGTGTCCCTGCGATAGGCCTGTATCAAGCTTTCCTGCGATAGGCCTACAATTCTTATCCGTAATACAATTTGAATACAATTTGAAGGCAGTGGGAGTATAAAATGAGTCTCAGGGGTGCGGAGGAGGCTGGCTTTCCTTACATAAATACCATTGAAGAAGTAGATGTGTGAGTCCCTTCTGTCATAGAAGGCTGTGTCAATGGGACTGGGGACCCCTGGGAAGCCAGCAGAGATGGGTCTAGGGTAGCGGTGTCCCTCAGGGTCCTGTGTGAAAGCCTGGTCATTGTCAGCGTCATACATCCAGAACAGAGTACCTGTCAGGACACAATACAGACATGTCACTTTTTATGTAAGATTCTATACTGAGTGCACTGAGTTAGTGTGAGTCTGTGGGTTGTGAATCGGGTTGACCATGGTCACCTTTAAAGAAGTAGACAGCATCTGTTGTCTTAGACCAAACGTGTACGAATGCATCCACACCATCCATAGGTATCCCATGCCAGCCCACCTGCATGGCCATAGGATCCCCGTAGCGTGTACGGTTGTTCCTGTTCTCGTACAGCCAGTACCAGCTGTCCCTCATAAAGTAGGTGTTGAAACGGATAACCACCTCGCCGTATGATGTTCTCTCCTTCCTGATCCAATCAAATACTGTGTTGAAACGGCCACTGCAGCCACCTAACAATAGAAAACAACCACATGAAGATATGTAAGGTATGTCTATTGTAATTCAAGGTCCAGCAATGTAAGGAAGTGTGTCGCTCAAAGGACCTTGTCCACTAAATGGTGCTGTATTTCCACCTTTTATTTAGCCTCCCCTACCATAAAGATACTGCATTGCCTTCCTGTCCATCCAGTCAATCTCAAAGCCTGACTCCTGCGGCAGATAGCTGGGCTGCATGATAGAGCCATCCCTGTAGATATGAGGCAGACCAAGAACGTGTCCTATCTCATGCACTGCAACCTGACAAATACAGAAGAGGATGAGATTCCAGATTACTCTCCATGGTTCCTGTTGTGTCACTATACCGTTGATTTCTGCATTTTAAAAATAGATGCACATTTCATGCCTTAAACAAATTCCTAAATACATTGCTATAGTATGAGGTGTTACTGTTGCACTGTAGTTTAATTATTATTTCTGTTTTCATAGCTGGTATTTGGCTACTTTGCTGTCATCTCTCTAATGTCTCTAATCCTTGATTTTCTACTACTTTGGATGAAATGGTCTTCTAAAACAATAAAGTTTAACAGTATCTCACTCACTTTGAGGAGGCTGATGCCACTCTCAGCATTGGGTGTTGTGAAATGTTCATCATCGTCAAAATGGATGTCCCCTAGGAACCAGGCATGTGCAAACTCTCTGCCAGAACCGTCAAACTTCTGGTTGCATCCTAAATGTCTTCCTGCATTGCAATCACAGGGAGACAGTATTTACATCAAATTGCTTACCAAAACATTACATCAAAAATGTGTGTGTTTGGACTTACCTGTGCCGAAACCAAGTTTGATATCTATGTAGTCCATAGGAGAGCCTGTGTCCTCCATGAACTCAAGAGAAGACACCTCACTCCACATCCTGAACGCTAGTCTGAATATGTGTCTCTGGTCCTCGATGGACAACTGGCTGCTGTAACCCTCTCCTATTAATCTCCACTTGAGTACGGCCTTGGAGAAGGCCACGTGTCCCATCCCACGCACATCCCTTCTTCCCCTGCGCTGGTACAGGAGGGTGGCCAGTTGACGCTTCCTACGGCTCAGCGCATGACTCAGATGTCCGACCGATGGAGTGCTCACAGAGCCATTCTCCAGGTGACCATTTGTAACATTTTTCTCAGATTGATCTTCAGCAGTGGTGTTAATAATGGGACCAACAGTGGAAGTATCATCTGTGTAGTTTGTGCTAGTGACGTTGATGGTCAACAGGTTGGCAGTGCCATTAAAAACATCCCTAAAGGTTGTGTCATTCCCAAAGTCTATTTTAGGGATATTAACGGCATCACTGAATACACCAGCTTCTGTTTGATTGCTGATCATCCCATCTGAAGTGTTAATGTTTGTATCTGCTGTGGTAGTTGTTGGTAGGCTGCCACTCAAAAGAGTTGTGGGTCTGGATTCTGAGGGATCATTTGGTTCTTTCTCTTTGTCTGGGACTCCACATCTTGGCCTGTTCATAGCCATCTTGGTCGCATCGTCAAAGATGCCTGTAACTGACAGACCTGACACTCTCTGGAACTCCCTGAGAGCTAAGGCAAACAAAGGACTTTTAGCATCATCATCGTTACCACCTTCACGATGTTGTGACCCCCCCTCCTTGACAACAGATGGTAAGTCACTGCCAGCAAAATCTTCACTGAACTCTTCCAACTGGTTCTCCTCCCAATTTACCTGTTTTATAAAACCATACCTGGAAAGAAACCGCTGACAACATGGCTTAGAATTAGAAACATGAAATGACCTTTGTATGACAGAAGAAATCGTATTTGAAGATAATTTAATTTGACATGTTATCATGGTAACCACTGGTATTAAAATAGTACGTGTTTACCTCTGCGCTGTTGTCATCAGTTATGAGTTCGGCCTGGTGAGATGCAGGAATCTCAATATCTGAATGATCCCGCCTGTGAAAAAGTTTCTCTGCGTCCATGCAATGAATGCTTGTCAGAATGAGGCATGTTATCAGCTGGATAAAGGTCAGCATCGTAATGGTACAACTAGAAGTAGTCACCAAAACTATTCCTGGCATTACGAAAACAGCAGTTCCTTTAAATACACTCACTCCTTTACCACGCCCAAAAAGTGAAATTCTTTGAAAATAGGCAGTCAGCGCGTACGTTAATTTAAGCGTGTCGGTAATATCGCTAACATACGAAAAGTAAACTTTAGTTTCAGTCTAGTGCAACTGTTGAAATCTACAATTACATTTTATGGGATGTTTTTTCGCACGCTCCAGTGACCATGAATGAGATCTGAGTGTTTTATGAGTCAAAGTTATTCACTTCCATTCCTATGCGAGAGGTGCGAGCAGAGACACGCGACACTTCTCTTTGGGAACACCTGTTGTGATGTTGAAATACCTTTCGCATATTGGTCTTAAGTCATAAAGAAACACCAATCAAACTGGCACTATGAGTCATGGACACTGGTCAGTTTATCTTTGGTAAACAAGGTACAGCCACCTGTTATTCTTCAATATAACAGTGATTACGTGTAAAGCATTACATGAATCCAATTTTTCAGCTATCACAACAAATCACTGCATTGAAACATGAGTACATACTTGAGAGAAAAGCATCTCAGCAGAGTATTTGATAAATACATAATTGTAATGAAAACCAAAGCAATACAGGAAAACCTTGGATTGATGGAAATAAATCACTAACAATCCTAAACAAATTAATTAAATCCCGAATATGAATGCAGATGGTGATGGTGGATAGAGCCAACATTTTCAGGTTGGTGGTGAGCTACTCTAAAGCCTTTGCTATCCCTGCAGCTAGATGTGCAGCACTGGGCTTCTCTGCAGAACAGCTGACTGATAGTCCTTCTGCCACCATGGCCTCTGCTGTAGTAGGTCCGATGGCTGAAAACTAGACAGAAAATCAGCCTTCATCAGGACAACTAAGCCTTAATTTCACATATCAAAATAATCGTAAATATATAATTAGTAAATTCATTATTTCAGGTCATTGTTCAATGATGAGTGTTGATGATATATTTATACCTTGATTTGATTCAGCTGTTCAGACGATAATCTTCTAACAGTTTCAAAGCAAAATTTGAATCCAGATGGACTGAAAAAGGCAATGCTGGCTGGGACACCCTGTGTGTTTACATCAGAACATTTGAGTGTGTGTATTGCTATGTCTAAAAACATAAAGCCTATGGTTATGTAGAAGAGAAAGCACTCCATGTGAGTTGAGCTAACCTGTTCTGTAAAATAGTCTGTCAAATTATTTTCCAGTTCAGGATGTGGAGCTGTTTCATAGACTGTTAGTGTCTTAAAACACACTCCTAAAAACAGTCAAATTAAGAGTTAACAATTTTTATGTACACTGTAAGCTTATAACCAAGTTAAATGACTTCATAGTTTTTGCCTGTAGTAAAAAGCCTTACCATTTCTCCTTAAAGCAGTGGGCAGCACTTCTCTTTTGAGTGATCCACAGGGGAAGAATAATGGTAATGTACTGGCATTATGTCCTATGTAAAACAAGAATGACATAAACTGTGGGCAGATGCTGTCACCTCACATTCCAAACGACATATTGTTCTATGAAATTGTACAATAAAGACATACTGTCAAGAATGAATTGTGACAAAGCATCTGCAGTCCCAGTATCTTCTCCCAGAGGAACCAAACCTAGATGTTGCACTGAAACAACAGGTACCGAAACACCCTTTAGGTCAAGTCAAGATGATAAATTGATCAAACATCTGAATGATGTGGATAACCTGGGTTTTTGCATCTCAAATAATAATGAGAATGACAATATTTTTTATGTATAAAAGAATTGGTCAGGTGTAGAAATGGCTATCAAAGGAGAGTGTCATCTGCTTAGTCTCTTAATTCAAGTTGTGAATAAATGCATTCACAGTAAACTTTCACTTGTAGAGAACCCATTTCAATTTAAAGACAGGCAGGTGGTACCATCGTTGACAAATGTATGTGACATCTACGTGCCTGGCGCACTCAGTACTTTAATTAGTCGATCGTGTTTGAGAGATAGGGCATTTCAGACATTGGTTAGCCAATACAAACCTAAAGTTGCGGTAGTCTTTCCAACAACATAAATGGATTTGGCACTCCATTTGTCTTTTACGTGTCTATTCCACTCTGAAAAAAATGAAATAAAATTGTAATATGACTAGCCTAATTATTTTGAGGAAGAAAATGTGATAAAGCCTCCTCTGATAGTCACAGAACCTCCTACACAGCCATTGCCAAATAGCTGGCCCACAAAAGTCACTGTGTGCAAAGCAACATGTTTCTCTGCTAATATCAGCATGGGATGCATGATATTTTCTCACCTTCCTTTCTTTCCTCTACTTTTAAACACATGCTGACAGCCTCAACAGCCCTGGGACTAGTAAAGATTATTCCCCCATACTTGTCTGGCTGAAAAAGCTGTAGGGACCATGGAAAGATTACACAGTTTAAGATTAAACAGTATGAGTATAATTTCATGATTTCCTGAAATTGTATTTACCTTGTCCAACAAGGTGTTTAAAGACGTAAACTTAAAAGACAATACGGGAATTAATTTGGCTGTATGTCCATATGATGCCAGTTCCTGTAAAGAGACATAAACAGTAAATAGTACTGTGTCTGAGTTAAAGAACAACTTCAAAACAGGAAATCCATGAGAGGTCCCATAGTGTACCTTTATATATGGGTCAGGTCCAGAATCTCCCTCTCTTGGCTCTTTCAAAAGTAGTACACGCATCCTGATAGACGTCTTAGAATGATAGAAAGACAAAGGGTATTGATAAGTGTTTGTCGAAACAGAATCAGGAATAAAATGTACCAATGAGAGGACCAAATTCACAAATTCAAAGACTACTGTCATGTGGGGATTACTGTAAGAGGCCTTGCCTGTGGGAGGGCAGAGCTAGCTTGGCTACGCCCAAGGACTGGGTGTAGCTGTCGGATAACAGTTCTGTCATCAGCTAACTGAATGTCTTTCACAACAATTTATTGTGAGTCAAAATCAACCACTGCTCACAAATCATAAATAAAGTAATCTAAATGAGATACACAGGTCTCAGGTTATAGTAGTAGTAACATAACACAACGACGTTGTTGTTACTGCTATTGTTATGCAGTTAAGATGTCAACAAAGACACGTTGTGCGCAGTCTGTGCTTAACTTCCAAAGTAACCACCAGAACAATTATTGTGAATTTGTTGATAATGAAAACCCTGGTGAAAGTTGCAGTTTGTTACTATACCTCGACTTCCTCTAGCTAGGATCACAGTTGATACACAAACGGTGGACACACTGCCGTAGTTTCAGGCACTAGAACAATTTTGAGAGGACATTTTAGCCTACTCTGAAAGCAATGTTTAATGTTGTTCCACATGTTGTGTAACAAACTGCTCTATTTACTTTTGTAACGCTAGACATTCAGTGATTTGAATCATTTTAGCAAATGGTTATCGGATTTAGTACAATAGTATTTCCGGTTTCGGGGATCAGCCCTTCAAAATAAAAACTGGCCTGATATGTAGGCGACTAAAACGTTACAAAATGGTTGCGCAGTTGGCCCACACATATGTTCGAAACGATCAACTGATTATCAGGGTCAAAATACGTTTAATTGAGTTGAGGAGGGTATGTTAATATGAATAGGCTATAATCATGATTTTAAAAAGGCATGTGCCCATCGTTCTATTTAGGTTCTCTTGGTAGGAGCTGCAATAGCCTGCGTAAAGTAAGATTTAAAATATTCGGTATCCAGGACATAGTCTAGCCGTGTGTCCTCTAACACAATTGTGGTAGGCTTACAAATTATCTAGGTTAGTTTAGATGCACTTTGACAATAGGAATATATATATATATATCAGCATTGTTAACAATTTATCAATGGCCTTTCAGTAACTTTATCTAAATCATTCTGTGATATAGCGTTTATAGCTTACGTAAATATTAAGAACATTTGGTCAAGTGGCCTTTATTTTGAAACTAATTCCCCGAAAATGTTATTCCTTGTCGAAGCTTGCTGAAACACTTAACCCAATTCTCTGAATCAAATGTCAGCATTTTTCGAAACAGACAGACTTCAAAACTCTGAAGATGCTCACTCAGAAAAAAACATTTTGCACCGTGATGCACTTGTGCTGCAAAATGGGAAACACAGGTCGCAACAGTAAACGCAACTACAACACAGTTGTTACATGTATAGCACAATAACCTAAAATTGTTCACACTGGTTTCTAATGGTGGTTTGGGACAATGTCAACTTTCACTGTGGTGTCCATATACAAGAAGAGTTCAACACCAAACAGTAATTCTAACTGTAAATGTTTGTCTTCCACCATACAGCCCTTTTCTCAATCCAATTGAAGAGTTTTTCTGAGAGTGGCTATGGAAGGTTTATGACCAAAACCCATATAGGTACCAGGGTAAATCTCCTACAGGCAATGTAATTAGTCTGTGGTAACATGGATGTGAAGTGTTTTCAAGGCTGGATTTAGCACACAAAGGGTTTTTTCTTTCTTTGTTCTTGGATGGCAGTACTACAAGTTGTAATGGTTACTGTAATATTTATTTGTTATCGCTAAATACATTTTGTATACAAAAACACATTTTTCTTAACATCTCTTTGATGCTGCATTGTCCCCTTTTGTGTTGAGTGTAATGATTGTTGCCCAGTGTTTGTTTGCTGTGTTTATGATATGAAAGCATTGTTTGATTTTGAGCACAGATTAAATGGTTTTGAAGCAAGAGATTTTTTCATTTTGAGTTTAGTTTGAGAAAATATGTGAATTTAAACAATCATATAATAAAATGTATGAATGTGTTTTAGCAATTGTGAAAAAACAAAGATGAGTTGCAGTTCACATGCACTGCAGATAATGGATAATGGAAAAGGCAAAAACATTAATCATTTACTGGGAAAAAATAAAAAAGGCAAAAATTGTTAAAATGTATCATGTTCATTGGGCTTTAAGTTATCAATAAAAATATAAAAAACTGCCCATTTATGTATTTACCAAAACCGAAAGAGAGGCCTCGGGCAAAAGGTATTGAAGAATTGAAAGTCTTGGTTTTGGGGGTATAATTTGAGGAATATTCAAGAGTTGTAGTTTTTTTCCATTAATTTCTAATAACACACTGTTAGTGAAACCTGGCACTCTAGGAGCCTCACACTATTTGCTCACACAAAGTACCACACAGTGTTTTGCAAATAACTACAAACACGTTTCTACATTAGACACAGAAATATAAGAGCATGCCACTTACAGTGTTTTCTGATGAGTTAGACACAAACATTTTAAATAACACACAATTCGTGAAAATTGACACTTGAGCAAAACAGCCGCCCAGATCTGCACAACTATAGCCAAAGCACTTTCTCAGCCTCACACTATTTGCAAAATACTATCCACAGAGCCTTTTCACACTGCCTTGTAAAATGCAATATCTGTGAACGAATATATTAAATACAGGCGTAGGGTGTACAGGCACTAAAGTGCTTAATTGTAAACATACCAATCAAGGGCAAGCACTATAAAAAGGCCACAGGTCTGTGTACCTGTCCTCATCAGAAATCGAGGGAAATATTGCCGGAAGAGAGAGGGTGATGATGAGAGGATTATGTGGAGGAAGAGTGGTAGGGAGAGGTAGACCTGGAAGGCTGTAGAAGAACAGGGCCAAATATACAGTATTAAATTAAATTTGAACAACATTGGTTGACCATGTTGTGAACCACGGGGCAACACTGAGAGAGACTGGACAAAGAGTTTACCCCAGCCTCAGCAGGTACACTGTTGCAAAAGTAATTTGGACATTTTGTCAAGAGCACAGGTGACAACAAGTTATCTCTACTGTCTACAGTACAGTAAAGTGTAGCCTACTATATGCACTATATGAGTATTTTTCTGTACAGAGTTTACATGAGTATTTTTCTGTACAGAGTTACAAAAACAAATACCGCAAATTTTATTAGAAAATATTACAGTGACCAACACAACTTAGTAATGTCAACAAAGAATAACAGGGTGAAACCCTCTGTTATGCTGGAAACAGCCTTGAAACCCTGTAATATGGGTTTCAGTCATAGATCTTCCCCCACCATACGTAAAAAAAAACTTCAATTTGGTTAAGAAAATTGGGTTGTATGGTGGAGCGCAAACATTGACAAAAGAATGCTGGTTGATGTTGTTGACTATTCTCGTATACGGACACCATGGTGAATGTTGACACAATTAGAAATAAGTGTGAACAATTTTAATTAATAGTGTTTTACAGATGACAACGTTTTAGTTGCCCCCTGGGTATACCATTTTGCAGCACAAGTGCATCACAGTGCTACATGTTTTAAGTGAGTGAGAATGTTTAGTTTTGCCAAAAGACTGATTTGACATATTGGTTTAGATCTCGGAACATTTGATTCAGAGAATAGGGTTTAGTGTTTTAGCAATTGAGAAAAGCTGTAAGCCAGGAATAGCCATTTCCGTTACAGTAGATTGCATTCAACATTAGTATTGGCATTATGTAAAGTACAATGTTACAATGTGCACATTGTCTATAATGATGTTAAAGAAGATCACTCCGTCCCTCCACGCATCCGACTAACTCCTGCCACCACGGTGCCACCCCAAGTGAAGATGTATGCATTCTTGAATACCTTTGGCTGCAATCCGTTCTGCCAACCAAGAAGAGATGGGTGGCGGTAATGCACTTTGACGCTTGTTGCCATCCGCTATTAAACAGAAGAAAGCTCACACAATTTGCGCCATGATTGCACCTAGTTTAGCCTCATCATTTCAGTTTCGAAGCTCCTTTCAACCCTGACCCCGCCTCCGTTTCAAACGTGGTGCGAATGTTTGCAAGCAGCATGGCTTCTTCGGCTAAAAGACGAGCAGTAGGATTGGGTGAAAATCCAGAGGATTGTGAGGATAACAGCTCGGACGAGGGTTTAGAAGACGACGATGAATCAGGAGAGGAAGACAGTGAAGCCTCAGACGAGGAGATCAATGAAGTAAATTGAGTAAATGTGTTTCTGTCTGCATCCAAGGCCTAGCTAGCAAGCTAACCTGCTAACAAACCATCTGTCAGAACGGTAGCTATGTAGTGTACATAGCGACATATTTATGGTTTTACTTGCCTAACTACTTTGAAGTTCATCTGACCACATCTTGTTTTGTGTATATTAGGAAGTGATAGTGGACTTCGAAGCGCATACCATCTCTGATAATGATTTTAATGGTGTTAAAAAGCTATTGCAACAGGTATGTAATGGCAAACGGGTTACGGTAACCCAAATAATACCACTATCTAACATGTTTATAATTTAATTTGTCACTGCGATCTTTTATAGACCGCTTTTAAATCGCTTCTTTTCGATGCAGCTGTTTCTGAAGGCTCATGTTAACACGTCAGAGATGACGGACATCCTTATCCAACAGAACCACGTCGGGAGCGTCATTAGAGTGAGGAGAACTACACCATCGAGGCTTGTCCTCTAAACATGGATATAGATTGAACTGGATGGCTTAACAAAACAATTCTGCATTTTGTTCTAGCAAGCAGAGGTACCTGAAGACAGTGACAACGAAGGGGATCTTGATGAAGTTTTTGGGTTCATAAGTATGCTTAATCTCACAGAGAGAAAGGTACAGCACAGAAAGAGAAAAAACAAGTTGGAAATACAGTTCCCTTTAAGGCAGTGTAGTTGTGGCTAACTTCTTTCTTCACTTTTATGGATGTGTTTGCAGGGAGTCCAGTGTGTTGAGGATGTGAAGCAGCTGGTTCTGGCCCAATGTGAGAAGAACTGCCCGCACAGCATGACGGAGCAGCTGGAGAAGGTGCTCAATGACACCAGTAAGCCTGTGGGTCTGCTGCTGAGTGAACGCTTCATCAACGTCCCCCCGCAGATTGCATTACCCCTGCACAAACAGCTCCAGTACGTACCCATCCACACCTCACCTTGGTACACTATCCCTCTCAGCCACGCCTGGCATACACTCAAATTGCAGCAGGTTCAGGAATTTTCCATAGTGTTTTGGCTAGTATGTTGGCCGCCATGTGCAATGTTGTTTACAAGTACAAATATGGCAGTTAAGGTTATGATGTAAACAAAGTTCAACCCATAGTTCAATGTAAACATAGTTCATTCCTCCATGTGAGATTGTTTACATAATTCGACTGTGTATGGGTGCTGTGTCAATACTGAATAATACAAGTCACTTGAGTAACCAATTGTCTAAAATGCTAGTCATCTTTAAACAGAACAACAGTCTAATTTCAAAGAACGAGTGGCATTTGAAATGGCTAAATCTGATCATCATAATCTGATCTGATTTTTGTCAGGGACGAGATGGCAGAGGCTCAGAGGACAAATAAGCCCAGTGGGAGGTGTCACTTCTGTCTGATGATCAGCAAGACCTGCAAGGAGGCGAACAAAACCATCCAAGCCAGAGGCCAAGCCCCAAAAGAGGAACTGATGTTTGCCAATGCAGAGGAAGAGTTCTTCTATGAGGTACAATAGGGCTTTTAAGGAATGTTCTGCAAGATTTGTAGCAGCACAGAAAAGTAGAGTGTGGGTTGAAGGCAATGCATGAAACAGTAAAAAACCCTAAAACAATCCTGGCTGTATTTAGGTGTACCCATCCAAATAGTCATTTACCTTTTGACTCTGTCTCCACAGCAAGCCACCATTAAGTTCAACTACTCTGTCCAGGAGGAGACTGACTCTTGCCTCACTGGGAGGTGGTCTTTCAATGACGTCCCCATGAAGCCCTACCGTACTGTGATGCTCATTCCAGCTGACAGAATGCCCACGATCATGGAAAAGCTCAAAGAGTTCCTCACTTTGTGAAAGAAATTCTTGTTTAAATATAAGATGGACACTCTCATACTACAGCTGGATAATTTTGTAAGGAATACGGTATAACAGAAAGGAGGACTATATATATGCATCAAAATCATTTTTTAAATAGCTATTGTGTAAAAACCTGATGCATTGAATACATCAGATGTACATCATTATGTTATGGTCTCTGAAGGTAGATGCACCATTTGGTAGTTCTAGAATTTTGCTGACCTATTGATAAGAAATCCCCTCAAGAACATGCTACAATGCAGATGTGTATTCACTTTGAATCAATGTGAGTTAAATCAATCAGCATCAAGTGTTGTACAAACAGAGAATTTTGTATACAATACAAAGATTTCAATAATAAATAATACTATTTCAAATATTTCTAAATGCCAGTTTGTATTTCTGTCATGTTGATGAGTATGGTAGCTCAAAATATTTCAATTAGTTTGAATGCGACAGTGCAGGAACTAAATGACAATTACACAAAACATAATGAATATCTGAAGGCAGGACATTCCTTTGGCAGCTCCTCTGTTTCTCTCCCTCCCCCATTTGTCATGTTGTATGCACCAGTCTCAAGAAACTCACTGAATGACACATCTGTCATTTGACTGAGTGATGGAATAGTCTTGATGTACTTCAGTGCCAGTAATTGTTAAGTCCTTCTGTGTCTTGTTTTGAACATTTCTTGATCCAGCACTGTCCAACATGAGCTGCAACATGTCTTTGCTCTCACTAGGGGGCAGATTGTAGAAAAAGTACTGCGGGGCCATCTGAATAAATCTAATAGAAAAGAAAACAGTTGGTTGAAGTCTGAACTATGAAAGACAAACAAATACGCATTTGTAATAAACTGATTCTAAAAATGCCATAACCCCTGCAGACAAAATGTGTTTATAATCTGTGCAGATTTACAGGATTAGCCAAAATCCAAAACATGCATGGTAAAAACATGTTTGAATCTTGTTTTCTCAAAATGAAGACCAAACAGAATATATTCCTCTCTAATCCCAGTTATTGCTGGCACAGTGCAGAAATGGAATAGCAAAGGGGTTTACAAGACATGAAGAACACACTTACACTTCAGGGGAAATTTTTGAGACAGTTCGGATGCAGTTATTCTCAGAGAGGGTGTACTCATGGAACAGCACCCACTCAGGAAAGCCCAGCTTTTGTGCCGTGGCCCCGTAGTTGGAAAAGGGGTGCACTTGGGCCATATGCTTGTGAGTGAGCATAAAGTAATTCCCAGACCCATCCACATCTCTAGCAATCTACAAAGGTGACAGAAGAGGTAGTAAATTCAGTAGAAAATCATAGCCGAATATAAATTGAAGTAATAGTATATTGATTTAAATGACTTATTAACAAACCTGCATGAAAAAACCTGCCAAGAGAGCTCTCTTGACGTTGCGCATGTTGGTTTTGGTGCCGAAGCAGGGCTCTGAGATAGGCAATTCGATCCTTTGCAGGATGTCTGTCAACTCCGCCCTGATGGCATCAGCAGTCTGCAGGGCAGCGTGATTCAGGAAGTAGTCCTCGCACCACCTCCCAACACTAAAGTCTGAGAGGGGGACACAATCAGAGAAGTCTCCCATTGTACATGACGATTTGTGGAGGGATTTTCTTCGTTTTACAACTGATAAAGATAAACAAAACGAAGGCTCAACCGTTGAGTTTACATGGCTCTCTCTGGCTCTGTTTGAAGGCATTGTAGATGTTTATGAGGGTAAAGTGGTCCCCTTCAGGATGCTGAAACTTCCTGTGGCATTGCACTGCCTTGTGGATCATACCGACAGGTGGTTCCAGGAAGCAGCTTGGTGCTGGAACAGAAGAAGTATGGTTGGAACTGTGTCTACCAAGAAGTAACATCAAATTCAGCAGCAAACCAACCCTTTTAGGAATGTAAGCAACAAAGATCAAGGTCCAAAACATGACAATATATGGTAAATGTAATGAATTAGATTCATATATAATATATTTTTTAAATTAATTTGATACACTTACCAGATAGCATAGCTGCAATGGTGGCTACTTCGTTCACACATTCAAACTCGCAGGAGGCCAGCAAAGCCTTGGCCATTTGGGCATCTAATGGAAACTCAGAGATGATGATTCCAATTTCAGACAAGTTCCCATCGTTGTCTAAGGCTGCTAAATAGTCCAGCTCCTCCAAAGCCTGCATCATTCCTTCTGGATCTAGACAGAGGACAGCCGAAAATTATGGGTGAGCTAAAGATCTTTAGAAATGTGTTCTGCAAACAATATGGTAAATGGGTAGTCTATGTGAGCATTAGACCTCTATGTGTTAACGCAAAATGACATGGGCCTAGAAATATCTTTGACAGGAATGCAGAACGGGACATATTTCAGGGCATTTGGACACACCACTTCCTGCTCTGGCCTAACGAGACACATTGTGTAACCACTAATGACCTGGCCCCTTTCAGTCTGTCCCCTAGCTGTTCCCAAGCGGCCAAGGGAACGTGAGGACAACGTGCACAAAGACTGGTGGCACAGCTCTGTCAGTTCTGGTCATCCACGCCTGACCGGGTCCAAACAGCAGAACCGAAAACCCATCTGTATACTACGCTCTCCACTGGACCAGTACAATATCCCTTCTCCATGGCACACACACCCCAACCGTACACGCACGCACGCACGCACGCACGCACGCACGCACGCACGCACACACACACACACTTCAGTTAACATGGAACATGATTGAGCCAAACCTGAGTCTGTTCAGAGCCCTAAGGAGCTTTTATACTCAAATTTTCTGAGTGAGCGAAAGTGGCAGCGTGGCAGAGCCTGGCTTATCATCCATTCTCTTGAGGAAGAGGACAATGGATGTGATGTTTGTCTCCAGGATCTGAGGGGATGTCTCGCCAGGAAGCGGGCTTTCCTCAGAGTACAGGCAGAAACACTTCCCTGGAAATGGTGCACAGAATACAGGCCGTGGAAAAGACTGGGCTTAAAGAGGAATGCCATTTTCAGAAAAACCCATGTTGAGTGGAACGCCATTGTTACTGGACTGACCTAGTAAATCTTCTTTAGCACCTAATTCAAGTCCAGTTTACTGACCTGCTGCTTGAGTGAGGTGTTTGCAGATGTCTGCCTGGCACATACTGATTGGTTGTAGAACTTCAGAGTTAGCCCGTATCCTAGGATTGTATACCTGGCACCAGCATTATAACCACAAGTTAAATAACCATAATAACCAACTGTCAGGAAATTACAGAGAACGTCTGGGCGGCATCATACGTACAAATCGTTTCTCCACTCCCATGTCAATGACAAAGTTGACCGAGTCCACAGCCCAGAACATGTCCTCACCCCGATGTGTCAAGAGAAATACCCGCCTGGTCTTGCTCTGCGCCCTGGCCAGGATAGAGGAAAACCCACCTTGCCCCTGTACCTGGCCCAGCCCCATGTTTAGGTTGACGGGCAGCAACTGGCCAAGGTCAGCCCCCAGTCTGGTGCCCTCTTTCTGAAGGATACTGCAGGCACAGTCAACTTCCTATATGGAGGGTAAACATGCAGTTATAGTTAGGTCAATAAATATTTGGCCAGTAACACAATTGTCGTCATCTTAGCAATGTACGCCACCACAATAGATTTGAAAGGAAACAATGAAGATGTACATTAAGTTCAGACTGTTCTCTTTAAACTGATGGTCGATAATTGGGCAATTGGTGTATGAATTTGTAGGCCTATGTGTGCCCCCCAATTTAAGGGGTCAAAAGTAAAAGTGATTGGACAATTGGCTGCTCAGCTGTTCTAATGCCAGGTGTGTCCCCTAATCGGTTATAGGTAAGCAGACAAAAAAAATAATATTTTATAAGTGTCACTTGCATTTGGAACCTTTTGTAGCTAACCCTCAATATGAAGTCCAGAGAGCTGCCACTGTGAGTGGAGCAAGCCATCACAAATCTAAACAAACCACTCCAAGAGTCACATCTTATATCAAAGTATTAGATGTGACCAAATCAGCTATTTGTAATACAATTTCCAACAAAAGAAAGAATGCAACGATGAGCTTCAGAACACCAAAAGGTTTCTGAATGACCGCAACTCTGGTGGATGACAACATTATTTTTTGCTTGGTGAAGAAAACCCATGCGCCAGATGAAGAACACCCTCCAGGAGGTATATGTATCTGTATCAAAGTCAACCATCAAGAGAAGACGTCGCCATGGTAAATACAGAGGGTTTCCCACAAGACGTAAACAATGGGCAAGCCCCCCGGAACAGGAAAACCTGATTAAATATCTAAACAAACTTCTGAAACAATCTTGTCCCATCCTACGGACAGATGAGACAAAGACCAACTTGTACCAGAATGATGAAAAGAGTATGGAGAAAGGGAAGACTGCTTATGATCCAAAAACATCTTGCCTCATCTGCGAAGCATGGTGGAGGTAGCTTTATCACATCGGCGTGCATGGCAGCCAAGGGAACCGCTTTCTTTCATTTCCATTCATTTATGATGTGACTGCTGACAAAAGCAGCAGGATGAATTCTAAAGTGTGTAGGGCAATATTATCTGATCAGATTCAGCCAAATGCTTCAAAACTCATTGGACTGAACTTCACTGTTGGACAATCGACACTACAGATGGACTATGATGTGAAGCATACTGCAAAACAAGTCAGTACTTTCCAGGAGGAAGAGGGTTAATGTGACTGTACTGTTCTGTGCCAAGTCAATCATCCGACCTGAAGAACTGAGAATACCTTTCACTTGCTGAAGGCAAGACTGAAGGTTAAATTCTTCAAGAGCAAGCAGAAACTAAATTTAAAAACCAAGTGTTGAAATTCACAATGTAATAAATGATGGCTAGTTGGTCAAATTCCTTTTGAGCCAATAAATTGTGGGGCACATCTAAAAATGTGGTGTAATTCCTGCACCCTTCACTCAATTTGGATATAACTATAAACTACTATATACTACCGTATAAAGCACATTACTTTTTTATTTGCTCCAAAAGGCACATTGTCACACATCACCATGCTAATTTATTAAATGTCTTCCTACATGTAAATATTTAGAATTGCCTGTTACAAATTCTGTAGATGAAAAGATCTGAGTTGGCAGCTCTATTGACAGGCCTGAGAGCTGAGTGCTCATTGTCACGCATGGGGGAGACAGACAGGTCTTTTTTAAACACACGGCCATTGTCATCGAAAACGTGCAAGCAATGGAGCCATTTTAGTGCCAGCACAAACCGAATCGGAATTTAATCGTTTTGAATTTGAAATATTAAAAACTGAGATTGACATTTGAAATGATATTGGTTTACGGAATAATTGTATAATGGTTTGGAATTTAATTGAGGTTGCTTACGACTTTTTGTGCTCGGTGCACATGCTGAAATACGGCACTGCGCAGGTCCAATGATAAACCTTTGTCACTGTAGTGTGTAGCTAACCTCTGAATACATGAATAATATTTCTGGCATGAGTCTGCACAGGACGTGATCTAGCACTTTATCTATATTTATGAACCGTCTATATTCTTAAGTCCATTCAACACGTAACAAGTAATTTTGCACTATAGTACATTGATTACTTATTCAGTGTCTTGTTTAGCTAAGTATGAGACTTTTTTATACGTTCAACGTTTTCTACTTCTAAGATCCACATCTGTTTAATGTATGCACCTTCCTGACACAGTACTTTCTGTGTTAGTTTCAACATGGCAATAAAAAAAACAACTAATTCATAAAATATTCCTTAACGTAGGAGCCTGGGGTTTGACTCTGGGCTGGACCATTTCCTGAACGTCTTCTCTTTTCTCCCTCCCTCACGCCCTCCCTCGCGACTACCGACCCTCCCTCCCTCAGACCTTAGAGCTATTTTTTATTTGACCAAATCTAGAGTTCCTGAATGAGTGCCTGATTTGATTTGAAAACGGAATCCTAAGCTGAATTTGAAACTCCACCGAAACTTAAATAAAGCAATAAAAAGCTTGGCATACAATTAACAGTTCTACATCCTTCTTTTGGTAATGAGTTCTCTAGCTTTGTCTCTTACCCTCTCATTTTTAGATCTGCTAATGTCCTCTGTGGGCACTAGTGTTGACAAACAACAAACATAGCAACAGTGTGAGCACACCTCACCTGAGCTGAGGCCAAGAAAACAGCAACATCTCCTTCCTCCTTAGTGCGGTGGATCTCCAGCACCAGCCTGAGCGCCGAGTAGAAGTAGTCCTTATGGCTGCTGTTACTGTAGACCACCTCGGCCTTGCTTGTGCTCTCCAGGGCAATGACGGGAACGCTGCCGTAATGGCCAAGCAGCCTGTCCGTCATGGGGGGGGCAGTGAGGATCACCACACGGAGCTCAGGTCGGTGGAGGAGGATGTCTTCAAGCAGGCCCAGCAGGATGTCAGTGCTCACTGTCCTCTCGTGGGCCTGGTCGATAACAATATTACCATAGCGCTCCAGGAATGGGTCAGACATCAGCTCCCTCAGGAGCACGTCGTCAGTGCAGAACCTGGACCGTTGGGGATAAGTTCAGAGTTGATTGTAGAAAGTGGATCCAATGGGATGAGGCCTATGCAGAAATCTATTAGTCTGAAACATAGACTAACAGATTGATGAGAACAGCCAATAACATTGGCGTGTTTTAGCCTATAGACATACATGTTTATATTCTGTTCTTGCAGTTCCATGGATACATAAATGATCAATTAGATGAAACAGGATGTGGTAGGTGCCTTCTTGATAGTCAGTATGTCAATATACTGTATAGTGTTTGATCTGTAGGAGATGAAACATAAAAACATTTGATAAGATTCAGCTACTTTGTACATTTTTCATTACATATATTTTGTGTTGCGTCAGTGCAGTTTCTCCGTGAGGATGAATGCTCTGCTCTATACGCTCTACATACAGCATAGCAGTGACATGTGGCCCTGCGCAAACTTAAATAGGCACAATAGACACACCAGAAAACACACTGGCTGGTCTCTTTGATAGGCATGGTCAGTGCTGAGATAGCTCTTCCAAAAGAAGCCTATGTCCATGTGGGAGATGGTGGTGTGTGGTTCACGTTTAAGAGTTCAGATTAAAAAGCCCTTGATCCAGCTGTGACAGAAGTGGTGTCTTGTGCATGCTTTTAGTATGGTGGTTTAAGTGAATCAAGAAGAGGGTTTGGCTAGATCAAACATCGAGGACCTACACTAGCATCTACATAGCAGCATTCAATGCCCTAGTCATTGCTGTTAGGTCCAATTCTTCCGAGACAAACCTGAGCACAGTGTCTGAGGAGCAACACGTCTCCAGAGGGATGGTGTAACCCACTTCATGCCCGATATTGACGTCCATCTCGTCCGCCACACGTAGAGCCAGGTCCACGGCTTTCTGCCGATGGGTCTGGGTACACACTACCATGCCATGCCGGTACTGGGCAGACAGGCAGAACTCAGCACACCACTGAGGGATCTGCAACACGTGGAAACATGGATCTGCAATACAGCACATTCAAAGAGCCTCCCAATACATGATACGCACTATGGTGAAGGCATTTGACAAAAATATATTCATGATTTCAACGTAATTTAAAGAATGGTTCAAAACAATCCGAGCTGAAACATATTGTGGGTATCTAATGCTTTTGGAATCCATCAAATCAAAAGTTTTGAAGAGTTTAATTGTACAAGTGCAAACAAACCACAGATTGAACAACTAGCGAGTGTTGACAAGAGACATCCTGTGGTATTAGCATCCATAATGCTAAATTACTTTGGCAGCACATGCCTCTTCCAGGGATCACAGCTTTGCAGTGGGAGCTCCCCTGTAAAGGCTGCACGACTTAGCTAACAGCTGGACCCTTTGTCCGATCTACTCGCCTATCTTTCTGTTTTGCTGCTTGCCTGCATGTCTGGCCCCATCATAGCGTGCAACAACAGCATGTGCTGAGCGGGGAGGATCATTCAAAGCTCCGCTCCCCTCTAGGCCCCCCCCCGTAGGCAGGGTACTGTCACATTCTTTTTCAATGGAGTGACAATGGCTATGTGCGTTTCTTTTAAATCTATTTAGTAATCAATTAACCCTTGCTAAGTATTTATCAAATAAATTGTAGCTGGAAGCTATAAGATTCAATCCATCAGTTTTTTATTTAGACAGTGTAATCCATGTATAACTGGTTATGAAGTCTAAAACTGAGTATATTTCAAAACGAATGTCCTGTAATTACATCAAATTAAGGGAGGCTATTCATTCAGACAGAAATGACTGCTGTCCAGAGGTTAAAAATATGCAGAGCATTTAATTCAGGCAATTCATTCAACTAGCTTAATGATAAGGAAAGTGAGCAGAGCCCAAGTGTCTCTAAAATTAGGCAAAGCTAGGCACACAAAGGACTTGGATGTACAGTCTTCAGTCTTGTTGCTGCTGAGTGCGAATAACTGATGTCAATATCAGATTCCCTGTCAGTGGGTTATATTTAAGATTTACTCACGACAGATTAATGTATTGCTAATTACTTGAGGTCAGAACAGTTGACACAAAAGCTCATTTAAAACTGCGTTTGTTCTTGGTCATATATTGTTTTCACAATGGACAAGAGACATTCAAAGAGTCTATCCAGTCCAACAACCAATTATAAATCAACAACAATCTAAAAGGCCGTGGAATACCTAATCATATAGACTTACCTGAGTGCTTTTACCAGTCTTTGTTCTACCAGATACAATCACTAGTTTATTGTTCACCAGTGCATCCATTAGTTTGCTTCTGGCTTTCCAGACTGCTAGAGTCTTCCTCTCTTTCAACAGTTTGTAGTAGCGTGAGGAGAAAGGCAATCCATCAAACTGATTCAGCTCAAGATCATTACCAAAGCCAAAGTGTTCATCTGAACAGTCGGCAGTTTCATGACTTTCTCCCGACATGTCATATGTATCTGTCATACAGTGACATAAAATCCAGACACGAGTGCATTCACTTGTGCCAACAGCTCGTCAAAAGTAGCGGTCGATCCAAAAAGAAGTCACTAAACACGACAACGCCTCTCCACGGGAATAACCTGCAAATGACTCTACATATTAAAAAGTACTTTTGAGAGAAAAACTGCGTGCTAGAGACAAAATAACCGAGTAGTTAAGACCATTCAAAAATAATCGATTTCTTTGCGTCAATCAACACAGGCAGGACAGGGTGTTCAGCAACCCAGTGCAGCACACTGGTAAGTGTATGATCCGATGTTGCACGTGCTATGATGTATTTGCATACACCCATAGGCGAGTCCAAGTAAAACCTAAAAAAAAAACATTCTCAAAATTAATAGTAGATATTATCATTTGTAATCAATCATAAAACAAACCATGATAGAGTGTACAACTCAGACCTCACTTTAAAAAGTTTTAAAAAAATGTAATCCGGTTTTCTCATTCATTTGAAAATGTTAATATTTTCGCCTATCCATACACCATTCGGTCTTGTGGTAGCAGCAGTGGCGGCACTAGCTTGTGTGCTCCCTGGTGAACCCTCCTCCCCAAACTCCTTGCCACCACCATAAAAAATAGCAAAAGAAAACATTAGGGTCTAAGTCTAAATCTAGGAGCTAGTCCATGAATGTCTAGGTTTGATCTAAATTTAGATATGGACTACTTACGGTAATTACTTTTCATTCATTTGAGCACAAAATGATTTTTGGGCTTCATGCAATGCAAGCATTGTCTGACTCATATTATTATAGGCTATATGCTGAAAACACATATAGCCTATAATATTAGAATGTTACCTAAAAAGATTCTGTCTCTCTAGGCACCACAAACCACTGTGTGGACCAGCAGTCTGGTGCTCACCAATGTCTTTAGCACCTCTCCGGAGACATGCCATGTGCCTGTTTTAAGTACTCCACGATCATCCTGGTGCCCAAAAGACAAAGGCCAGTTACAGACCTGGCACTGTGACCCTTGTGATAATTAACTCTTTTGAGTGGCTGGTGCGGCGCTCCTCAAATCCATCCTCGACCCTCAACTGGACCCTATGCAGTTTACCTACAGAGCCAACAGGTCTGTAGATGACATAGTCAACATGGCCCTCCACTTCACCCTCCTGCACCTGGTGTCTTCAGCATCCTATGCTCTGTTTTCATACATTTAGTGCAAATAAATGCAGTAGAATGTTCAACTGTCATTTTGTTAAAAATATTAGAGGCAAATTTATCTAAATAAATGTAATAATTTTTCCAGAGCAATGTTTTGCAGTGTGCAACCCAATCTGTACCCAAATTCCTCCAAGATTGGAAGAAATTTGGGTATAAATTGTGCGCAAAACAGAAGTGAAATAGAAGTGTAAACTTGTCTCATAAATACGCAAAAGTATGACTCTGGGTTGGTAGACCTGCACCTTGGAGTGCTGTCTTCACACCTGCCATTACCAATGCTTTCGTTACATCTTTCAATGCAAGAGATGGGACCTTGTTAGGCCACAGAACACCTGCGCCCCGAACAGCTGATGCATTGTGATAGGGCCCCACATGTCTGTCACGTCTGATCACTTCACTTAACACAGTTAAAAATGGTTTACGTTGTCATGGTGGTCTCTCAGAACTGAACTTGTAGCTACTGATCTAACATTATAAAGCAAACGTCAACTATAGAAACTCCAAAGCCAAATTCAGGACCTGCTATATGATGACTTGGAACTGCTTGCACGGTTTTGTGTTGTCAGATTTCATTCACAATTACCTAGAAATTTACATTGTTCTTTTGGAGTAGAATTATACAAAATGTACTATTGTAATTTACAAATAAACAAAGATTTTTTCACTTTGTTGAAATTTTACAACGTGTATTCAGTAATGTTTGACATCAGGGGCATGGTCAGACACATTATAATTTCCACCCAGTCTATGTGCAATTTCAGTACTACAATTGAGCAATTTAGCTAAATATCACTTTCAGGTGAATAGATTTTTTTACTCCTGGAGGGCATGACTCCGGACCCCCTAGCAGGGCTCTGATCTCGAAACAAAAGTGGATATAGCAACCTGGATATAAATGCACCAGCCACCACTGCTCCAGAGGCATGAAAATTGTTCCGCGCATGGGGAGAATGTTTGGTTTTGAAAAACATAAATTGAATTGCAGTACTTTAGCAAATTAGTTGTAACAAGGCTTGAAGCGGCTGACTGGCAGCCGCAAGGGAACAGGAACAAGTAGAGCCCAAATCAAGATATTTTTTCAAAAACTCAGAACTGGATGACCCATGCAAACGTCATGACACATTTAGATGAAAACAAACAGACATGACGGACATATGTTTGCCTCAACGGAAGAAATAAGAGACATTAAAAGAGGTTATGGAATGCCGGTTGAGAAAACAGCTAAATCTACGTTGAGACCACACCAGAGACAAAATAGCATCGCATTGCCAAAGCTGCGTCTAGTCATTCACAAAATGTCACTTCGGTCGTCAAGGGCAGTAGCAATTTAGTCAGTTACTTGCCTGGTTTGTAATGGTCCATCTTTGAAGCTCTGTCATAGAATGCCTACTTGGAATGTTGGTGTAAATGTTGTTAAAATAGTTTATCATATTATGTACAGACAATAATAATAATGTTAATAAAAAAACACTTGCACACTAATTATCCTTTCATATAATATTAATGAATTTTTAAATACATTTACTTACTTGCTTATTTCCAGAGGAACATGAAAACATTTTTTCACAGAACATCTTATTGCGTCTTTTATACCTTAAATAGAGTATTTCAAGTATACGATTGTTCTTTTTTATTAAGGACATGTACAGTTTTGAATAGAAGAACAAATTACAACACATTTACAACTATATGTACAACTAACACACTAACCATGTTTGTGCACGAGTACTCAAAGGGGTTCAAAGTGTTCTGTTCATCACAAGAATAATTACATTTGCTGTTATGATCGTCAAAGTAGTTATTGTAATATAAACTAAATAAGTTAAGTATCCCTCTGAATCATATTGCAAATCCACATCCATATCCCATAAAACATCACTAATGATGATCAGAGTTTCCATTGCATGGTCAAATCTAAACATAAGAAGGTTAGCAATCATGTACAACTGTTCAAATAGTGCAAGAACCGGGGAGGCGATTACAACTATCGGCTTAGCATCGTTAGCATTGGTCTCAGCCAACTCCTTCAGGACTAATGAGGAGAGCTAGAAAATCTAACATTTCCTAAACTTTGTGGGGAGGAGGGCCAAAATATCATGGCCACCAATAAAAATTTGTAAAGACTTCTCGCTCCGGCTTTAAGTTCTGGATATTAGGCAGCTTTGCCACAACAGCACAAATGCCTTCGCTTGCATCTTTGTCCACCGCCATTACAGAACTGCAACCCAAACTAGCGCGCAACATCAACATCATCGTTATCTGTCACTCCTTCTGTTCGCTCATTGGGCCTTCAGGTATCTGAGTGGAGAAAACCTAAGTGGGTGTATCGGTTCCAGTCCTACTACTGAAGTGAAATCTAAATTGAGCAGAATTCCAGGCTAGTCTAGCTCAGCATGGGCACTAACTGGAGAATAATGCCATTAAACAGTTGGAAGTGTAGGAACATGTTTTCCTCAAACGGATGGATATAGTAACATAATACAATTTCATTTACAATTCAAAGGTTACGACTGAAATAAAACATTTTGTGATTCTGTGCAGAAACTATATTATTAGAACACTACATTTCCTAGCTACAAAAATCCTAATTTTTCACATAAATTACATAGCTCTAACTCTTATTTCTTAATGGCTGAACAATTAAAGCGTATTTCATTTTGACTGATTAAACATATTGTTGGTCAGCTATGCCTGCCCCATAGCTAATGCCTTCTTGCAGCTGGGGCTGGTGTTTTTAAGGTGTCAGTGGACTGACATTTGTTACTTTCAAGCAGTGTCATGCATGGCACTGCTCATCTTTTTACTGAATGACCAGTAGATACACTACATTATTCTGTACTCTCAATCTACACATGATCCACTAGTGCTGAAAGGGCAGTGGCACCCTGATAGACAGTTGCTACAGCCTTACCAGCAGCAGTTTGAACTTGTCCCTAAACCACAAAGACAGTATTAGGACATCTTGACCATCACAGAGTTTAGACCCTCATTGTAACCCTATAACCCTATCCTTTTTAGGAGGTTGTCTTTGGACATTCTGTGGTACACAGGAAACAATTTTTGTCCTATCTCTTTCCTGAGAAATAAATGAGTGGTATGTTTGGTATGGCGTCCTATGAGATCCTCACCCTTTTCCAAAGCTTGCAAATACCAACGTCACAATGCACCTGGTATGAAATGAAGACTGTAGACAGAGTGGAGTGTGGAGCGGAGAGTGGAGCAACCAAGCAAAAAAAAAAAAAACCTGATTGCACAAGTGTGCTCACCTTTAAATTTATACTTTGTTGAAGCATCTTTTCATTGCATTACAGCACTCAGTCTTTTGAGGTTGGCGTCTATAAGCATGGCACATCTTGACTTGGAAACTGCCCACTGTTCTTTGCATAATAACTTTAGATTATGGAGTTGTCAGATTGTGAGGACATCTCCCATGCACAGCCCTGTTCAGATCACCCCAGAGGTGTACAATAGGATTAGGGTCTGGGCTACGACCAGGCCATTCCAAAACGTTAACTTTTTTTCTGGCGAAGCCATGCATTTGTGGATTTAGATGTGTGTTTTGGATCGTTGCCATGCTGAAAGGTGAACTTCAGCTTTTTAACAGAACCCTGAAGGTTTTGTGCCAAAAGGCCTGGTTCCAGCTGAACAAAAACAGCCCAAAAGCCTGATGCTGCCACCACCATGCTTCACTGTGGGTAGGGTGTTCTTTGGGTGATGTGCAGTGTCGTTTCTTTGCCAAACCTACCTTTTGGAATTATCGCCACAAAGTTTAAACTTGACTTGACTTGATTCAGACTTGTTGTTTGTTTTTGCAAACTTCAGCCAGGCTTGGATAGGTTTTTTTCATGCATGAGCTTTGGTCTTGCCACCCTATTCCATAGCCCATACATATGAAGAATATGAGAGATTGTTTTCACATGAAGTACAGACCCAGTACTTGCCATAAATTCCAGCAGCTCATTTAATGTTACTGTAGCCCTCTTGGAGGCCTCTCTGACCAGTTAAAAAATATATACTTTCATCAATTTTTCAGGGACTTCCAGTTCTTAGTAAAGTCTCTGTTGTGCCATATTCTCTCCAGATGATGATGAATGTCTTCACTGTGTTCCAAGAGATATCTAATTTGGAAATTCTTTTTGCACCCTTCTCCTGACTGATGTCTTCAGCGATGAGATCTCTCTGATGCTTTGGAAGCTCTCTGCAGACTGGGCTTTTGCTCTGAGATGCAACTAAGAAAATGTCAGGAAATTCCTTCTGGAACAGCGGACCTTTATTTGTGATTAATTAGTCACTTTAAATTATGAGATTGTGTATAACTTCTATATAACATCAGTTTGAATTGGTTAATTCTGAACACAGCCACATCCCCAATTATAAAAGGATGTGTACACTTATACAACCAGGTTATTGTAAGGTTTTAAACTTGTATTTTTTTCCTTCAAAGACTTCAGTTTCTTTTCAATGGTATTATTATTATAGGTCACATTAGAGGTGGAAAACATTCTGACATGAACAATCTTTTACATCACAAAAACCTTTTTAACAGGTGTGTATAATTTATAGCCACTGTAGTAGTCTTCATACTGTAAATATCACTCGTGTTATTAAGTATTGCATCCTTTTTTTACTGTACAAGTTTGCAAAACCTTTACAGTACAACTTTCTATCTGTGCTGTCAGTTTCCCCACACCCTTTCCCCCTGTTTGTTTTTCTGCACTGAGACTGAGAAATGTGGTCCCCATATACTTGTGATTGATGCGTTAGAGTTTGCTAATCTCCACACCTGGATAGGGATCTAAAACAACGACAGCACTGTAAGCTGTGCTATCACTGTCTGCCAACATGTCTGTATACCTGAATGACAACTCAATGACCTGGCCAACATCATTTTGCAGATCCTTGCTCCATGGCTTTGCTAATGCCATGAAAAACCTTTGCAGTCAGAGGTATGCATTTTTCCACTTCAAGGGCTCCTCTTCAGTGATTTCACTGGCTCTACTTTGTCCCTCCTTTGGCACACAGGCATGGCAGTACAACAAGAAGACTTTTATCAGTCTATCACCAGTGCAGATATAATGTCAATACAGACCCCTATTCCATTTTTGGAAGGGAAACCACGTATCTGCCATGTTCTGTCAAACGACGAATGGATGTTGATAAAAGATTCCTTGTCTTCCTTCTGCCACATCTGGATCAATATCTGCTGCTCTAATCCTTATCTTCTACACTGTCCAGAGACTCTAACCTCCGCTTATCCTCCGCAACTAGACATGTAACACCACAATTAGTATTGTTACACAGTGTCTGTTTGCACTCTTACAAACAGCTTGTTATATTGCTAACATTTGAAAGACTACCAGCCCCACATGCTTCTTACTCTAAACAGAATTTTAAGAAGGGTACATCATTATAAATACATATTGATTTTGTATTCTTTTATATGCAAATGACAACACATTGATATTTTCACATTGCCTAACAATCAGATCAATTTCTATATATTTACCTCTCACTTTTTGTTATATCTTTGGTATGACTTCAGCGGCATGGAGGGCATTCCAATGTCTTTACACATTTTACCTATCAACTTCCAATGGGTACAATAAAGCATGTCAGAACAACCAAACTTTCAGAATCAATCGTCACCTGCAACACTGTAGTGTTTAGACAAGTGGGACAAGCTCTCTGAGCTCTCTGACAAGAGCATTTCATTAGTAGAATGAATTCAAAGCCACTTGTGGGTAGCTGGCTTGCCTTCTTCAGCATTACAGGACAGCATGACTTCGGTCATTTTTGTTGACGTGTCAACAAATGTGTGCCAAGATGCGCTGGTACGTCAGGGAGTGCTGAGGGACCTGCTAGCAGTATCATCATACCTTTCAAGTAAATATGACTTAGCTAGCCATTGGCTCGTCAGAATAAGAATTCAACTAGGTTATTTTTAAAACTGCGATCAAGGCTTTGATTACTTGGTGAAAGTGGTATAAAATCATAAAAACTAAGCATTTTATATTCGTCATTAGTAATAATTGTGTACATGCTGTGAAAGTGTAGCGTATGTTAGAGGTGAGATGTAAAAAAAAATCTTTATTGTGTGGATATGGGAGATATGTAGCTCAAAGAGCTAAGTTTAACGTGTCAAATCAAACGCCATGAAGAGCTCGGTGCCCAAGCCTCTATCCCCAGAGTAAATGTGTCATCAAAGGTAACAACATACATGTGTAAGTTTTCCTCATTTAAAAGTGAAGCTGTAAATTGTGCTGTAGGTTTTGGATTAGTAATGATTAGATTGTTGATTTTCAGAGAGTGCCTGAGAGACTGGCTCAAGCAACCTGGGTATCAAAAGAAGGCCATCAAGGACCAGCTGGGAGAGTTTGTAGAAGTAATAAGTAACAGAAGATTAGTGCTTTAGTCTGAGGTTTTCTCCCCTTTCCCCCTCTATGTGTAAAAAACATCCACATTATGAACAGTGTTTTTACTGTTGATTTTGCTACAGTAATTATGGTAGTGCAATTATGTCTGGTCATGGGATTCAGTTTTATATACTGTACCATACCTGACTGATATTTGTTTCAAGTGAATATAGATTTGGCCGGATTATACAGGTACATTTAATAGTTATATGATACAGTTTTGCCTTGTCTACCGTATTCATTTCATATTCCTATATGAATCACAATAGATGTGTTTCGATAAGAGGTTCAAGTATATTTTTAAAGTTTATCCACATATTGGTCCTACAAGGAGTGGTTGGGAATAGAGTAGTAGAAAAATAAAGTATGAATGCCACCTCACCACAGGAGTGTACAGTGTTTGTGTGTTGAAGTCTGATGCTGACCTGTTGTGGTATCAACCTGGACATCAAATACCGCACTCCACTCCACTGGACAGTAGATGGCACTCACCTCACTTCAACCCAGCAAATGAGGTAAATAGTTTAGAACACAAACCTTAAAACAGTTTTCTTACACACCAAACACGCTCCTGTATTTGGGAGGGGAGGATAGGAAATTAGAAATCCGGCTAATTTGCTCTTTAAATAATTCCAGAAAATATACAGCACCAAAATGGCTTCAGTGTTTGATAAACAATTTTACTAGGACTGCTTGAATGTTGAAAATGTAATTTACAGTATAGACATGAACATGTATTTCTTACATTGAATGTATCAAATAGTTGTAATCATACTATACAAAAACAATTTACCACAAAATGTGTTCACCAGTAGCACGTTCAACAAGGAACAGTAGATTACAATTACACAAAAACATCAGGACAAATGTAACAAGCAATTACAGACACATGGAAACACACATTTCAAATAGCAAATTAAGGTCAACGAGTGCATAAGGAATAGGATGGTATCAAAATCAAACAATTATTGGATTTCAGAAATCCAAAATTATCAATAGGCATAGCATAAAACATACGTTTTTTTACCTTGGCATTTGTGAACGAAATCTGTGTGCTAAAACAATAGTTCAGTGTGAATAATGATGTGAAAATAACAATGATAACGTAACTATTCGATGTCTACATGATATTCTGTATGACAAAGATGATATGCAGATCACTTGGATGAATACATGTTCAAAGTGTTATAGGCAGAAAAAAAACAGCAATCATTTAAAAATGGCTGTGGGCGCACAAACTCTAGGATTCAAGTTTTTGGCTGGCTCAATAAACACTTGTGAGAAATAAATCCGACTTTTAACTTTGTTTTCTAAGCCTTGTTTCACATCTCTTGAATGTCTTTGTTGGACTCATTTGTACGCTTGGAGTGTAAGTCTATTGCTCAATATCTCCCTGTAGCTAGCATTCCTCTGTATCCAATGACATTGTGTTGCAGAGGGCCAATGTTCCACATAGCAAAAGGGAGGACGTTGTCTGCCCTATCTGTTTCATATCTAGTCAACAGGTGTCCTTCATGTAAAAAATGTGTCAGCAGTGTGTCCTCAGTCAACTGCTTCACGAAGTTACAGAACTAATACTTCAGATTTGCACTCTCAAGTCCAGTCCTGGACTGCATACGATGAAAGTGCCGACCTTTCATGGTCTTGTGTCACTGTGCTCTTGAGTTGAGGGGTCAATTCAAATAACACTGTGGACTTGCTGTTTCACAAGAATCACACAGTTCTGTACAAGTCTAATCATGAGATTCCAATCACATGGCTGGACCAGGAGGGCTATTGTCCCTTGCAGTTTGCCTTACTGTCAAGATGGCTGGAGACATCACATACTCCATGCCTTCTATTTTAATCCTTGCGTTCTCTTCGGGAGCCAGGATCACCCAAAACTATGTTCAATGCACACACACACACAACCACAATGAGACATTTAGATTGTATGTGCGTGATTGAACTCAGACAAAGCTAAATCTTTCTGATTCATGTGCAGCATGGCACATGTCAGTGCCCTTCTGGGTACAGGGTAAAATTTGTATCAACCTGCTTTATTTCAGGTATAAAGATGGGGCCTTTTCAACCCATAGGAGTTGCAGAATGTGAAGAGAGGACAATGGTTAAAAGTGTCTCCCTCCATCAACACTTAGCCTTCATATGAACTGGAAGTGTTTTTCCAAAGGAAATAACACCCGATGCAAGTGTTGCTGTCAGGGTTGGAGAAGAATGGTTTGTTGTCTGTTAGCTGCATAAGGAGACCTGCTGAGAGATTTACCTGTAATGTTTCCTATGTAAGCCTTCTCCTAAAGTAGTAATACTACTCTGCAATGACCTTGGCTCCCTTGTTGACACTTAGACCTACAGCATGTGCACTGCTTTAAATGTTCACAGATCTTAAGATATGCTTTCTTACTCCCTTTTTCCAGCTGTCCATAAAGTCTAATACAGTATTTGCCAATGATTCAAATAATAAAAAAATATGTAAAAAGAAGATTTAAATCCCAAATGTAACAGTTAAGTGAAAGTGTCTGGCACAGTGCGCTGCGTGGTAATAAATACAGAACATAAATACTTTACATGTACCTGAGCTCAGACTCGTAGCACCATTCGGAGATAGAGCACCACAGGGGCTTTCATAGGCCCCTTAATTCCCAAATGCAGAGGCGTCACGTTTTAAGGTTTTCAAAGAGTTTTATAGTGCAAATCAAGTGTCCTTCAATGGGAGGTTGTCTGCTTCTCAGCTATTGTATCTGACACTGCCGAGCATTCGAGGCTTTGGTAGAGTGGGGGGCTGCCTGGGGTGGGGAGCAAGTATGGACAAAAATAGAGAAAACGACATTTCAAAGTTATACATACATTTAAAACGAATAGCAGTAGTGCTTACCAGTTCATTTTATGTATAAAACTAAAACTCTCTAGTTTTAGGATGTTCAGGGGACTCACCTCCCAGGCTGAGGGACTGGCCGCAGAGGCCTGGGGACACCAGAGAGGGGGACAGGGATGGGGGCAGGGCCTCGGACCACTGAGGGGCTGCGCACCAGGCGACTACTTCTGCCCAGGGGATCTGCTGGCAGGGGCTTTTGCGGGGGACTGGGCTTTTCCAACTCCTACAAGTGAGACAGGTACTAGTGTAAAATGACAGCAGATTCATTCATTATAACACCATGCAAAGACACAAAACACTTTGTTTGTACTGATGGTGCTTATTTACAATGAATTGCAAACAATGAACGTTTCAGAAAAGTAAGAAAAAGTGTCGGCAAATCCTTTGAAAACGTCAAACGATATTGTCAGTGACTTAAAATGACCACCAGAGGATAGTCAAATCTAGGCAAGTCTTATAGCTCAACTCCTGGCTGGGGCTCTGCTTGTTGTACTCCCATCCTGCCAGTCACCATGGCAGCCACCCCAGCAAGCATGTGATGATGCGCCTGTCATGTGTTCCTAATGTACTCCAAAGGGGTGAGGTCATGATCAACTCTGCTACCTGCATTCCATCTGGTCTCCATCTACTTCCTCCTGCAGACTGAAGAGAAGCCTCATATCCAAGAGACAGAGCCAAAAGGCCCAGCCTCTGGTGGGCACACAACCCATCGGTCGTGGTTTTCCTTCCCCACAAGTTCCACATTTAAAACGCATCTTTTAACGTTTGCATGCTTTGTTTCATGTTCCATTTGCAGGGTTGTCCCAGCATTGTCTGTCAAGTGTTGCATTGTGGGTAGTGTGTGTCTCCCCTTTGCCGCCACCAAGCCAAAATAAACTAAAAGAGAATATCAGCTACAAAGACGAAAAGAACTGCTGCTGAAACCTGAAATTTGCAGCCAGTATCGTCATTCACACAGACCACAGGTTTGAGTTACATTTAGCATGTATAGTGCTGTATCAAATGAAAGGTAAATTGGATACAGACAGATAAAAGTCCAAGTCTGCTTAGTCCATGACAAATGGACATAAAACGAAACATAAAACTTTGACTGTGAGCCCAAATGCTAACTGCTATCCATGGTTTTGATTTCTAGTCAGGATCAGTCAGGACCTACAACTGATTTCCCTCATGAGGTCACGCAAAGCACCAGGCATTCAGGTGAATAACCCCCATAGCCCATGTTTCCACATCCCCCTCTAGGAGCTTTCCTCTGGGTAGAGCAGTAGTTTGGACAGCCTCACTGAAGCTGTCAAACAGCTGCAATGGTTACTGTGTTGGCAGTCCAGCCATGACAACCAGCCTCTTTCATTGATGATGGCTGCTTATCAAAGCAAAACAGCTGAGAGAAAAGTTCACAAATACATTTTTGGGGGTATACTGTCATTTAGAAGCAGATTTTTGGATCGCTTTTACAACGCAGAAATGGCCAGATGAGTGGTTCTGAAGCTGAAGAAACATTGAATTAGCTACTTTCAAAAGGTTTTCTTAATGGATTAAATATTGGCTACCTTCATGTCAGTATATCCGTAAATTAAGTTACGTGAATTAATACATTTATTAATGCAAAAGCTTGGCCTGCACATAGCAAATATGCACAAACTTCAATTAAGCCAACGCCAAATCAAATTCCTGGCATAATGAACAGGTGGATCATGGGCATGGGCACTGCACTATCTATTATTCCAGAAATCTCTGCGTGTCTGTGAACAATGTTATTACAAATTCAGCCTTCTCGGTTGGTTGTCTGTCTTATTTGAGAATTCAATACAGAAAACACAAAACTATTTAACAGCACTGCGTAGGAAATGTTAATTTAAACACAGCTAACACCACTCTGAAAGAGATATACATGCAGTGCTGTATGATGAGTCAGGCCAACAAATATGATTGACTCAATTATTGTGCATGTAATGAATAATGAAATTAAATTAATGTCTAGATGTTTGTGGGTGTAACAAACATCTCAGCATGACATAAGCAGTTGATAATGTAGACAACATAATAATTAGCATGAATGTCCCAGAGCATTGATACTTTGTTTAAAATAATGTGGAATTGAATTATGTTGTGTATAGGTGACTATATGAAGTGAAGGCTGAACAAGTACTTGAAGTAGAATTTCAGTTGGAATCTGAAAAATGTAGCTTACAAAGCCATTGAGAGGAACTTTCATCATCAGCTGCATCATGGACAATGCACTGTTTCGATCTGTAATCTCAGAAATTCATGTGTGTTACCAACATCTTACTCACCAACTGCCCACTGGCCTTTGTGCCCCTGTCTATAATTCAAGTAAATCTAGGTGCGTGTCATCTATTTCTTTACAACCACAGGCATTTTGCACTTAATATCCATTGTTCTAGGAATCTGTGTTTGTGTGTCTCAATGACTGTCTTAATCACCAACTGCATCACCAGCACTGTGGACTAGTTTAAAAAAATTCTGCTTTTGCAATGCTAGTGCAAGAAAGGCACATTTCAAGTTATGATAGCAAATGAAAGTTCACACCCACAAACCAACTTCAATACATGCTCTTGTTTTTTTATTAACTCTACACAGCCTCATGTTTGAAAATACCTTGGAGGTCTTGCTAGTGACCCCCTGTTGATATGAGCATGAGGAGAATCTCATTAGTACCCTTGTTAGGTATTAAGTATACAGTATTAGACATTAGTCTGGTGTACTGTACAGATGTGTTGACCCTGAGTGTGTGTCCTTCTCTAATCCCTGATGTGTGTGAATAGGTGCTCTGACACCATTACACCAGGTCAGGGTGTCAGTAAGAGTGTGCTGCTGATGCCTGGCTAAGGCTCAGACAGGCTTCTCATTGCTGACCTTGGGGGCTAGCTGCAGCAATTGTGGCACTCATGTGTTTATCAATCCCACTTCATTCTTTTCACAATTGCCATCTTTTTCCAATCCCTCCAACTCTCTCTTTCTCGCTCACCTCTCTTTCACTTGGTGGTACACCCAAACAGGATTAAGCTCTGGTAAGAGCCGTAGAGAATCCCAGAGCTAACCAACAAAGACCATACTTCACCCCAACTCTACCATGTCCACCCATAAGGGCTTCAAAAAACACAATTGCTGGAAGTGTACTACACTAGGATATTGGTTCGGGTTTTAAACACACGCACTTAGCAAAATCCACTTTCATCATGGTAATATTTCCCACAAGGCTGGTACCATTTTCATTATTTATGTAGTTTTTATATACAGAGGGATGGACTCGCACGGACGATGCTGGTCCCAGGGTCGACCTCAGCTTTATTGGACTGTGTGTAGCTGTCAACACCTATATACTTTTATAGGACACATTAGCCCTATAAAAAGAGGCCACATTGGAATCTGGACTGTAGGTAGTGAACGACAAGCCCAGGTTATATACTAGAACACAGTAAAAGTTCTCCTACAGCTTTTTCAGTCAAAGCATTGTTATCGACTAAATGTTTCCATTCACGCAAATAAAGGTATATAACAGAGGCCACTCACCATAACCATGCGGCAAGAGATGTGGCGTGTGGTGCTGCGGAACGATGCCCCCCTGGGTGGGGCTGGGTTGTGCTGGGGCGGGGCGCGATGTGGAGGTGGGGCTGGTGAGCGTGGTTGCCCAGGAGACAGGGCCAGGGTGAGCGCCATGGGAACTGGGTGGCTGGGGTGAACGGTGGGGCACTGGGGCAGTCTGTGCAGACTGTGGGAGGCACAGGGTGCTAAGGGCTGCAGAGAGTCTGGACCCAGGTGAGGAGGCTGGGAAGAAATGGGAGACAGGAACCAATGAAAACCCCCACCTGTCTGCTTCCCATCAGTAACAGTCATGTTAAACTCCACCCATCTCCGTCCTTTGCTTCCTGGAGCAGCCAGAAATACATAAATCAAGTGCCCCCAGGTCCATTCACAGATTCCCTGGCTCCTCAGGTGACTAATCAAAGGGAAAGACAGAGGATGTGACACAAGCTGATGTCTGGCCAGAGAAACAGGGCTGTCTAGGCAGACAGGGCCGCAGACCTCACACACACACATACACACACACACTACACACAGTAGACATTAAGGCCAAAGAGGCCAAAATGTCTGTCGATCTTTCATTCACATGTGCTCAGCTTTGCACGCGCACACACAGACTCACTCATATATATAAAGAGAACCTAAACACAGCTCCTGACAACTGGAAAATGACCTCACCTGCACTCTACTTACATCAAACGCTTACATCCTTTCTCTTCTTACCAGAGAAACCCAATGAATACCAGATGTTTAAGGCCCGGTGACTGAAAACACAGAGCCTATGTAATGTCCAACAGCTTGACTTGAAGAGTGTATTTATTTAAGCTAGCTTGGAATACACACATCAATTCAAACAAGTTCCCTAAATACATCTTTAAAAGAAAATTCCTATCCACTCCCAAGCATAACGTCAGCTGCATCAAGATAGGGTAACTACAGAAATCTGAGGAACTCCCAAGTCTCTTTTGCCATCATTGCTGAAATGGCTTCATGGTCTCCATATATTTCTCATCAACATTCTCAGCATGCAACACATGCAGATGAATCAATTACAACCACTAACAGCCATCTTTCTTCTGACACAAATGGCATTTGAGAGGCGTGACCAGAGTGTGCACACATCCCCAGCATCTATAGGCTAGGTTCTCTACCCCTCCTCCACCGCCCCCTGCACTCAAACGTAGGCAGCCATTTAATTGGATTTGAATTAGTTGGTGTTTGGAATGAAAACATGTCACATCACAATGAAATGTATGGGAGCAACGTCGTTTCTGGAAGTATATGGGGGTGGGAAGGTGGAGAGGAATTGTGGGTGAGTTGTAGGATGCAGTGTGGGGGATACTAACCTTGAAGATGCTGTTGCTGTGGGGCTTAGCCAGGGTCTGGCGAGATGGAGAGGTTCTGTACACAGAATGAAGCTGTTGGGGCTGATGCTGGGCCTGGGGCGGACTAGATGGCTTGTTTGGGCCCACCGACCTGCAGTATCATATCACATCTTGCCGGTTCTTAACTTAATATACGGCTGACATTTACTTAGTCAGTTGCAAATGATCACAGTGAATTGGTGTCAATGCCATAAACGAGGGACACAGAATGGCCAACAGGATTTAGTGCTGGAGAGGTGGGAATGTACCGTTGTTTCTCAATGTTGTTGTTTTTGCTGGTGAACAAAATGCCAAGGAGGGTCTTCCTCTTGATGCAGATCACCAGAGAAGCTCCCAATAGGGGGAGAAGACCCACCAGGATCCCTACTGTCACGCTCTCATGGTCTGCACGCACACGCACACAAACACACATTTCACTAAAGACAAGAACAATCCACTCTGGTGCTGTTATCTAACTATCAACTACGGCTCAGCAGTAAGTGTCAGCGCATTAAGTAGCAGCAGCTTGATAATATGTTTTTCTCTGGAGGCATGGGGTTGGTTACCTGATAATCTCATGGGCCCGCTGTCCACACTACCTCCAAAGCCTGCCTTATCACAGAAGGGAGGGGCCCAATGAGCTTCACAGTGGCAGTTCCTGTTGTTATTGCACACCTGCAGAGTACATATGATAATGAAGTATGAAAACAAGATATCCAAGATGAATGCTTTTTTCTTTCTATCTAGAATGAAATTAAAGCTCATTGATGGTAATGAATGACATAAGCCTCTGGTAATAAGAGCTAGCATTGCAGAGGAAGTACCCGTTAAAACTAGACTTTTGATTTGACTGTGACAAAATTGTGTAGGTCAAGTTTACAGGTCCAGACATGAGTGATGGTATGACAAACAGATGCAGATGATTGAATACGATCAATTTACAGCATGGCACAGCACTCAGTCAGGGTACTTATGTTTCTACGTGGCAGAGTCATGGGAATCAAAATGGACACTTTCCTCTCTCTCTAGCTCTTTATTAGTCGAGTCTTTACCAGACTCTTGTACATTTCACTTGTACAGAGAGTCTGGGACCTATGCATTGACAAACATTACTTACTTTAAGGCAGGTAAGTTTAAAACTATCGGATCTGCCATAACCAATCGCTAACGTTTGGTTGTGACATAGGTCATGCGCCAAAATGCAGCCACTCAAGCTGTAAACAACAAGGAATGAGCAGAGGATGGTTTGACGACGACGGATTTAAGTATAAAAAGAGCAATTGTAAATTGTAAATCTATAGTTGACACTAAAGCTAGTGATAATATATACAGCGACCTGTGGGTCTAATCATTCACAAAACGGCGCTTAAGTCGTTTCGGGTCTGCCAACCATGCAGTGCAGTGACTACCAGGCTACTGCGTGATACGGATATTTTTCAGATAAGGAAAAACGAGGAGACGACAGAGACAGGACCATTCCACTGACAAGAGAGACAGACCCCACACCTCCACAGGTCAAATAAAAATAGGCAGACTTTAACAAAATCTTTCTGTCCAAGCTAATTTATAAGTAATTATGGCGATGGATACATTCTGAAAGCCTGAAGGGCTGTGGCAATTTAATCAGTCACTTGCCTGATTTGTAATTTTCCAGCTTTGAAGCTCTGTTATAGAATGCCTACTTGGAGTATGTTGGTGTACATGATGTTTAAATAGTTTATCATGTTATGTACTTACAATAATAATAATAAAGAAGCATATCTATACAATAATTATCTTTGCATATAATGATGCTAAGGAATTTGTAATGAATATTCTTACTCTATTTGCAGAGGTACACTAAACAGCTTTTCATAGAATGTCTTATTGCTTCTTTTATAGTTTAAATATATTCTTTCAAGCATGTGATGTTTGCTTTTATTTAGGATATCTACAGTTTTCTAGAAAAGAACAAATTACAATACATCTAAAACAGCATGTACAACTGACACCCTAACCATGTTCCTGCAGGAGTACACAAAGCGGTTCAAGTGTTCTGTTCTTCACAAGAATCACTCAATTTCCTGTTATTGGTATAATCGTCAAAGTAGTTACTGTAATAGAAAAGCATGTTTGAAGATCGACATCTATATCCTCAAAACATCACTACTGGTGATTAGAATCTCCTTTGCACTGTCCAAGCTAAACACAGGAAGGTTAACAATAATCTACGACAGTTTGGCTTAGCATCCCTTGCGTTGGTCTTCAACAACTCCTTCAACACTAACAGAGCGAGCTGGCCACATTCGGTCCGTTGTTGCCACAATCGACATCTTTTTACGACAACATTACAGAATTACAACTCAAATCGGCATGCTACATTTGGTCATTGGGGGGCGGGCAGCACTGACGGTGACAGGAAGAGACTGAACAAGCTGGCCAAGAATGCCAGCTCTGTCCTGAGCTGCCTGCTGGACCCGATGGAAGTGATAGGAGGATGTTGGCAAGCTGACATCCATCAGAGACAACACCTCTCACCCTTTGCATCAAACTGTGGAGGTTCTAAGCAGCTCCTTTAGCAGCAGACATAGACACCCTAAGTGCAGGAAGTAGCGCTATCTCAGGTCCTTCCCACCCTTCCTTTTGAACTTTACCTGCCTGAGAGATGCTCTACCAATGGATTTCACCTTTGGGGATAAATAAAGTCCCATCTTATCCTAGAGGGAAACCTAAACGGATATATCGACTCCAGACCTACTACAGAAGCTAAATGAAGATTGAAAGTACGAAGGATGGCAGAGCCAGACTAGGTCTTTATAGCCTCTATATCTCCATTCCTATATTTCTCTCTTCCTGTCTATTCACCTCTCCATCCCTTTCCCTGTTTACCCCTCTCTACCAGTCTCCTCTTCTCTCAATCGCCGCCTCCTTTAGTCTTTCTTTATTTACGAGTCCGGTACGCATTTGTGACAGGGTCCAAAAGGATAGTAATAGAAACCAGCTGTGACTTTCTCTCGAAGGTTACATCTTGATCAGATCTGGAGGAGTGCTCCAATCTTATTTCTTACCCCAAACAGCCCATAATACCAGCAAGAAGGACTCCCAAGACCAGGGATGCCCAATCCTGTTCCTAAAAGGGCTACCGTCTTGCAGATTTTAATTCCAACCCGAACTCAGGCCATCTGACCCTAGTAATTGGCTGGTTGATAAGATGAACAAGGTAATAGGTGTTAAGGTTAGAGTGGTAACCGGTATTGAGAGGCTAGGTCTCCAGGAACAGGGTGGAGCAGTTTTGTCATTGGAAGACTTTGCACTAATTACCTTTGCTTTGTACCAGCTAGGAGGCTGGACACAACCTAAATAGACTCACTCAAAGAAACTGACATACAAACGAGCAGAGGAATTTCTCGTTCTCAAGTAGTGATTAATTGGTGTCATCTCTTGTTTGATTTTATTAGTGAATTGGTTGATCTAGTTGAAAGAAATCCGCCGTCGGAGGAGAGACCACACTGTGTCACAGCACACCGGCTGAAAATATCGCCACAAAGGGGGGCCACCCATAGATCTTTGACAGGCTGCATTCAAAAAAGTGAAATAGAAAAAGAAATCCAATCTATTCATATCGCAATCTCAAAGTCAAATGGCGTAACCCAAATAAAGCCCTCGCACTTACATTTGAGCACATTTTAAGGACAAGGACGACTGCCTTCCAGTCAAACTATGATGAATGACACTCAAGGCTGAACATAAATGAAGCCATTACTTCTAATTGATTGAACCTTTCGGCAAGCTGGAAGATTGATTGCAAGGCATTGTAATGGTTACCTCCCATACATCAGCCATTCTGACCAGATTACGACCTGATAGCATCTCAGGCAGTGTGTGTGTGTGTGCACAATTTGAGCAAATACCTTGACAGGTGTGCAAAGACTGTGCTGTTCTTATTTGTGTGTGTGTGTGAGAGGAGGGTAGGGGTGGAATCAGAACTGTTCTACTCACCCCTCGGTCACCACACTTTCTTGAGCACTCGTGCACGCCAAACACACTGACGTTCTGGCACTGCCGGTTCAGACAAAGCTAGAACACACATGCACAGAGTATTACCAGACGGTTTACAAAGTTCAAATAACATCCAAACTTCTTGTAAAAGGCTTTCCTTTGTTTTGCCTATGTCATGCTGGTAAACATATGCTGACAAGGAAATGACCAAAGCGTTTCAAAATGTTGAAAAGAGACCGGGCAGAGCCGTCTAAACATGTCAAAAGGTTGTGTTTCATCAAAATTACATCAGTTTACAAGCTGGGTGATGGAGTCTTATAGGAGTCCCACCCAAAGAAATCCTAACTTGATATGACTGGGCAGGGAAAGTAAAGCAAACACCATGACAGATGAGAGCTTGGTGTTCAGCCTGGACAAATGTACTCACTCAAGGTGCACTTTTGAATACCCACTAAGTATACACAAATGCAATCAATTATCTCAGCATGACCACGTGGAACATCTCCAGTTCTCTTTCTTGGCATGCCAAGGAACCTGCCCACCCTCACACACAGACTCGCCTCAGACGAAGAGAACTCACATCTTAGTCATGTAGTCTGATGTCACTCCACCAACTAGGTCATTTTTCCACTAATGCTGCCCAGTGTTTAGCCTGTAAAATCTTAGGGTTTTCTCATTGTTTGGTCCTCATGCTAAATCACAACAGGTTGCGATTTATGGGTCTATAGTTACTGAATTTGGTCAAGTCCAAATCTCACCATGCTGTCTCCGCACTTGGTGCCCGTCAGAACCAGGCCTGGGTCAGGCATGTCGTCACCCAAGTAGACGTGCGTCCCCCGGCACAGGATACGCCCTCCTTCCTGGAGAGGGATGTTTGTTTCTATGGAAACAGCATTAGTGCCAATCACTGGCCGATTGGCTCCTCCCTGACACTGAATTTTGCCACATTTAGCATCACTGTAAAACCCAGAAACACAAGAACAACATAAGTCAGTAAATATATATAAGACTTTCAAAGACCAGATTTCAGCACTTTTTATATGTATCAACAACATGGAAATGTAGATTTCTCTATTCAATCAACTGCAGTTGCTGGTTGGCCATGAAATGTTACATAGGTGACTTTGCACCTTGTGTTTCTTTTTAAAATGGTCTCCACTCTATTAAAGGAATTACTGGGAGGCTGACAGACGTCTTAATGGCTCAGCCAAACACAACGAAAGAGAAGCTTTATAAAGACAGAAGAAAAACAGCACTTAAATGTTCAAAACTACTTTTAGTTTCTTTTAACAGACACATTTTATCTAAATGAAAAGATATTTCCATTTGTCGTTTGTCCTTTCTCACTTGGCCTCTGGTTATTAGTGCTGAGAGGTTTTAATGTTATGGTGCCGGGGGTGCTTGAAGCATCTGTGGGTCTTACCGGGCTTCGCATTTAGCAAAGGAACCCTTGGAATCCTTGCCACAGTTGCCATAGGGATCCCCTGCGGAGTTGACCCTCTCGAAGCAGATCCCGGGCGCGGCCTTGGCCCCTGAGGCACACGTTGTGACACATCATGAGTGCTGTCTCGCAGACACCTATTAGGCGGATCTTTTAAAACCTCACGCAGCAGAGGGTCCTCCTGACCAACAGGGAATTACCCCCTTATCTGCCTTTAACTCACCCTGTCCCCACAGAGTGACGCACTGCTGCTCGTGGGTCTGGCAGATGCCATTATAGCAGTAGCCGTCCACATTGTGGCAGGTGTGGCCGTCGTGCAGGTAGACGTTGGCAGGACAGTGGGGGTTTGAGCCGGTACAAAACTCGGGTAAGTCGCACGAGTTACTGGAGTCACGGCATGGGGTGCCCGCTGGCTTCAGCTACAGACCGATGGAAGGATAGATGAAGCAGAGAGAATGGTATGACAAGAACAATGATTTATACACTTACACGAAACACAGTGAATATCTGCCCAATGTAGAGTTGGAGACACATTTTAAGTGTATTGAACAACAATCCATTTACTCGATATCTCCATTCACTCAAATATTCCCAAATCAAAACAGAGCCAGGGTATGTGAAAGCAAATGGTCTGAACGAGTTCCTCCTACCTTGCAATCTTGACAGCACTGTCCATGGGCACAGACTGCCTCCCCCTTTAGAGTGCAGGTGGTGGCATTGCAGCAGGGGTTTGAACACTCCTGTGAGAAGAGTGGGAGTCAAACACACCAGGGGGGGATTGGCTTAAAACTAGCATCGCAAACTCATGCACTTATGCGGTCAGATGAACCCCAGATGGGACCTGGTTCCACCCCTGCTTCTCCCCGAGGTGCCGATCAGGAAGCAGCACTTCCTCGAGACATTTCTAAGATGACAGCCACTTTGCTGACAGAGCGCGAGGCCCTGCCAACAGCATAAACACCCCAGGGATTCAGTATCGTGGGAGGGCAAGTGAGACATGTTTCTATGTAAAGCTAGAGGACAGAGAGAGACAGAGTGAAACAGAAGAGAGAGAGAATGACCGAGCGAAAGAAAGAAAGAGAGGCAGAGACAGAACCACATCCCTCAACAATGTAACTTATCCCCCCTTCAGTTCGGAAGGCCATCTGCTTCGCGTTAGTCTTTATCAGAGCCCTGCACTGTACTAATCAGCAGCTTTCTACCATCTGACGGAGATGGATGGTAGGCAACCAGGTTCAGTCTCCTGCGCAGCACAGAGGAAAGGGGAAGGGCCAGCGTGTGCGCGCGTGAATGCAGATATAATTGTGTGTGGGCGTGCGTATATGTGTTGGAGGGCATGGCTTGTGATTGCGGGAGTGTGTTAGGAGCCATTGTATGTGTGACACCATAGGTACACTGAATGGAAGTGCAGGGCAAGGCTATATGCCTTACTTCTGAAGCAGGATTGAGGTTGTGGAGCAGTTGAGGCTGGCAAGGAAGCCATGCTGACACCAGGGGCCATGCTGAGCTCATTCCAGCCTGAAAATCATTAAGGGTCGTTCCCATGGTCCCACAGCCGTAGGGAGCAGCAGAATCATGCTAAAAAAGATGGCTCGTAATTGAAGGGGAAAAAGGACCTGGGATTTTTTATGAGGCCCTGGCGGCGTTACGGCCGTCGACGTGCTGCCTGTCTGAGAACTCTGATCTGGCCCAGTTTGGCTCGGCTTGGCACAGCTCTGCTGTGAGGAGAGCTTTATTAGTGTTGGCCTGTCCCATGCTAGCACTGATGTCAACTCTTTGTTTGGAAAGACAGGGACACTTTCAGCCTGGTCGGAGAGTGGGTCAGAACAGCTCTACTTGGGAGTTACAGAGCATAGAGGTGTGTGGCCAGAGTACACACACACACACAGAAAACTAGGACACGTTTTTTTGGAGCACCTATTGCATCATCCACAGCATCCATTCTCCCTTCATAATGTCTACATTTGTATCCTGTAATTGTTGTTGTTGTCAATGTTGTCTTGTTGCTGTCGCTAGATATTCAGACAGCTCACGATGATTTATGCTGACTTGTCACCGTAGACAGAGAAGTCTTGAATGTGGGCTGTGCCTTTCATTACATATGTGCATGCCAATGAAAACTCATTAGAATTTTTCGGTTGACAGCGTTTCCTCATAGGAATGTGTATCACAATCATCCATTCTCTGCAAACAAACACCTCTGTGGGTGCTGAATAAATTCACACTCAGCTCCTCTCCTGGGACCTGACTTGCATCCAGATCACTGTACCTAACATCCCAAATGTAGACCTGCATTCACATTTCTGCTTTCTCACTTTGGTACTGCGTTGCTGGAAGAATGGTTGCGGTTTGTTTTTTTGTTTATTGCATTGTGTCATGAACTTGGACAATAGACTTCATTTGTGAGCTATGAGTCAGAGCAGAATGGAAGGATGGGAGAGCACATGTTAAAGGTTAAGGACTGGACCTGGCTACTTCCCACAGCTTCTCTTGATGTTGTGACTTAACATGTTGAACTTACAGTACATTGCTTGAGTGAATTGATATTAAAGTGCAAATATTCAATGTTTGATTTGATTATATAACCAACTAAATATGTCTACTTTTAAAAGGGTTTAAAGTACCATAAGACTTTGCCTGGGTCCTAGAACACCATAATTTGTGTTTTAGTGTTTTGTTGACCAGAGGGTTGTAAGAGGGATGCGGCTATAAGAAGTTAGTTAGGACTTTAGTTGGGATGCGTTGTTTTCTTCTGAATGAAGATTGTCATTATGTAACTAACAGTTAACAGTAAACCTTTCAACTCACATCCCACGTTTGGAGTCACTTTATGGAACATGGCTAATCTACACGTGGCGCCATCACAGAAGGTCGTGTTGAGACATAAATGAGAGCAGGCTCACCTCCAGCTCTCCGCAGTCGCACTCCTCGCCCTCCTCCACGTATCCGTTGCCGCACTTCTGCCCGCCGTAGAGCACCTTGACTTCGGGCATGTTGAACAGACACATTCCCACACCCTTCTCCAGGCTAGCCACCAGGTCCTTCTTACTGCAGCTGCTAAACACAGTGGGGAACGGGTACCTGTGGGAAGGGGGAGGGGAGGTTGAAAGACAGAGATGGGGGGGGGGGGAATGGAATGGTAAGCAGAACGTCGGAAGAGAGCAGGTGGGCGGGAGAGACGTCGGAGGGTTTTACCTGTGGACAAGAGGGGAGAGAGAAATAAGACAAAGAGAGGGAAGGAGAGATAAAACGAAGAACACTGATCACTCCGCCTGAGGTAATCACAGCTAATTAGTCCTAATCACAAAATCAATTAAACAGACCAGCTCAGCCACTCTCTGGAAAAGATCTCCAGAAAATATTAGCGTGTGAACTACACAATGCTGCCATGAGACATCTTCTCAGAGGAGACAACCTCGACAAGGGATATTTATGATGTAAAAAGGTTGTTGAAAAGTCAAACAAACAAGCTCTTCCTTTGCACAAGTTTCATAACCCATACGTTTGGGAAAAAGGGGAAGGCAGTGGTATGTTTTCAATATTGCTTTTGGCAGGGACCAAGAGGATGGTCTGGTCCACAGGGAAACGCCACAGTCCAAAACATCCCTCTGCCAAATGCTTTGTTATAGACCTCATGCTGCTTTATTGAGCTTCACTCTGATAATGGAGCACACTGGATGGCAATGTGTGCGAGCATGTGCATGCTTGTGTGCTGTACAAAGTACACATTGGTGATAAGCTCGCAGTCTATTGCAGGATTACTGGGGCCTGTAGGTGTTTGTTGGCTGGTCTAAATAGTAGATAGTGGAGAGGAGTGATGTGTGTTCATCAGCCAGCAGGTATGAGTGTGTGGATTCAGCTTGCATGCCAGTGGATATACAGGGCTTCCTGAAGGCTCACATGACAGCTTTTTGGATGTGATCAGGAAAGTGTGTTGGCTCAATTAAACCCACCACACCACTACAAGCCCTTCAACCAACCATCGGCCTGTCACCCATCTGGACTGCAAGGGAGTGTAGAGTAGTCTTCTGTGACTTTCCCTGTCAAAGCAGAATGAAGGTGGACCAAATTGACAATAATACCCCTCAAACAACTTGGAGTGAGGAGCAACTGTCAGTCTGACAGCACATAGTACAGGTTTGTGAGAACAATTTGGACGATTTTGCAAATGCATGTTTCATTGAATGTGTGTGAGACAATAAGAACATATTCTGTGATAGTCGAATGGCTACACAGTGAATCTTGTAGCTGCACATTGCTCCCAGCCTTCCTAAGCATGAAACCCATAAAGTAAGCTCAATCGTGGGGGTTGATGTGTCTTTTGCTATCCTCCACTGTTTTGACCCATGCATATTGTCTCCACAGATGTCTGGAGCCCATGCGTTAATGCGTGCCTAAGAATGACGTGTCTGTTTACTGTGGCTGATACCTTCAAATACTATTCAGGCCTTTCATGTTATTAGTTACGTGTGTGGAGTGTTTGATACGTTTCCAATGGTTAGGCAGAAGAAGACATCTACTTAACTTCCCCAAGATATTTGTGCAGGTTCTTTCATGATTATTGTAACCTATTTATTTACCTGACGATGATAGATTGAATGATAGAGTTCTCCAAAACAGCTCCGAAACATCAATTTATTCAGGCATCTAATCTAATATTTCTGTAAATATGTAAAATTAATCCCCAGCGTGTCTTAAAATGATGTCATTTCCTGGTTGCCTTTGATTTCTATGTTCCTTGTGAGGGGGGAGGGTTTCCTATCCACGAGACTCCACATGTTGTGAACGAAAGAGTGAGATCTGAAAGGTTGCATATAGTGAATGAGGGGTGGGGCCAGATGCTAGGGTCAGCCATGACCTCATCACCTCCTCCTCCCCTCTCCTCCTAACCTTTCGTTCCTTCCTCCTCCTCATCTTCCACTCAATGGACCACCTTGACAAAGGGGTGAGATGGGATGAAGCGGGCTCCACTGATGAAGAGCTGTTGTCAAACAAAAGGGCTGCTTCCTTAGCAACCTGCTGTTCCTGATTTCCTCCATACCCCTTTCCCTCAACTAGGCTGCAACCTCCTCTGTTTTAGCCATTTGCTTTCCATGAACTCATCTCCGTCTACTGTTACCAGACGAAGTCATGCATTAGGAAAGACTCCCTCCAAAACACATGTACGAGCGCTAACCCAGCTGTTCTGTTTGAGACAATGCAAGAGTTACTGGTCTTCTCATAGCAAATTCTCTGTGTAGAAATGAGTGGGAATGGAGAAAGATACAAGAGTGAATGGCAGTGAACAGCTGGGCTGTCCTGGGGTGTTGGGCTGGAGACTATATATGTATGTGAGGTGAAATACCAAAGGCAACCATGTCTGGTTCACCACAGACTGGAAGACTCTACTCAGACAAGTACTCCTCCTTTCCTGCAGCCACCCCCCTCAGCAACCCACCCCCCTCACTGCAAAGTCCAACTCTCCCAGAAAGGACCTCAGACACACCATCGTTCTGCTGGGTTCAGTCAAGCTCAGTGGTGTCCTCTTCTCTTTTGCTCTGTTCTTTCCCCCTCTGATTTTCAGGCTTGGCAGCTCTTGCACAAGCTTCAGGCTGAAGGGTGGGGGGTGTATGCAGCACTGTAAGGCAGTAAATGGCAGCAGGCTGTCAGTGAAACCAGCCTTGCCAACAACTAAGCCCTTCTGCCAGGGCTCTGAGGGGCCTGCAGGAGGCCCAGAGATAAGAGTCTCAACACCCATCCCTGGTCTGGTTTAACCGCCCCCTCATCCCTCCATATACCCTGATAAGATTGAGGAGATAAAGCCTGTTAGTACTACTGTGAACAGGGCACACTTTGGCATGCCAACCTAGTGAACACGCCAAGACTGTTAGACCACCACGCTCACATCTGTGTGGCTAGATCAACAAGAAGGCTCACTCACTGTCCCATCTTCTCTCATAACTTTATTATCAAATTATCATTCCCATAAAATAAAAAGCCAAGAACCGTGGGCGAGTTTCTTAAGGAAGTTAGGGAGAGAAGCTGGTATTGTATAAACTGACCGTAATTGCAATTGTTTTCTCACTCAATCTAAATCTGTCCATATGTACAAACAAAATATTCCAGAATCTTACCTCACTAAATAAACCAAGTAGATTGTGAATGTGGAGGGGATACTCCTCAGAGTATTGCACAACTGACTAGAGATTAAAATGCCACTACGCTAGCCCTGAGTAGGAAGTCAACCAGTAATAGCGAAGAATGACCGTAGGTAACCCAGCGACTCTACAACTCGGTGAAAAGCTCCCCAGTCGTTGACGCAGAGTCGAGGCGGAGCCGAGGATGACCACATTAAGTGATATGATCTTCAGTATTGTGCCCTTTGGTGCCTGGCAGTCTAGTCTAGTTGATATTAAAGAGTCCCTTCCCATTGATTTCCCTGTGGAGGTCATTAACCAAAGTGGGTTGGGGTGTGTCTCTGCAGCACCAGGGGACGGGTCGCATTCCCCCGGCCAAGGGCCCTGAAGCGCCTCTGATCCACATCCAAGACAACTCATCCAGCGGTGATTCTATGAAACGATAGAGGTATGGAAGAAGGGTATGAGGGGCTGTATCTGTACGAGAGGGGGAGGTGCACGCAGTAATCGAATAGTCTGGGTCTTGTTACATCATTAGACTCAGGAAGGGAGCCCAATGGGGAAGGCCAATGACGGTCTGATAACAGACAGGGTCCCCGACAGAGTGTAAGAAGAACCAAGTGAGGACGAGGGCTGGTGTCAATGTGGATAAGAGACACCAGCGATTCTTATTGAGAAATTGGGGGTGGACTGGGAGGAGGATGTGTGTCTGTGTTGGGTGGGGAGGGGGATCTACAATTGGCCATGACTCATGGGAGGAGGATGAGTTCAGCTTTGTATGCAGATGTGCAGCTGGCTGCTTGGCACAAGGACAGCCTGTGGTTTTACTGGCCCCCTCCTGCCGCTGTAATAATAATGAACTGGATATCGTTATCTCTCCCTTCCTTTCTCCTGCTCTCTCCTTCCCTCTCTCTTCATTCCCACATTCCCAGCAGCCACCCCCATATGTGAAGGATATTTATCTCTCTGTGCATATGAAAGTTTCATAGGAAAAGCACACAATTAGATCAAGTGAGACCCCAATCTTTGATAGTGTTTGCATTCAGGGGCATGTTGGGATATCAGTAGAGCTTTTTGTTGTAGATTAATTTTCAGTCCCAGTGATGAAAACTGGCTTTGTGCATAATGACACGTTGAAAGAGACGCTTGGTCGACTGCCTGGAAAAACATTGCAGCAGGAGTAATAAACAAATAATTGTAGCTGGAGGCTGATGAATGAAGCTCAGGTGATTTCCAGCAGACCCTGTTGGATGTGCGGGTGTGGGACCACACGGCCTTCTGAGCATCCAAACGGGCTGGAGTCGCTCCAGGAAGAGTGAGCCGTGTGTTACCTCTGGGGCCCTGAAATGCATTGTGGAAACGGACCGAAAGAAAGAGAGAGAGACGAAAACGGAGTTCCTACACGTCTGTATTTAAAAGACATTGTTTCACCTATTCAAGATTAATGAATAGAGTAAGGATGCAGATCACCTGAACAAAGAGCACATCTTTCCTTCCAGTGCCTTTCCTTTTCATCCAACTGAAAACTATAGAAATTATAGCTATAAATATATATAGATAGATATAAATTATATCTCAGGTCCGACTACACATTTTTCTTTGTGCTGTCATAACAGACAGTCAGACCATGGCCAGAGTAGTGATCTGTCTCCACTGCAGTGAATATGCACTGGATTTGGCTGTGGTGACAAGTTTCCCTAGGATGCACTGCATAATAGAAGGTGTTTAGGAGTAGTTACGTATCTATCTCAAGCTGCTGGGGGAATCCAGGGGCATTAAATTTACATGTAGGTAAGAGAATAGCTCCACATCCATTTCTGCCCTCAGTGAAGACAGACAAGAGCCTGCTTATCAGAGAAAAAGCTTTGTTTCCGCACTTCCCTTCTCTTTCCTCTGTCTTTCTCTCCCCCTCTCCTGTTTGTGTGGTCTTAACATGAGAATGTCTAAAAGAGCAGCAAAGTCTCCCTTTTTGTTTTCTCTTACTCTGTCTCTTTCTCGTTTTCTCTCGCGCGCGCGCTTCACCTTCTGATGCCATTATAAAGAGCTCTACTAATTGGGGAGGATGCCCACCAAAAACGTCCAGCTTTCCTTAATGGCTTGCTGCTGTGTTGTTTTATGAGCATATAATCGGGAATAGAGTTACCCCGCTTTTCGTGGGCCAATTCCAAGCCAAACACACTGGGAGGATCCAGCATAAACACTCTGGTCCTGTCGCTCTCCCAGGCAGATCTGGAGCTTGGCTGGAGAGGGCAAGCACAGCGGTTGTACTCCGGTCAGATCTGTCTAGCAGCACAGCATGCTCACTGGTTGTGTCTTTTTTTGGATGTGTCAAGTCTAGAAGTTTTCAATTAACAAGGTTTTCATCCTGTGGTCCATGTTGCGATGAGATAGGCACATGTGTGTTTAGTTTCAGCCTAAAAGGAGGTTGCATTCAGTCAGCCATTCAGCCATGCACTTGTTTTGTATGTGTAAATCACTGGCCTTCACATTAAAGTGAGTCATACTGCCACAGGGCCCAAGCCTAGATGCTTGTTCACCATAACCCCAACAGTCTACAGGTTCAGTGAGCTTATTAATAATATGTCTGACAGACAATAAACAACAGTTCTTTGCTGTTTTGACATTTGTTTGTTGACATTTGCCAAATCTGTTGCAAGAGTTATCTGGTGCAAGGTTAACGATACTACTGCCCGAAGCTAATGCATTCTGGATAGTTGGGGAATAAAGATGTCATTTGCGAAGCCTAATCAAATGAGTCTCATTTAGGTGTAATGAACCAGCAAGTGTTGATGTGTGCCTGGCTGAGAAAGAAAACATGACCGTTAGCATTCCATTGTGTGAACACAGCTGTGGAGGCTGTTTCACCTTTGATCCAGCCACCTCTCAATATGTCTGATTTAACCACCTCTCGATATGTCTGACTCATCTATCTTATCTCTGATTCATCCATCTCATCTCTGATCCATCCAACTTTTCTCTGTTCCATCCATCTTATCTATGCATCTGATTCATGCATCTTATTCATGTCTGATTCATCCAGCTTATCTACTTCTGATTCATAAATGTTATCTATGTCTGATTCATCCATCATATCGCTGATTCATCCATCTTATCTGTGTCTGATTCATAAATGTTTTCTACGTGTCTTAGTTATCCATCTTATCTCGTTTTCATCCACCTTATCTCTGATTCATCCATTTTACCTATGTCTGATTTAGTCATCTTATTTGATTTATATGTCTGACTGAGCCTTCTCATCAATACCCGTATCTCTTAATCAACCACGTCATTTATGGTCACATTACCCATTTCGTAATAACAACGTGAGGGTAGGTCTTGTTCCAACTCACCCTGTGGAGGGGGTCATGATGCACCCCCCACGATCCACCGTCACCCTGCAGCCACACCCCCTCTCTGGCGTGTCGTGGTTCATTCCAAAGTTGTGGCCCAGCTCATGGGCGAGGGTCACTGCCGCCCCCAGGGGATTGTCGGAGTGGTCCTGGGAGAAAAATATTGCCAATTCACTGTCTGTATTTAGAGAATCAGCACAGTACTTTACCATAGTCACTACATAACAGACAGACCTGCCATGAAATGATAATGATCTCTCTGTTATTCTGACAATACCCTGCAATAATCGAATTTCAGTCCAGCCTTAACCCCTGAGAACGTTGGTTATTTGTTCATTTTCAGAATTGTTTCCCATCCCATTTCATTTTACAGAAGTGACAGGAATCATCACCGTCCACATATCAACTTCTCCAAAAGTGGGAGAAATATCGCTCAAAGCTCACTGGAGAACAGTTTTTAATTGCTTCTACTGGATTGTGTCTGCGCTTACGCGAGTGTCGCCCTGTCAGCGTGTTGATACAGGAGGAGAGACAAGGCAGTAGGCAGCAGCCTGTCTCACTCATTCAGCTTTCCGCACTTTGACAGCAATAGATTTCCTTTTCTAAACACGCGCGAAGTGTGAACTCAGACTACGCTACGCCGCATCTAGCAGCTCCAACACATCAGACAAGAGATGAGGATCCCCCCCCCAAAAAAGACACCCATCCAGATGGGCACAGGTTAGAAGCTTGGTTAGATATGCATCCTGACAGATGGACGGATGGACAAGCGGACAGGCAGACAAACACACAGAACAGCTGCTAGGATGTTCGTAGGAGTTAGAGATGGGGAACGCCCACACCGAAAACACCTGATAAATAATTGAACAGTGAGAGCTCCCATGTCTAAGGTTGGTGGAACAGTTTGTGTGTGTGTGTGTGTGTGTGTGTGTGTGTGTGTATGAGCGCATGTTAAGTGAAAGTCTTCATTCACCGTGCCTTATTCAGCAACAGTGTTGAAGTCTGGCCTGAACAGATGAACAGCTCCGCAGCAGGGGAGGTGAACACAGCAGTGACCAGCTGTCAGCACTCTGAAGGATCCAGCTCCGGAGCTTTGGATTTATGCAAAAGCCTCTAATTCCTGTCTCTGGAATAACACCTTAGGTGAATGTTGTGCACATGCTGAAAAGGATGGCATGATTTGAATAGAATATATAAACCTGCTCAAACAGATTCAACATAGACACCAGGTGGTCAGCACATTCTTTGTATTCTTTTGAGGGCCAGACTAATTAAGGACGGATGTCTGACATTAATCTACCTGAAGGTTTACACTGGAATAATATATGGGGGGAAAATCATTTACAAATGGAGAGATATTTCTGTGACCTGATGTCTGTGTGTTTGCATGTGTGCCTGTACAAGTTTGTGTTTTGACCATGTCCAGGGTATTACCATCTGCAGGGACCAATGCTGATCAGCATGTGTGACAAGGCTGCAAAACTCACTCAACACTTCTCATCACCCAACCATAACAAAACAGGTAGATGGGGAGCAAGACAGAGAAACAGAGAGAATGGGGGAGGAAGAGAGGCAGATAGAAAGCAAGGGACTCAAAGTTAAAGACATGAGGAGAGATAGAGAAAGAGGAGGGGAGGGGATAGTAGATTGGTGAGGTCTATTAGAACGTTCTTTACTGCATTATGGGGCTACCCTTGCAGAAGGTATAGGATTTCACTCAACAGGCTCCACTTATATGTGATAATTTACAACACGTTCTGCTCCTCCTCTCTGTGTGATATATCTCCTTTTGTTCACTCCTTTGTTGTGGTACATAAAACAAGAGGGTCTCTACTCGTGTAATCGATACTTCTGGTGATTTATCAGTCTGTGCACTCCCACCCTCCGGAACAAGGAGTCTAAGACACAACATCACCTAGTCTATTGATGTTGTACTGAAGGGGTTGGTCAATGAGTGCATTTCTCACGTAAGTAATTGTTCGTAGTGCGTAAGTAAGGTAGTCCTCTGCTCACTCACTGCAGTCTCAGAGGGGACGGAGAGAGCCAAGAGCTCATCAACAAGGAAGACAGAGAACAAAAGATGGCGGGTAGCAAGGAAGCAGAAGGATGATGCGATCAATGAAAACCATGTTGACCTCACATCATAAAGGCACTTCGACAGAAATAGATCTAATCCTACCACCAGGCAAGAGATACCACATAGGGCTGCTCACCATGACGATACCTCCTGACTGCTCCGCCGTGCACATGCTCATGATGGGTGCCATGCCGATGGTGGTGCCCTGGAAGTAGACACCGCTGTGGAGGTCAACAACAAAGTGGAGTTCAACAGCAAATATAGAACTCGCTCCAGTCAAAAGGGGCCTTTGTCAGCCAAGGTCATTTTTTTACAGATTGTGAAAGGGCATACTTTTCAAATTATGTGTCATCCATTGAAATCAGAAAATAGTATAACTAACTATTGGTAAACCTGAAGTGCTCTAGCAGAGAGATTCCTTTGAAATATTCTAGACCTTTGCAAGCATTCTGATTGTTTTTGTGTTAATCATTAGAAGCGCATGGCGCTGGTCATTTTGCCGCAGTGAAGAGAAAAACCTTCACAGCCTACCTCCTTGATCAAATTCCAGGATACTGTTTTCCTGACTTATCCTAGATATGTTATGTTTCATCACCAAGCATTTTTCTTTTTTCATAATCAAACCGGGAACAGCTAGTTTAAAACTATGATCCATCTGTTTCTGTGCAATTGCTACTGGCGGTGCATTCAGCCATTTTTCCTGCCATTCAGATGTTAATTAAATCTCAAAAAAGAAATTCACAGAGTCGTTGGGTTCAAAGAAGGTCCAAGAGTTATTTATTCTAGCCAGCAAGACAACAAGTGTTATGAAGGAAGAGCCGTAGGACCATTGCATGTCTGTGTATGGACTAATGACTATTGAGAACTGTCTGTTTGTGGCAGTATAAATGATGGACCTTGGAGGCAAAACTTCAAACAACTTCGTACTGCGATCAAACATGTCTCCTTATTATTACAGAAAAGTGATAGTTTGGTTTCCATAGACTAAAGTGATCTAGTATAGACGTCGGGCCAATTTGAATTATTGTAACTCTAAGCTACGAGAAAAATAAACAATGGCCCCTTTTCACCACAGCGCATCACGTACACGTATTGTGTGTTTCTGAAACAACAAAAAGAAGCACGAGCAGTACATTTCACATAGTCCAAACTGCTTCAAAGCTGAGAGGAACCTCAGTAGGTAGTGTAGAGCACACCGTGTGCAGCGTAGTATAGTGTTACACCGTCTGTGGTAAGGTACCTGACCAGTTGAGCGTTGTCGTGGGGCCTCTGGGGAAGCAACTTCACCTTCCTCCAGTCAAGGAACTCATGAAGCGTGGTGAAGGGGTCCTGGCTGATGGGGCACTTGTCCGAGTCGCTCCACACCTCCAGGCCTACTAGCGCCACACGGATGTTTAAGGCTCTGTAGAACTACAGCACGGTGAAGAAGGAAAAAGTGTTGTATTTGTGACATTACTCTAAACTCACTAGTTCCAACTCATGTACTCCAATTGAACGACTACAGATCGAATTACAGTGCACTGATTGCTAATAAATTGTCTGTTTTGTGGAACCATCGCTGATAGTGTCATACTATTTTCTCATCGGCAGGTGTATAGATTCAATCACCAACTCATTATTGTATGAATCACAAAGTTCATTTTTGCTGTATGGGCTAAAGCGATGGATAATTAACCATATGTCATGGTAGAGTGGAGTGTATGTGTTAGTTAGTATAGGTTTCTATTTGTGTTTATGTGTCAGAGTGGAGGGAAGGGTTATCGATCTGGTCATTACCTTGTCAACATAGTTAGCAATCTCAGCCAGGCGTTGTTTGACCTTTTCCACATTCTTGCCTTGTTTCTGGAACTGGAACACCACAATAAGGAGAGAATTGTCAATACTTCATAATGGTGTTGTTAGGTACTATACCAATTCCTTACATAGCCTTAGACCATCTCAAATACTTCTACATACTTGATTTGGTTTTAATATGCAGAATCAAATGAAGCATCATAATACATATGCAAGAGGACTAGGAAAGATTAAGGGTGCTTTCACACCAATGTTTGCTAGGTCTGAATCAGTGGATGAGTTACTACTTTGTTGAATTGTTTTATTAGATCTGGTAAGTGTTCACACAGTTGTGTTGTAACTGAACCAACATTTGTAAAAACAAAAGATGACGCGGTTGTACAGGTTGTTAATCTATTGGACAGAAAATGTGTGCGGGGTATTTCACTTCCTTGTCCCTAACAACAACAACGGAGCAACGTCAGCGTATTACGAAGCGATAGCTTACTATCTTGAACTGTTATGATTTGGTGTTGCACAAACGCGTTTTTTAATTAGATCGTTGGTCTTTTGCCCCGGATTATATCCAGGTCATAAAACCATGGCAATTTATTTTTATGTCTGACGAGCTACCACTTTTTCATAGAACATCACATACTTTTTGCTTCCGATCAACATTGGTCCACGGTGCAATTGTGACCCTTTTTTCTTTCAGTATATCACAAAATTATTGAAATAATCAGCTATTCTCTGCAATACGTTCATCAACCCATATTTGCAGAAGAGCCTTCATTTTATAATTCCCCGTGTTTCCCCTCAAATAATTTAGCTGGTAATTAGTGGCACGTCCATCTCTGCCATGTGTCAAAATCCTCTTTCAACCCACAATGCACTATCATTATGTTTGCTTCCTGGAGGAGATCACTATTAAGTCCGTTTAGAGTCACACCTAAACCGAACCGACCCATGGCTCACTTGGAACCAGACCGTCTGGAGTCCCGTCTTTTGAGGACGACCATGGTTGAGTTGTTTGGTCCACACCAGAGTTTTAATGCGTGTTCTAACCTCTCCAAACAAACCAGACTTTCAAGTAAAGTCAACCATGGTCCGATTGATATAGACCCAACATGTGTGAGAGCACCCCTATTGTCAACCAGTGAAACGACTTAACACAAAGTGACGATGTCTTTGCTGACCAACAGTGAGGCACTGAATTTAAAAACATAGTATACAGAACAGAAAGCAGAGAATAGGCCATCTGATGTGTGGGTTTTGGGGTGACCTGTGCTCACCCATTGCCACCCACCCCGCTAAGATGTGACCGTAAGGGGCAGAGGTAAGGTTGAGGTTGACTTTGGTTACCACATATTACTCCTTGCTTACCTCTCGGTTGTCAGCCACGATAATCAGTTCCACGTACTTGGTGGTGCTCTGGGCATGTCGCCTATGCTGCAGAAGGAATCGAAGCGAGATAGAGGGTCAAAATGTATGGAAAATACCATGAGAAAGGGAAAAGCCATGAGATAGAAGAGGGAGCGAGGGAGAGAAAGGAAATGAAAAGGAGAGAGGGTTAAGGAGAAAGGAGAAAAAAGAAAAGAGAAATAGGAGGGTAGAGGGAGGACACACATTACAGCCCTCTAAAAGAGATGGTCTATATATAGCGGAGTGCACTCGATAGGGCTTTACACCTGAACAGCACAGCCCACACACAGGGGAACCAACCCAGAGCTGCTGCCAAACAATCAGCATGGCTTCCTGTCGGACTCAATGAATGAGATTAGCCAAGGTCACACGGACCCATGATAACGTTCCCTTTGGCTGGCCTTAAGTCATAAATCAGAACGTTTGGACATCTCCACCAACACACTTGGCAACACCGTCAGACTGCAAAACACCTGGATGTATTCTCTTAATCTCACACAGCCAAGGAGCCGTCAGTGTTTGAAACGTGTGTGTCTGTGCCAGACATTGATTTATGTGACTGCTTCACAATGTCTTTAACAGCGTACTTAGATGGCAGGAGATGGGTTAGCGAAACTGTGGAGATGATATTGATTTGATTTGAAGTTGAGCCAGAGGAACAAGGCTTCCAGCTGTGGAACAGATGCTTCATGTTGCAAGTGGGAAAAGACGGTGATTTAGCAACACAATCTTAGCATTTAAGATGGGATCTGCTTCCTGGTAAACAGGCACACACACACAAACGTACACATTTGCCTGATCCTGCTGGCTGGATATCCTACCCTTCCACACAGGGGCTTCTTTCAACCTGAGAGTGTGTTTATCCCTGCCACCTGGGTTTTTGGGTCCTCCATGCTTATTAGCCAGCTTCACAGATAAACCACGACAGGACCAACTACTCTACTTTACAGTATGCCTGAAGAATTTACAGAGTCAGAGGCCTCTGGGGAAAGCAGAACCTAATGTTCAATCAATGTGGGCAAAACAGCGCATGTTTTTGTCTGAGGTCTTGTCTGACGTCTTGTGCTGAAATCTAGCAGGTCTTGGATGACTTATTCGATCCTACAGATGCATGTTGGGATGTTACTTGGGCATATGGTAATGCCATTTTCTTTTTGCTAATCGCTCTCCTCTACAGCCGTCATTGTGCTTTCTTCCTCTTTCAATCTAACCATCGGCACTTGGACACTCTCTCGCACTAGCTTGGAGTGGCCTTATCTATAGCTTTCTCTGGCAGCAACAATGACAGCTTGTCACCTCGCACACACACTCACTACAGCCCCACATAGATACATACAGCACTCGTTAGAAATCCGACCCTGTTATATTTCCAGGCCGCCCGTGTTTCGCTCCTGTTTACCATCACTACGGTTGTGGAGATTACAGAGTCAAGGACTATCTCTCGATGACAACTTCCATTTAAGTAAATATCACTCCCTTTATATCTTGTATTGCATCAAGGGTTTTGTCTACAAGGTTGACCATTCTCTCCCCACTGGTAGGTTGTATGCTATGGCAGCAATTTCCTTCAGTCCTGACATCTCCCAGATAGCAGGGGCAAAGAAGCACGATACTAATTGAATGAAAGGGGGCAATGTCATCAGATAAAAAGCCAACCAGAGACAGAAAATAAATCCTCAACCCTGAAGAATACAACCATATTTTTCAGAGCATCATAAATCATTGGAATAGTCCTCCCTCTCCCCTGTCTCCCTCCTTTATCCCTCCTCTCTTTATCTTTCTCCCACTTTATTTTTTCCTCCCTTCCCCACTCACTTTTATTGTCTCTCTACCCAAAGTCCACCCCACCTTTCTTTCTCTCTAATTCTCCCCCTCTCTCCCCCTCTCCAAGGTAGAGTGGAGATGCTTTGTGCTATTGTCAGGGTATGTTAGGTAGTGCTGAATCATCGCAGTACACTTAACACAAATTTAATTTCGTATATATCCTTCAGACATTAGTGTGTACCATGTGTACTGTCAGGAAATGGAACCCAAATAATGTGCAGTGTCTTACCTTCTCAGAACTTACAATTATTCTGCCCTAAAAACTATGCTTGTTATTGTAATATTTTTTTAAGGTCATGTATATATTTCCTTGTATGTATGTATGTATGTATGTATGTATGTATGTATGTATGTATGTATGTATGTATGTATGTATGTATGTATGTATGTATGTATTCATATATTTGACTCCAACTTACTGGAGTATAAGAATACAATTCTCTTGACAAGACAGTCCCATGACAAGAGACGAAATGCTAATGATAATAATGAAAATATTATAATTTATAAAAATGATCATATTAGATGCAAGGTCAACTGCTTATAAAACTGTGTGCAGGGGGAATTGTGCAATCCAGCTGATATGGTCATATAAAGATTTCCTATGCAGTTCATGGTCTGAGAAAAAACCCGACTTGTGTTTCTACAGCAATATGCTGAGAAAACATATTTTACAGATCCCGGGATAAAGGGATGTCACAATATAATGATATCAGTTTTAATATACACCATATCCCAAAGCTGTGTAGGTATTTCTGTTTTATTATGCTTTACGATGCATTAAATAGAAACCATCATTCTAACACCCTCCCCCATCTCCTCCCCAACAGAATCGCCCAGTCTCTCTATGTTCTGAACATATAAATCACAGCGGACGGCTCCACTCGTACGACCGAAGCGAAGGAGGTGGTCCCCTGTGCACCTATCTCTCACTCTTATCCCCCATCACCGCTTATACTTCCATGTGAACACATGCCTTTGCTGCAGGGCCCACTCCCAGCAGATTTAAGGTTACACTCTGTGGGACACTTGGGCAGCAGGGAGAAAAAGAGGGCATGAGAGAGAGGGAAAGAGAGAGAGCGCTGCCCAAACCAAAACCAGATAATACTGCAAGTCTGCTGACAGAATATAAATGAATCTTATTGACGAATCTATTAAAGTTGTCAAGTATGTGACAGTACAAAATCTGCCCATTTTAAGTACAATTTTAGTACAATTCCAACACTGTAGATAGTTGGACCAGGAAATTAACTGAATTAAGCTATCGTTTAATGCATTTCAATAAGATTGAAGTGTACTCTCTTTCCACTTGCATTCCGAGGACAGCAATCTGTGTAAATCTAGATGAAGAGGGCTTCTAAAAGGCCCTGGCTAGGTGATAAACGGCATGCAATCTGATGTGGAGTGCAGAGCAGGCACTCCACTGACAGTAGAACCGCTTTTCACTCCCACTCCGCACTCTCTTCATCCATAATGGACCTGGAATAGGTAAGACGCCCAAAATTGGCCATCATTTCAAAAGGCACCACCTCATTAACACATGGCCGCAGTTACCCATAACTCTGTTAAATCAAGGTAAATTACCTTTCAAAGCTGTTTTTGTGGGTACCTTAACATGTATTTCTATGATACAGGCATGCTTGTAGCATGGTAGCATAGGGTGATATGATCACAATCTGGTATTCGATTCTTCGTGGCTCACCCTGGTGCTGAAGTCCCTGAAGGGAATGTGGCTCAAGATCGGCATCTCAGGCCAGGTCATGTTGAAACCATGGCCACAGGTGCCGCCAGAGATGTTCAGATGCTCAGCCCGGTAGACCCAGTGGGTTTCACTGGCCGGATCAGTTGATGGTTCCAAAACAAAGGATCGGTTCCCTGCTGAGATAAAGCCCCTGGAAGAGACAAGGCCCCACGAGACATGTTTTTTGCACTTGTCAACACAAAGGCATGCCAATGCATGTATTTACGTTTAAAGCCAGACCATGGACAATGGAGTGTTTGAAATATTTGGAATACATTGAGTGTGCTGGATTATAAATCTAAAAAATATGGTGCTTTGAAACATTCAATCCAGCTGTTTTCAAAGAATCAGCAGAAATTGTGGGTGAATACAGTTCACAAATTAGAAACTACAGCAATGAGTTGGTCTTGAGGTTAGCAGGAGCCATGGTAGTAGATGAACTCAACAGCATCAGGAGCAGATCACCGGTTTCCTAATAAATGGCTACTGTTGTTAGCTATGGGGGGAAAAATCTAGTGGCAGACATGTTACCTAATAAGTAGTATCCACTTCTTGGTGTTGCCAAAATGATGGGGGCTCCTATTTCTCCATGCAAACTTTTCTCACGTTAAAAAGAGGCCACAGTGATTTAAAGTGACATCTTCATCCATTGAGACTGGCCAACATCTCAGTTTTTAGCAACCTCGCACAACATTCATAACCACATAAACTTACATTAAAACCCCCAAACCTAGACTGCTGCCAACTCAAACCAAGAGCAATTTGTCTTGGCTTGTGCGCCAATGGAACACTTCTAGTCAAAAGCTCCCAGCATCTGTCTATCTTGAGACAGGTTGCAGAAACGAAAGAAAAAAAAATAGGGAAAAAAATGGACCGGGCAAAAAACAAAAAAACACAGACTTAACAATTACCCGTATCTCTCCTTGGAGAGTGTAGACATATTGGCTGGTTCTCCAGAAAACATTCCTGATGTTGTCCAGCAATATTACCAGGACCATTACTCCTGTTCTGACAACTGTGAGCCCTCCCCAGGCCTGAAACCCCAGTCTGGTCCACAGCCTCACAGACTGTTCCTCATAACCCTGTGTAGATATGGTCTTGGCTCATTAACAACAGTGTCATAATTTATCATTAGGCTGTGTTTACATGTCTTTGCACTACACTGTGTCTTCCGGTGACCACGTAGAGTGAGAATCGCTGTTTATGTACACAACTAAGGAGCACGCCAGATAGAGGCGATGCCCTTGCTTTGGGCCAATGTAACAGTTTAATCTGTGGGATTGTTGATGCGTGGAGCGGAGTCATACTAAGGCTGATCTCATAGCTCGGCAGGGTGTTGATGACCTTCCTGGACTCACGCAGAAGGCCCTACGGCTGACCCACTCACCTGAGACCAGCACATGCACTGAGGCTGACGTCAGACAGGGCATACCGCTCCACCTCACCATGGTAATAGCAGTTCATCTATAAAAAAGCACACGCAATTGTCAGTCAGAAACCAGGTCAAGGGTATCAGGGTCAACTTGAAAACAACCAAATGTTTCAATATTTAGGTTCAGTAACCCTGTTCTATGCAGTCTAAGTTGATATGTGTCAAGGGATTGGCTAGCTAGCCAGCTAATGCTGTCTCTGTACTGTACGGAGCAACAGCTAACCAAGAAAATTACTGGGTTTGACATGTAGTATAATCTAGACCTCATAGAGTGGGATGGGGGGACTGATGGGTCAAAAGGGAAAAAAGAGTATTTGTGCTGAATGGTGAGGGTAAGAGGATGGGGGTGGAGGGTGGGCAGGTAAATAGTGTTTCTCTCATTCAGCCAACCTCACCTACATCATTTTAACCCTTCAGAATGTGTCTGGTCGAAAACTGAATGGAAATGTGTATAGTCACACACTTATTTATTAGATTTTTTCCATGATTGGAAAAATACATATGCAAGGTTTATACAGATCTGTCTGTTGAATGGAAGGGAGGAAGTGGCTAGTTTAACAACCTTGGGGTCCAAGACCGCCCTCCCACACACACCATACACACACACACACACACACACACACACACCACGAGTAGCAAAACACGGAAATATGGGTTTTCCGCTTTGCTCTAAATTGAGAAGCTTGGGTCATAAATTCGATTTTGGGGTAGTCCTTTCCAAGGTGGTTTATCTGGGGTGCCTGCTGATTCAGCAGGTCCAGTGTCTGGACGGATGTCTTTATGCGGCTGAAGGCAAGCCAGACGTGGCTAACTTGGTCTTGCATTATACATATAAAGGTTACTTGTGTAGCTGAAGGTTGGTGTTTCCTACTATTTCCTGTAATGGCTCGGCCTGCATTTCCATGACTATTACAGTGAACGGAGCTATTTCAGCTTTCCTCCACATCCTCCCTCCCTCCCTCCCATCTCATTTGTCCCATCTTCTTGACAGTCCTGCTCCTCACAGAGACCTGCCAGATCTGCAGGTGTGGGAGGAGAGGACAACCCATTACATGAAATATAGATAGATATCGTAGCGGAGAAAAGCCGGGAGGCTGGATATAGCACCCTGCATTAATGCCAACCGTATGCATCTTTGATGGACCACTGACTAGGATGCATTGGTTTAGGGGATATGAATAGACTGACTGTTTCTAGGCTTACTAAAGACAATGATGGCACTGGCAATTGCTGTCATCGTTCTAGAGAGAGGCACATTTGGGTGTTATGCCTTGAGATTGGAACACACTATATTACTCATGACTATCCAAATATATTATTGTTCATTCTGATTTCTGAATATGACATTATGAAAATGAATAAACAAAAACGTGCAAATGCAGATAAATAAACTGTGCAAAAGCAGAGGTTTCAAGGTCTTCGGTACCTGACGGATTCTGGGTGGGAGAGGATGTGTCTAAAGAGTTACAGCACACTGGAGAAGAGAGAGCAATAAAGAAGCCAATTGAGAAGGGAGAGGGCTGATGGGCCTCAGACGCAGAATGCCTCATCTCTGACACGAGGCTGAACCCTCCGGGGAGCCCCGGGCCTCCCCCTCTCCTGACACACCGATAGATCAACAGTGCGTCCGTCCCATTTTGCGAACACGTGTCCAGCTGCAGCCGGACACGCCAACAAAGATCTGGAGTTCCTTCACTGCGGGTAGGAGATGGGATGATGGAGCCTCAAAAGGGCGTCCATTTTGTCCCCATACGTAGCCACAAAGCCAGTCAGACCATCTCCTGGGTTATTAAGCTGAAGCGTCTCAGCTCCCTTCCATACTGGGCCTAGTACAACTCCCTCATTGTGTGAGTCCTGTGGAATGGCAGGAATGTGCTGAGCTTGACCAAGCACGGTCAGGGATGGGTCTGCTCATGTCCCACCACAGCTGGGTCTAGACCCCACACTGTGCTCCGGACAGAACATCCATCTCACTTCAGTGCTGGGCAGGAAGAGATGTACAGTGTGTTACAGTCATCATTTCTGGATAGATCCCACCCCTATTCAACCCCTTTTGTTTTGTGTAACTACATATCCTGCCCAACTGTGATTGTTTACACAAACGCCCTGCGTAAATATAGGATGTTGAAAGAAATTCATCATGGAACGTCATTAGAAGTACATTTGTCTATCTCTTGATTTCAGACCCAGTAGATCTGTTTCAAGACACAAGTTTTTGTGGGGCCCCTTGATGTGTCTACATTTCAACAACTATAGTAGCAGAGAATGGGTCTAATTAACCAAAACCTTTGAATCCATCAACAAAGATAATATTCTCAATCTTTTGAGAAGAGTATCCCTAAAATGTCAACACTGCCTTAGTTCATCATTAAACAGAAATCTCATTCAAGTGTCAGAGTTCAACTGAAATGCAATATATATAAAAATAAATATGCACAAAAAAAGAACACGCACACATTAAGTCTACTGTCCACCAGGAATACAACCAAATAGATCAATGAATAAGTGATTTCAGTACGAATGATTAGAAACTAGGCTGTATACCGTACCGGGATCTTGTGGGAGCGGGTGACTGGACTGCCATCATCCTGGTAATGTGTTTCTGTGTAGTCCCGCGCAAAGAGCCCCCTAGAGGTAAAAGGATGAAACATCAGATATCCAGTTTAAAATTGACCCTTGAGGCCAAGCTTCAGATCATCAATCATCATGGCTTTTGTTATTCCACCACTGCCAGTCAAGAGAAGGTAGATAAATAGTACGATCAAAGCAGTGTGACTTGATTTCAAAACGTGCTGTGCCTTAGGAAAGCCTCAATTGAATGAAGCAGCTGTAAGTGACATAAAGCAGGGGTCCTCTCTGGGAGATAATGGATTGGTCCGGAGATACATTGAGATTCACTCTACAGACACTAGCATGCACACTACATGTGCTTTCACATGGAGCACGTCACACTCAATACCAATACACAGCTGGTTCAAGGTAAGATATGATTGTATCACCTTGAATTGCAATCAAGTGTAATTAACATGAACAAAACGATACGTTGTGCTTGGTCTGTAAATGACATTGGTTTTTAGAGGTGAGTTTTTTCATTGCCACTTTGAAAACAAACCGAGGAAGAGATGGATCGTACCAATACTCCCATTACACAGTGGAGGAATCTGGAGAGATGGATTGTACCAATCCTTCCATTACACAGTGAAAGGATCTAGAGAGGTTACCATGTGCTCAGTTTACACAGCGCCCACAAAGCAAGATAAATGACTGCTGCACTACTGTCTCAGGCAAGCCCAATTAGAGATCTTATTCACTGCCATCCCCCACCCTGTTATCCTCTCTGCCTCTCTCCACTACACCTTGCCCTCTAGATGGACATCAGGAGAGGTAGGAGGTGAGGGGTCGAAGTAGAGCTTCTCTTGACTGCTCACCAAGGTCAGTGTGGTCCCACAATGGGAAAGAGGAAAGCCAGTCCAGGCTGGGAAGCAGAGGACAAGGGGAGGAGGGATCAACACTTGGGGTTGGGTGTGGCTCCATGACGACTTCATGATTACTCCGTGTGAGTGTCTACATAAGTGGGTTCAGTGTGTGTGAGCATGCCCGCAGGCCATAAAATGATGGTTAACGGCTGTTAATCCACGCTGAAGGAACGGAGCGAATGAGATTGTTTTACTGGCCTCACCGCTGAGGGCCTTGGTAGTGTGAGATTACAGCATTTGGTGCTGGACTTGTTGGTGTGAGATAGCCTGCTTGCGGGCCAGTGATGTTAATATCTTTCATAGAGCCAAATAGCTGGAAACTATCAGGGGATCAAAGCTGGGCCACAGAGAGTGGGCTGTCCTACCAAATGACGTGTTATTCTGACGAGCTCAAGTCTTAATTATTCCTCTCTGTCTGACAGGCAGAACCACAACATCTGCCCAGCATACACACACACAGGTTTAGACGACTGTAATACTGCAGTAAAAAGGCTGTTGAAAACACAAGCACACATGCATGATTATATCTGGCCTCAACAGATTGTTATGAATGAGTCCAACCATCTCGTAAACAAATACCAGGTCCCTTGGTGTCTGAGGTGCAAATCTATACCATGTAAACAAGGGTACACTGGGTGGACAGAGAGTACATTATGTTTGAGAAAGCACACATAGTATATATATATTCTGTACATAACACTGTGGAGAGTGATTTGTGTATGTGTGTGTGTGTGGGGGGGGGGGGGGGGTACATATTACAACGTCCACCGAAACCTGGTCACCTCTAATACTATAGGAACCATTAAGACCACTCTCATACTTTAGGTATCACCAATACCACCTTTCACACTGTAGGTATCACCAATGCCACCTATCATACTGTAGGTATCACAAATACCACCTCTCATTCTGTATGTATCACCAAGACCACCCTCATACTGTATGTATCACAAAGACCACATTAATACTGTATGTATCACCAAGACCACCCTCATACTGTAGATATCACCAAGACCACCTTCATACTATAGGTATCATCAACACCACTCCTCATAATGTAGGTATCACCAATACCACTCTCATACTGTAGGCATCACCAAGACCACATCAATGGCCTGCTACACTAAACACACATACTTCCATCTAACTCCAGTGGAGCTTGTCGCAGCACAGCGGTGGCAGCACCTCACTGTTTATCAATCAGCAGGAAGTTAATGAGGCGTGGGGAGGGGGGGATGTGTTGAGCCCTCCATTTAACATGAATTATGAGTAGACTAGCCTACCACAGAGTGGGTGGGTTTTTTGGAGGGCTGATTGACAGGGAGACACCCAGATGGAGGCGAGGGAAGCAGTGCAAGTCAATTCAGAAATGGGTTGAATACAGATGAATGACTTCATGGACGGAGAATCTGCCCCAGGTGACAGCTGCTTAACAGATCCAACAGATCAAGGATGTGATGAACAGCAAGATGGCCGCCAACATGTTCCTGTCACCACCATTGCTAGGTAACTCACAGCTAAGATAGAATGTTCACTACTCTCTATAAGGTAATTCTGTACTTAGATGGGCATAAACATCACAGTTATGTTATCTATGTTTAGCAGGCTGTCTCTGAAGGAAAGATAAAAATGCACCGTTTAGCAGAAACATGTTGCTTATCCGACAGTGAATATGAAAGCCAGACAGGAGAGAAGACACTTTGAGATCTTCTTGAATGTCAACTGTTAAAAATTATGCTGGTTTTTTGCACCAAATTATTAACTTCTCTAGAAATGATTCCTGCAAGTGATAAATGAAGCACAGACAAAATGTCTTTCTAATGAAGATAATCCATGTTGTTTGATGGTAACAAATGGTAGTTTGACTGCCCTTACAACAGAATTCAAGCAAAGTGGAACACATGACACAAAGGATATCCTATCATCATTGGGGGAATTTGTTCGTAAGAGTTAGGGTTAGTCAGTTAGGGTTAGGGTTTAGTCATTATAACCTGCCGACTAACAGTAGAAGTTCCTACCAGTGTTTTACAAAGTGGTACAATCTTATCAGGTTCAAAGCACAGCGGCAACTCCAGATGTTGCGCCTAAGTGGAGAGGGGTGAGAATACTAAATCATGTGTGTCAGACACAGCTACATTTTCACAGGGAATCATTGTACAAAAATTGCTATAGAACCCATGAACATCATAATACAGTAGCACGTCATGAACGAAATGACCAAAATGCATGTGTTACGCTAAGAAGTTACATTAATTTAACATTCTAGTCCAGGAATAGTTCATGCATGTTCTGTATGAATTTAGCGTACACACTCAAGTCATAACGTCATACCATCAAAAGTGCGAATTAAAAACCTCTTAGTTGCTGTTCCATGACATACCCTCTGTATTGACCCTTGTAGTCTGTGAGACACGAAGCTACCATTCAAGGGCTAAGAAGGTCTGTGATGGGGTCTTACACTGCTAATCAGTGTGGAAGGGATTACCTTCAAACTCGGTCAAAAATAACCAAGGGGAAAGAGAGGCTATGGCATGGACACAGAGATTTGGAGATATCTGGTCAAGGGGAAAAGACAGGTGAAGAAAAGGTGAAAGGGAACGTGACAATCCTACAAAGAGGTTGTTCAAGAATAACCACCAATCTGGACCCATAACAGCACACTTTTGGTCTTTAAATTTGGCCAATTTATTTTTCTTCAGGCGTAGCACTTTTACAACCTCTGAAGTCAACCCCCAGCAAAGAGGGTGGAGAGTCTTCCAAAAATGTAACCATTCAAATTAACAAGGAAGATTTTTGCAGTGCAATCAATAAGAAGCTACAGTAAATCAGGTTATTTAAGTGCACCCAATTGTCTCAATCAAATGACATCCTGTCATTGAAGAAAGGTCATACCAGTTACCTCTCCACTGAAACCCTATTTAATGACGAACTACTCCATTAATTTCAATATCTGATCTCAATGGCTCCAGGGGTCTTCAAGTCCATCTTTGAAATTCCAGTTGAATCAATATCAATTGATTTCCCAGCCACCTCGCTCCTCCCCAACCTGCTCATTAAACGCAGCCAACATCTTAATCAGGGAAATGTAGGCCATTCCCTAGGTTACGTATGACAAACAACAACCTTCTGGCTTAGTGCCTGAGGAGTGCATCTTCTGTATCTACTTTAAATCATAATGAGTGTTTAAATATTTAGTGCAGATTAACTCATACTTTAAACAGTAGACAATACGGTAGATTAATTAAGAAAATCAACACGTACAGTAGATTTAAAAATAAAAACCAAAGTGGCAACAACTTCAAAATGATGCACATGTGGGTGGTAACCGGTGAACAATCGTTTTAGATTTCAGAACAGTGGCAAGTCACACAAGCCTCCAGGTTAACACTGCAAACATCCCCTCGCCGCAAGAGCTATTTTTCCAGATGAAAGAAAGTCAAGATGGCTTTAATCCTTGTATGACATCTGGGCCAGAACCATGGACTAGGCTGTCCTTCCCTCCGCTGTCTGTTATTCTGTCTTTAGCCTGTCTCATTCAGCTAACACCCTTCAGTGTGTGGCGTGAACACAGCTGTGCCATCTAAAGAGTTGTGTCAAGGTGTTTGTATGCATGTGTGTCTGGTGGTAAGGAGACAGAACGAGGTTGATAAGGAGAGCAAACAAGCTATGGTGGATGCGTCTGACTTTATTTACATAAGCAGTGTCCAATAGCGTGAGCTAACATGTAGCTAAGGGCTTGGTCGACACTACAGTGGCAACAGAATCCTGGAAAGGAAGTTAAGTCGGGAAAAGTAAACAGGAAGGAAAGTGCAGCTCAAGTTCTTTGTTACTGTCTGAGCAGTAGAGCAGCAAGCTACACTGAAACCATGTCCTTCTAGTCTCGTTAACATGGGGGAGGGCGGGGGGGCAAAACGAACTCCTCTCCTACTAGTTTCACACAGAGAAATGTGGTCACACAGGACTCGCTGACAGTCTTTGGGACTTGGTGCCTCATTATGATTCCTGATGTCTACTGATGCCTGGTAGACCTCGAGGCCGTCGCCGCTACTGGGTGGCTAATTGGTCCGACTCGGCCGGTCTAATAGAATGCACATTAGCAACGGTGGCACGCAAGTACTGCCAAAGCTGTCACCTGGAGATTGATGCTGCTAAGTCCAGGCATGCCAGGCAAAATCAATATGGTGTCATCTTTATGTAACGTGTGGGTGATGGATGACTCAAAAGGATACCAATTACAGCAGGAGGATGATGGATACCTTCTCAACAACAGAGGACTAATTGGAATTAGGGAAGAAACGCAATCCTGTTTTTTAATGAAGTATGGCGGTTATAATGATGATGAGGATGATGAAGCAGACTACAAAGAGAGGTAGGCCAAGCGTCAAACCATAAGACTGTAGTAAAAGGAACTGGGATTTTTGTTACAGAAAGCAGTTCTCTTGCAGTGTCCTTGTTCAAGTTTACCAACACACATTACACATAATACATCACAAACCAGCAAAGACCGAATTGAGGACCTTTGGAATAGCTCTATCCACATGTCTAGACCTTATAGACATTACCAGATATGTCTAGAAGGTTGGGTACCATTATAGGTGCATCCACAATTCTAGATATCAGTATAATAGATACACCCACATTTATAGATGAACTGAATACTAGATTCAGATTGATACAATGCACGGTTCTTGAGCAAATCAAGCCAAAGACAAAAACACAAAGACACACAAACCTGCCAGTAGACGTATACTAGCACAGTGCTTGTTGATAGTGCACAATAATGCAGTGCCCTTTGACAAGGAATGTGAGTATTATTATTAATCGGGAGATCCATGGCTCCACTGTTTAGTTCAGTTCAACATGGCACCGAACTTGTTTAAACTTTATTATTTCAAAACACTTATCCTAACAATGTCACCCCTGCCGCAAGCAACACCGGAAGCACTTTGGTACTGAGCAATGAACTTTCTGACTTACAACTTTATACAATGCCGAATCCTTTAGATAGCCCTGTTCTTTAGCCACAGAAACACAAAACTTTAAATTGAATAAGAATCAGGTTTATCAACACTTGATATTTATCGATACTCTTTAACATACATCGAATTTGCTCTGGTGATTTTGGTGCAGGCAATAAACATAGTGGTAAATATATCTAAATAAAGATAAACCAAAAATAAATAAACGGTGCCAACATTGGTAGCATGTACTTTTTAGAATGTTATAACAATAATAAACAATTGAAATGGTTACCAAAACAAGGGAAATCAAAATGATACATAGGTTATTGCTCAATTAGATCTGTCTGGCCCTGGTTATTACTCCTGCACAAACTGGAGAAACATTCTAAATATCCAAACTGCTTTTAACTCAGAGAAGGGGGCAGTTAGTAGTCTTTGACCAACCACAAACATGCCAACAACGTGAAAGAAAAAATGTATTAGTCACCTAATAAGACCAAAGGTTCTCTGTTTTGCAAAACATCCCCAACAACAAAGGTCTGGTTACATTCTCAAAGGCCCAGACTATCTAACCATGTTAAGTATTTTGTCCAAAACAATGCATTAAATCCATGTATAGCCACATTTTCTTGTTACATCATTCTGACTTCGCCAACTGAAGAGACCAGTCACTCAAGCACAATGCTCACAACTTCGCTTTGGAATATTTAGGATAACTTGTCGTCAAAATGGCCACTGCACTCTGTCCCTTCGATGAACACCTGACCTGATTAAATAGAGACAAGAACAAATTTATGAAGAAGAATAATGAAATCAGGTCAATTAAATTGATAAGATTCTTGGGTGTCCTGAAAGGTGCCATTCAATAAAATACATTTTTAATTAAGGAATTGAGAGCTGTCTCGTCAAAAGCAAATAATCACAATTCTTAACTACAAATACTCTGGCAATTCTTTTTAGGTTTATATTTAAAGAAACTTGCCCAACGATTGAATAGTTGTTTGAAAAACTGTAAGCCATAGAATATACACTGGAATCACAGCTATAGGGTGGTAAATTTTTATTAGTTCATCGATACATTTAGGGTGATTAATAATCACAAGAAAAATCACAAAATACATTTGACGCTATTTTTGCACATATTTTATAGCCCTAATATTCCCCATGTCGAGCTATAAAGTGTGCTAGATATCCCTGCTTGTGGCCTAAGTTCTGTGAAGGGGAGTGATGAAAACGGCACATGCAAGGAAACATCTGTTAGAAATGAAACACAGCCTTTGAGAAGTTCCAAAAAAGTTCAAGGGCTGCAGTCCCCTGAACACCCACAAGACAAACACACACACATACACACACACACACACAGACTACCAACTGTCAATCAAAGCAATCAGATCCTGTGTATATTCATATTCAAACCTTTAGCATGTCTTGCTTCTGGGAATCAGTACAACAGAGGGACCCTTGAGCTGGGAATGTCCTGTGCCCGAACTCAGAGCTGACTATGACAAGTCACAATCACTCTTGTTTGACAAAGATACCGAAAACCTTATAAATTGGGAATGTTTTACTGCCAGAGTAAGAAAGATGAAAAGCTTGGCAGGCCTTATTTTTACATTATTTTCTGTTTGTAGAACTTCTCATTTGCTATCTGGCTTGGATGAATCTAGGAGCCGGAGGCCCAGAACACATTCAATTATAATGTTAATTTAATACCGCATCTACCATTGCATGGAAGCATGCTCAAACTCTGAGTCTTGAAATCAGTATTTTCATTGTATTGACTATCTGGTATCTGGAATCCTCAAGTGCTTGCTAATGACATCACCTATATAATGTGTATATGAGACACACTGTAAATGAGCAAGTGTCTGTGACTTAAACTTCCCCGCAAACCATGATCTCACACACAAACACATACCGACACACAGGTCACGTAGGGGTGAACCTCTTGTTTCCGAGAAAACTACCAATGGTAATTTTACTGCTTATGATGTCACTGTTCCCCATAGGGCAGTGGAAAGTATTAGCAATCACATGTTCTAAATCAAAGGCAATTTCAATCACACTGCAAACCCTTGCTAATCTAAGGATACAGCGCTTCACTCTAGCAACAGTGCTTCAGACATATGCAAGCGCTTAAAGCAAAATTCAGATTGGTAACGAGGTTAGGTTCTGTGTCTTTCTTCAAAACATACAAAAATGAATTATGAGGAACAAAAAAAATCCTCTTTGCTGTGGTCCAAATCTGACTTCTTTGTTTTGTTGGCCAATGATGTTGTAATCTGAAACAAATGATGCAGAGCGGCAAACTAGAACTCTCTGAAATATTTTCTTGCTCTATAGTGGTTTACTGGAGGAGATTCATCTCTCTTCCTCTCTGTGCCCCCTGTCAATTCTTCTGTAAAGTGAGAGTGTTGCTATGCCTACCAAATTCTTTGAGAACAAGCTTTATGTGTGCATGTGTATGTATTTGTCTGCATGATGGTGAAAGATGGAAAGAAATCATTTTTGTTCCTTTAGAAAGTCAATCAGCAACACCAGCTCCCAAATGGATATTAAATCCTGTGTACTCAGCTCGGTCGTTCTGTGTTGTAATACTGTATGCATGTTCTATACAAACTAGGACCCTTGTTAGCCAACAAGCTTTTCCTCATTCATGCGCTTGAAAGCCCGAAAGGACATTGAGCTTTGTTGAACAAGGCTGGAAAAGAACCGAATACACAGATCATTTTCACCACAGTCTTGAGGGGCAATACTGTACTAAAACTTACATTTTACGAGACAGAATTCATCTGCACTCATCAAATGTCTATTGGATCAAACTGTGGTTGGTGCATCTGTGTAGCGCTTGGCTAACCCTGTATCTAGGTTAAGGCCGCAGGAGTGCATGAGCGGTAATTTAGGGGGAGGGTCTCACTAATACAAAGCTTTGAGGTTTCGCCCATTTATTCAAATGCTTCCATTTTCCCATGAATTGGCCTACAGCGGAAGTCTTGTGCATCTATATTCATTGCAAGCCTCGTGGTGGAACTAATGAGTGACTTGGGAACTTCAAACAATCAAGCCTATTATTCTTTTAACGTAATAAACGAGTGCATAAAAAAATGCTGCCTTTAAATTAATTGAACCTGTCTGCTAACGTGCCCTGCTTTCTCTCCAGATTTCTGACTTCAATCCTCTGCTTCGCAGGTCTGGAGGGATATAAAATAATTGAAGAACAAAATAGAAAATTATTCAACCCCTTTACTGTGTTCCAACCTTCATGTTGTCTCTACACAAGGAAATGTATTCTTTCTTTTGTTGAAACTAATTGTGTTAGCCCTGAGATGTTCCTAGCCTTTAGTCTAACTCTGACCTTATTTTAATGTGTTCCTCCTGAAAATGTCAACTGTAAACATACTGGGGATGCTGAACCTGAGAAGAGACAGAGAAGTGAGGGGTTATAGGTTGGGGGCAAGGCAGGTTCATCTTCCCACGTCAAACACAACGTCTTGAGGGTCTAAAGAGAAATTAGTTTGTAACAAAGAGAAGAAACAGCACTTGTGTCTCTTATCGGATCCCCTCTGTCCTCAGACGCTGTGTCTCTGACAGTGTGATTGATTTTGTGATGAGATACTACAAGCTCATCGATCAGCCCTGCCCCATTAAACAGGAGAGGGTGTCAGTCTTCCTTACTTTCTCCCCCTCCCTCCTTCTTCCCCCCTATCCTCGCTCCCTTCCCTCTATCTTGGCCTCCATTTCATTTTCCTGATGCTTTCAGGAAGTACGACGTTATTGTCCTACGTTAAGCAATTGTTTGTAAACACTGAGTCGTATATTACAGGCTGCAGATGGTACTGGCAGCTGGCGTGCATCCATTCTGCATCATCACAAAGCCAATCACTGAAGGGGAAAAGGTGCATTTGGTTAACTTGCAGTCCTTACTACACCCAAAACTGTTTGGAAGCTGGACAAAAAAAAAACATCCATCGCTGAAAGACAACTTTAACTGGTTATGCCAAGGAAACATTTTCCTTTTTGTTTTTTGGTAGGTCATGGGATATGACATGTTAAAGGCCATTCTCAATGCTCGCTTCTCACACGATTCAAATTCTTTTTCAAGCCAAAGTGAGTTAGCAGCTTGGCAGAGACTCCTGTTCAGGGAGTTTCTGTTGTCTGGGAGCGGCTCGCTTGCGTTCCAGGCCCACACCTCAGGGTTCCCTGCACACTGCAACATTTCACAGCCTCTCCCACCAACCCCTGGCAGGTCTCGTTGTTGTTCCTGCTCCTGTGACACCTACCTCTGACAACTCCTGATACCTCATTTCTGTCCACAGATGGTTGATCCTGTAGTGAGGTCAGCCAGACCACACGGAGCTAACATCCTGTCACACCTGTGGAGTCAGTCAAACCTAATCAGCCCTCTTGACCCCCTCAGTATGCTGATTACACACCGATGCAAAGGAACCATAGAGTTGGGGGCGGGTGGGGGGGTACCTCCTCTACATGTGATGCCCTTCTGCCCACTATATTCAATCCTACAAAGAGTGACCACAACAGTTTCTTTCTCCCCAGATAGCAAATCATGCTCCCATGCCCTTTGGCATAGCAGAAAGCTTAGGAAGTGCAGAATGAAGGGGAGAGTTGGGGAGGAGTGAGGAGGAGAGCTGGGCTGAGGGTCTGGGGTTGGGGTTCGACATCTTCTCTGCACCATTTCACTTTATCACTCCACAGCAGGCTCGTGCTGTGGGAGGAATGGTTTGCCTCAGGTCCAACAACTCCTACGCAAAGTTCCATCGAGCCCCTCCCCTCAGGTTCTACTGCCCAAGGCTGCTTCTTTGTGGCTTGTTAACTCCCGGTCGCCAATCAAGCCTTTACCACCAAAATGAATTAGATTATTACTAATATTACTACTAATAATACTACTAATACTATTTAGCACACAGCACTGTAATCCCCATGGTGGCGGTTCAGTTTCCTTAATATAAAAAGCACTCTGGTGCAGATGATGCCACTACCATTGGATTTTTGCACCACTAATAAACTGGAAAATATCCCTGTTTTCACATTTAGTTACAGACTTCATTAAGATCTTGCAAGTACTTTGGTCTTCAGAACCTTCTCCAATGCTCAAAACAACCCTAGTGTCCAACTGACACGACAGGCTTTGTTTTGTTTTCAGCTCCAAGATGCTGTGTTCTGGCCTGTCAAATGCATGTCACTTCCTGATTCAGTCGTTGACCCAGTGTGGGGAAGACTTAGTAATACAGTGGCCAGTGGACAGTGACATGAAGATGGAGATCAAGTGGAGCGGATATTTCCCCCTGGCTTAAGTCTGCATTAATTCTCCATCTCCCCTCTTTCTACCTCACAGTCTTACACTGTCTTGTTTTGCTACTTCATGTGTCTGTGTGTCAGTCTTCCTGTCTGTTTGTCCTCTTGCCTGCCTGCTTGTTTGAGTGAACAATGACCTTGATATGTGTCTACGGGTAGCAGACCTTGATTTCCAGAATGGATGCACTCAAATCACGTGCTTTCATTTTCCTTTCCCCTCTGGCGGGACATGCTCTGCAGAAAAATAGATCTGACTTTGATATTCAGTATTTAGGATGTTATCGTGAAGAGAGGGGGAAAGGAGAGTTGTGTCCTGGGGTTAAGAGGGGTGGGAGGGGAGGGTCATCAGGCCAGGAAAGCCCTGGAAACACACACACCACTTTGTACACGAGTGGTCCAGGGCCAGCCCAGGACCAATCATACAAGGAGAAACTCGACCACTCTACTTCTTTAATGAGACCTTAATATAAGTAAAGCAGAGTTCAACAATGAGTTCCATCTTTGTTGAATGTATCTGTTTATCTGGTGTGAAGTTCTGAATCTGAATCACCGAGCGCAGTCAGCAACACTGGCTTGTAGGCTTGGGCTATTATCAGATTTTGATGGTACAATAACCTTGAGAATAAATACCATCAGGGGGTGCCCAGCACAACTACCATTATCCTTGTGCCATTGTGTGGCGACCTGCTGCTCTACAGGGCAGGTGACGGTGGGCAGGAAGGACCAAAAAGGAGGACAAAAGGGCGAAACGGAGAACACGCAACAGTGGTCTGGACAAAGGGCTGGAAAACCGGACTGTCTGGATGAAATCCAGACGTCTGGTCACCCTTAACCGGAAGGATTCCTGCACTTCAATGTCACGTCAATGACTTGATAATAATGATAAGTAATAATCAGCTCAAACCGCAGCAATGGTATTACATGAAATTGTAGAAACTGAAACTGACTTTTCAAACTGTAGTATACTTTGAAAACAATTCATAGTTCATAATTGTGAAGTGAAGTGACGTATTGTCAAGTATGGTTACCCATACTTGAAATTTACCTCTGCATTTAACCCATCCAAGTGCACACACAGCAGTGAGTAGTGGGCAACCGCACACACAGTGAACATACACCTGGAGCAGTGGGCAGCTATTGCTCCAGTGCCTGGGAAGCAATTGGGGGTTCAGTGCCTTGCTCAAGGACACCTCAGTCATGGTATTGAAGGCAGAGAGAGTGCTGTTTATTCACAATCCCCACCTTCAATTCCTGCCGGTGTGAGAATCAAACCAGCAACTTGCAGGTTACAAGCCTGACTCCCTAACCATTAGGCCACGACTTCCCCTCCCCTTGTTTATAGTTCTTTACCTCATTCTCTATTTAAAATTTTTGGAATACAAAGAAAACATCTATAGAGGGTCAAAAAAATATACGTTTTATTGTAAAAGACAGTTACAGTGACACAGGAAATGTATGGAAGAGAGAGGGGAAGGCATGAAGGAATAGCAGGGAATTGAACTCAGGCCACTGTGTTAGTCTAAGCTTGGTACACACTCTACTTGGCCAGCCGGCTTAAGACTTTTCTCTAAATATTTGAAAAAAGAGAAATGTTTTCATGGTTGAATTTAAAATGATCAAATATTTCTGAATCTTTTCAAATAAGTATGTATACTTGGTATACTGTAAGTGTGGATGAGGGGGCCCAATTTGGTTTGGATTTCTGTCATCACATAATCTAATGACTTTTAGCTACTTATCAGGGAGGTCAGGGTAACTGTAACCCTATAACAATGTTTTTTTTGTTGTTTTTTTTACAACACTGGAGACAACTGCGTTCATAATAAGATGAGAAGGAAACTTGACAGGCTCGCTTTCTGTTGCTAGGGTCACCTCAAATCTTCGGGTTGTCATCAATTGCTCTCCGAGTCTTATGATCATCATTTTATGCTCCTCTCATGGTTTATTGCTTTTAAATAATCTATCAGTTCCACCACAATACTTGCTCAGCAACAGCGCAAATACCTAAAGGAATTTCAGGGACTTTTGTCAATTTATTTTCTTACTTCTCACTTCCTCATCAAGGCTCTCCAAAAACCACCATGTCTGGCAAATGTGCACCTCATTCCTCATATCACTAAAAAGTGCTCACACTCAGACTCATTCATGAGAGAAATCCAAAGAGGGGGAAAGGAAACGGGCATGTTTCCAAATGACTTTAGAGAGACAAGGGAGACAAACCACATTAGTCACGCCCCACACCGCCATCCCATTCTGACTATGCAAGTGATATGCTAGGACTGTCTGCTTTGGATGCAGGACCAACCCAATGTCTCAACACCCCCACACACTTATCACTTCTGGGGGGAAAGATTCTTTTTCTGAAGGACCTACTCTGAACTTGTGGCTGGACGGTCCAGGCCTGCAACCTAAGGGAACAGAAACAGCCTGGGAGACTGGAGTTGCTGCCTGTGCCTTCAGTTGCCTGTGGGGCTGGTCTGAGATAGAGTGAGGGAGAGAGATGGCTCTAACAGCTGAAAGTCTGAAGTCTTCAGCAGCCCATCTGGAAAAGACATCAGAGAAAAGAAACTTGTCTCGTGTAGGGGGCCTGCAGCCCTGGGCTGGGGGAGATGGGGGAGGGAGGGAGGGGTGTGAGTGGGTGGTGAGAAGGGGTAAAGAACAGAGAAGACAAGCTGATGTAACCTGAGGGCCAGGACAGCATGGCAGTGTAAAGTAGAGAAGAGGAGAAAGAAGGGAGGATGGAGTGTATCTGTGTGAATGCGCATAGGCTGTTGTTTATGTCTAGTTCACATGGTAATATGTCTCTATGCCAGTGTGCTGTATGGGAGTTTGAGATGAGCAAGACCCGGCCTGGCTGAAAGCCATCTGGCTTAGAGTACATACTCTCTCCTCCTGGATGACACTCTGTTCTTCCATCCTGAAGGTGGTGTCGAAATATTTCCAAGGGCTTTACAGTGTTAAGGGGCCCTTCTAATTAATAAGGAAGGCCGAGGCCGTGAGGTTGCCTTTTTAATTACTGCTCTAAGCAGGAAAATAATTGGAACATCTGAGAAGGTAATTCAAAAGAGAAGAGGTCCTTCCAAAATGCTCAGTTAGAGGGAGGCTGTTAAAAGGCTCGAGTCTGGACAGAGATGAGTTCCACTTTCAAGGCCACCCTTTTGTAGCTAATGAATTACAGCAAACTGTGGCATGCCTTGTCGGCCATGTCGGCAGGCAACATAGGAGAACAGAAGGACGAAAGACCTCGTTCAGGCACTTGTCCAAGTAACAAGGCTTCAAGTGATTTGGATTTGTGTGCTTGTATGTGTGCATTTGTGTATTTCTGTGTCTACATGTACCGTCTTGGTGTGTGTATACCATCGAGTTACAGTCTATTTCATTTTGTATTTTTATGGATGGTGTTACCTTTGCTGTTGTCACAGTAAAATGTCCCTGTTCTCATAAAAACTCAGCAATTCATATGACTGGCAGCCACTTCCAGAGGTTAAGCCATTTCAATAGGTCTGCTCTTTACAATTGTGTGAACTGCCATCTTGGCATGCTGCCTGACAGCCTTGTATCTAGTCTCTCCCTTCTCTATACACTGGCCTTTCTCTTTCCCAGTGGCCCTGGATAACAGTTCACTGGCCAAACTGATAACATGTAGCGGGCCAGGGGAAAACGCCTGACTCTTCTTCTTTGTTGACAGATAAGATGCTACACAGTGGCGGTAATGAGATGTCATCGGCCCTTTGATTGCAGTGACACTGCAGGAGAAACATATCACACACGGATCAATACGTTTCAGTAATGAACACCCCTGCCCTCCACACACAAACAGGACCTCGTCTTTCCTATCCTCAAAGACTTCAGTTAGGTTCGTTACCATGGGAACAGAGACTTAAATAAAGATATTTTAATCTAGGTGGTTCTTTTATTCATATTACATTAATCTGCACTTTTTTACTGAGGCGCAGTTGGAAGAGAAATATTGTGGTCCATCGTCACCATGGTAGGCTTCATTGCATCAGGGGGGTAGCAAGGAAAAACAAAAGAACTAGAATGGAGTTGACTAAACACCGGAGCTTTCAAGCCTTTCAGCCTTCTTGTTCCTTCTCGTTAATGACTAGGAGGGGGATTTGATACACTTCAGTGTCTCTGGGTTTGACTTCCTATTAAACAGTCTGTGTGTGGTTCTGCTGTAGAATAATAATAACTCCACTAAGAGGTCTTGAAGACAGCAGTTTTGGGTTTCCTCCAGGGACAGCCATTTGTGTCATTTTTGGCTATTTGCTCTGTTGCCTGACCTGTGAGAGGGTTCTTCCCGTCTCTGTCCACTACTCCTCTTGAAGACATCAGGATGTCTTCATGACAGAACAATTACATGACACAGCACTCTCTGTCCTGACCGGCTCCAGCTGGATGATACCTACAATCTGTCACTGTCCGAAATTTCTCAAAGACAGATAGTGTTATTGTTCTAGGGCCCGGAGGTTAAACACCTCCAGGCCAGACCAGGCCAGGGCAGACAGAAAGGCCACCCCTTCAGGAAGCACATCTACATCCAGGAAAGACCACCAAGCTCTGAATCTCTCTTCCTCCATTCATGTTTCACAAGATAGATAGCCCCACTCACCAAACCAAAGTTCTGTGCTCAAGACCAAAGCCCCTGATGTGCAACCTGGGACGCCCAGTGCAACCATCCAAGACCCCCTGACGAGGCCCTAGCCTCCTTCCGATGATCCTCCAGTCCATTAGCAAAGGAAACAGGGGCCATGGGGGGGAGATGGGTTGTGTTCGTGCTACCTACCCGCATACTGCAGCCCCTCTCGGCTTATTATGGTCCGTTACTCTTTTGGTGCATCTGGAGACCCGAAGACCAGACCCCAAAGCTTTTAAACTTAGCAACCATGTCCTCAGTGCAGTGGGAGTTACACTAACAGCTTGGCCATGGAGCCTGTACCCACAGACTGACAGCAGATGTCCGACGATTACTTGCTCTGTGCTGCCTCAGCATTTCCAGATGCTTCCATGAGCCTTCCAGGAGGTATTGTGAAGCTGGAGAAGATATGTCACCACATTTTACACACAGACATATTGTTGTGGGGCACGTGGGTCGAACATACTTAAAAACATCTTTAAACACCCTTGTTTTACCAGGATCACTGCACTGTGTCTGTGTCTGTGTGTGCGTTAGGGACCACAAGATGTTGTCCAGATGCAAAGTTGGAGGAAGAAAGTAATTGAAGTAATTTTATTTTACTTGTCTTCTTTTTTTGCAAGAGATTCTTTTTTACTTCAGTATTTGGTCTTGTATGAACAACTGGCTTTCATCAGAACCACAGACCAGACAGTTACAAGAACCACAGACATGCCAGGAGCAAGAACCATAGGCAGGAGCCCCACACTCCCCATCAGCACTACGAGTTCTGCTCTGGTACAACAATCTCACACACTCACTTACTTGCAGACTGCTGAATAGGTTTGGTATGGTGGCAAACAGCAAACAATACCTCACAAAGGACAGGATGTGAATAAACAGGTTGGGTAGAGGCAGTAAGTGGCAGCGGGGAAAAAGGCGAGTTGAATCAGCAATCAGCACTCAGGAGACTACTCAGGATCTATAGGGAGGGGTGTGTTTCCCAGCCTTTTGGGAAGGTTGCAGAGGAGGTTGCAGAGGAGCCCCCACAACGTGCTCATGTAATCTAGCGATTTCTAGCAACATTTCAAAGACCCAATAGAAGCGGTATCCTGGTTGGTTTTCCTCACTTAAATCTTTGTTCAATCAGTGAACAGAGAGAGCGGCTAAGAATGATTATGTTGATGTCAAAGGCTAGTATGAGTTGCAGTTCAGTAATGGTGGGGGAGAAGGATGCAAGCTAAGCTTTAGTCCATTGTGGCAATGGTGTGAAATATTCCAAAGTTAAGCACAATCTTTCTTGAGTTTAGTTGGTGGCAATGATGTTGTGGCCCTCCTCCCCATGGAGTCGGGACAGGTTTTCCAACTCGCTCCGTTAGTGGTGAAGGAGTTCCCCAAGTCTAACGCTCGCGATTGGTTATGGCAGGTCCAGACAGGCTCTGGACATATCCCATTGTTTAAAATGAACTTAAAACATAGTACCTCCCTTCAAGTAAGTTAACATTTGTCAATGGGGAGAGTTCAGATTCTCTGTACAAATGAAATGTTTGAGAGTCTTGTTGAGAGACTAGGTTTCTGTACCTCGTCAAACTTGTTATGTCCCGCCCCATCGTTGCTTTTGGCGGGTACAAGGTTGACGAAAACTTAGAAGTAAATAACAGTGCTCGACATCGGCTGTGGCTGGATGTACTGATCGGCAAGTTACCGGATTTGAGTATTACCAAAACTGAAGGTGTCAGAATATCCACAAAACACACGCCAAGGTTGTTGTGTGTGAATGTGGCCATGAAATAGCTGTGTTGTCAGCACAGCTCCTGCAGTTGCTCTGGAGAAAATGTGATGGCTAATCTGGACGGCTGCTCTCAAATATCTCTTGCTGTACTTTTATGACAGATGTCAAAGTGACGTGGGGTTGGCGCCATCTCAAGTTGGACAGAAATTCCAACCAGCAAGCTGTGTTTCATGTCAGCCGCCTATCAGTGCCGAATGAAGTCCAGCACACCCAAGGCCGGACTTAATATTGGGCTTGACAGTGCTCCAGCCCACGTGACCGGTCCAGTAGGGTGCCCACCCATTTACGTCAACAAAATTTTCTGTTCATTGAAAATGGCAATATTCTTTCAGATATGCCATCTTTTAAGTCCAACATCTGACAGCATTTTGTTTTTTTCAGTCATTGAGGTTACAGGAGGGTAAAAAAGAAACAGAAAAACATTAACTGAGTGTAAATACTGTAAATTGAATTACCACTACACCGTCGCTGTTGTGTGTGAGAGTTAGTTATGTAGCTTTTTTCCTAAGGACAAAAACTGTGACAAATGCTTTAGTGTGACTTGAAAAAGTACTGATGATAAGGCTGACAATTACACTAGCATACTAGTAGCATTGCTACGAGTATTATACTAAGCAACTTACTCTGGAAGCTAACTAAGGCTAGCTACCATTTCAGCAAAAAACCTGCGCTATGGGGACCATTCAAAATATTTCAAACTCAAGTAGCTAAAGATTGAAGTTATGTATTCTAATTACATGTAAAATGTACGTTCTATTGTTGAGTGATACACACTTACTTAACACTGAACATACATATACTTAACATAGAGAAGTATAAATAAAATCCTGAAATTGTGTATATTGTTGAAGTTGTTAAATTTCAGATTTTTGGTGGGGAGGGGAGGGGTTTAACATATCTAGATATGTATCCTATTGAGAACACATTATTGTTATACGTAAATCATGAGCTGACTGTATCTTTACACCCCTAGTGTGTACCATTTTGGTCTATTTAAGGTCATGCATAGAAGGGAGGGTCCGGACATGACTCAAGCTCCAGCCCTGAACACAACGAATGTTTGATTTGAGCCAAGATAGGAACTTGGTAATAGTAACACTGGAAATGCAAGTGCGTAATCCAAAAGGTTCCAACCCAAATCGTGATTGGCGCAACGTGGCAGAAATCTGTGGAGGCATAGGCCACCTCTGCACCTCTCTGTATCCGGCTGCACTCTCAAAGCTTTTTTCTGTTCTTGCGTTCATACTAACTCATTTGACGTCATCTTTCATTGCCTAAGTATGGTTCCAATCAAAAGAAAACAAGTCACCAACATTGCCAAAAATACCTGGAGGTGTTCGTGAGCTGCCCCTTTAATCGTGGATGTATTGGTTGGAGAATTGGTCTGAGAAAACGCATCTGATTTCTCAGAAGTGATAGCAAGGTTTGTCAAGAACGTTTTCCTCAAAAAAGTAAGTGCATTCTTAGCACTCTTCGGATTGATAGGCCTTCTCTCTTCTCTGCCCTCAGCTCATCTTTTGGGCAGTTGACCGCTCCGGTAAAGCAGCTGTGTGGCTGAAAAGGAAAGCAGATAAATCCAAGAGCCAGCACATAGCCTAGCTATGAGGAGCTTGGCCCACTTAGCATGATGCTACGGAAGGCTCGGGCTGGCTCTATGGGGGTGCCACAAAGTATAGTTGTTGTATGCCTTCAATACGGGTGTGAGAAGCCAACACAAGTGGAATGAGGCTACCCCAAAGAGTTCCAATTTTGAATCACTCACACACTCACACACTCACACACTCACACACTCTCTCTCTCTCTCTCTCTCTCTCTCTCTCTCTCTCTCTTCCCTGAACTGTATGAGTCTCAGCCATCAGAATTTCTGTGGTTGCGACAGTTTACATTGTTATGCTTTATTACTCTTATTATATTATCATACACAGTAAGCCTTTGTATTCTCATGGATCTTACATATGTATTCACATCACTGCATGTGCCCTCAGCAGAACCAGACTTGGCTAGGACAGCTTCTAAGACCGTGTGAGAGTCTACAACTGAACCCGTGTCCTCAATCCTTTGCACATTACTGCCAGTAATTACCAATTTTTTCCATTCTCACCGCTGTAAGATAAATTCTGTCAGATGCAGCCCAGGAACACTTGGGGGACTGTCCATCAAAGTCTCCATTCCCATCATGCAACACTCATTTCTCTGTCCCAGTCTGACCCTGTTTTGGACCTTTGTTCCTATTGGCAAAGCTTTTCCAGACAGCATATTGCTGTGATTTAATGTTTAATGGTAATAGACATGAATGACAGCCATCTTGGATAGTGGAAAATGGGTGGGATTTTCTGTTTCCACTTCTCACTCCAGCTGATCACAGGAATAGAGAAAATTACAAACTTTAAACGTGTATCTAACGCAGCATGTACCAGTAATATCTTTTTTGAAGTGGAGAAAGAGAGACAGTTTTAAGGCTAGTTCCAGCAGAGGAGTCCTCCTTTCCTTCATCTCCATATCTCACTTATCCCCTCTTTCTCAGTCACCCAGTGACAGCTATGGTTGTTCCTGGGAGCTCAGGTGTGACAGCAAGGCTGAATGAAGAACATATTGTTCCATCAATCACAACCACCACTTCTCACCAACAGAGACAAGTGGCTGTCTGGAAACCAGTCCGCCCACATGGAAACCTTGTGTGATCATTTCACGGCGACAGATACCATTCATACATTACCAATCCCCTTTCTCTCAGAGCTGGAACTGTTCTTCTGTGGACAGCCTCCTCCAGACTGACAGTGTTGAGGGTATTCTAATACGCAAAGGTTTGGCATTTGCTATCCCCTAATGCTGTGGAGGCAGATCAAATGGAAAATGCGACCGAGGAGGTGGGACGTTGTCTGTTTCTATTAGCATCTAGCTAATTTATTCTGGGTCTGTTTGTCTTTCAAGTCTTTGTTGGGACACAAAACGCAAAGAGGGCAGAAAATAGGGGGGGATGGGGGCTGAGAGAGTATGGGGGAAATGAGGGAGGGAGGGAGTGAAGGAAAAAGAGAGAGCTCAGCCACACACTAGCGTTGTCACCAGCATCTCTGCTCTGTGTTAGACAGGATGGGCACGAACCCGGCATTAGCCCCAGGCACCACATATGTCGCCACTTTGTACTCCAGGACTGACCTGTTTCAAAGCCAGCATTTTGTTTGCCAAAAGCGATGGAGGGACACTTACTCATTTTTCTGCAGCACCAGGACCAGCTGTTCACCTTCTACTTCGATCACTACCTTCAGAGATGAAAGATGAGCCTGGAAACAGATGAGAGAGAAAGAAGAGAAAGATAGAGAGAGACAGAGTAGGGGTTAGAATTCAGTTGATACACCGTGATATATATAGTGTACAGTGTCACCCTTAGATTAGATTCACACTGCGAGGTGGCCGAACAGACAACTCTGATTTGACAAAGCAGGAAATGGAAGTTGTGTAAGGGACTTCAAAGAAACATGTTAAATATATTCAAATTCATCCAGTAATAATTTCAACAATCAGAACAAGGCAGGCGCACAGTAGATTGTGCATGCTGTTTTCCAATAACGAGAGTTGTTTGAAATCCTTCTGAAACTACTGTTAGAACAAGAGGCTCAGGGTATTAGTTTGATATGTGTATTTCATTTGACATAAATCCTGACAGAGCCTAGACTCTCTCAGCACTTGCTTGTCAGAACTCTGAAAGGGGCCGTCTGTGTGCTTTACAGTCATGAAAGTTGGCATTGAATCGCACAACCTCTCAGTCTCACAGACACATATACGTAGACACTTAATATGCATGCACACACAGCGAAGTTGAGAGTTGGTCAGTAGTCCTGGTCCATTACTTCATGGTTTAGGTCATCAACTCTCTCTAGAAGGGACAACTACACAGGAAACGCATCGCTCTAAGTTGCACAAACAGAGATAAGATAGTCACTCATCTCTATAAACCTAATTCTGAAGAGCAGCACAGAGGAAATGCCTGAAATGCTCAGATTGTCTTGCAAAGTCATCACATTGGCAAGAGAAATAAAGATATATTTTAGTATCCATATAAACATCATAATCCTGCAAATTGTAGAGAATATTAACGGCACATACCTTTATGCTTTCAAGGATCTAAGAAAACCTTATTTTTTCCATTATTTCACAAAATGTCACCATCTTGAATAGACTCAACAATAAAGAGTGGAAACCCAAATAATTTTGTTTCAGGTCTGGCAGCCTTGCACACCTTTTTTAAATCAATGTCTGGCACTCTTTTCCTAAACACAGCCAAGGGATCCCAGGTATCAAACATTTAATTAACATTTTAGCAGGCTTCCCAGTCTCACTCTCTCTCAGATGACGAACACAGGTTGGACTGTTTTCTGTGTCGGAAATGTGCTGTATTGAACACTTAAGATTAACTAGCAAAACCCACAGCTTTGTCGGAGCAAAAATCTTTTTTCTGCCATGCCGGACAGGATTAAGGGATTTTGATGTGACACATCTTTATAGCATAAGATACAGTGACTTCATGAAGAATAACACCACTCCTTCACTTTTACCGGATTTTGTTGTGTATTGATGGTCATTTAAAAATATTCAAATGTCTGCAATGGATGTTGATTCATACATATTCAGATTGTTTGTAGAACTCCCCTCCAAAGTTAAGTACATCCTGTATGCTTTATGTATCCTTCAAATGTGTCTAGAACCTGATTGGAATCCACCTGTGGCAAATTGAATTGATTCGAAATCGTTTACAAAGACACACACTTGTGTATATCAGGTCCCTTACTTCACATTGCATGTCAGGACAAGAACCAAGTCATGAAGGGACTCTGTAGACCTATGTGATGAAACTGTGGCAAGGCACAGATCATGGCAAGGGTCGAAACTATGTCTAATGCTTTGGCTGGTCCCAGGAGCACAGTAGCCTTGATAGTTGTGAAATGGAAGACGGTTGGAACCACCCGGACTCTTCCCAGATGTGGCCCTTCAGCCAAACAGGTAAAGCGGAGCCTTGGTCAGGGAGGTGACCACCCAATGGTCACTCTAAGAAACAGCTCTTAAGTTACGGCATATGATATTCCACTGGGACTTTGCCCAATGGCATTTAAAGAACTCTGAGAGGATGATGCGATGAGACAGAAATGTTACTGAGAGGCAGAACTCCACGAGTTGTGTCTAGAGAACAGCAGGCACCGCTCATCACCTGGCTGACACCATCCCTACAGTGAAGCAAGGTGATGGCAGCATCATGCGGGGGCTTTGCAGCGGCAGGGACAGGGGGACTGGTCAGGGCTGAGGGGAGGATGAATGCATCCAAACATAGAAAGGTCCAGGACGAAAACCTGCTCCAGTGCACCCAACCTTAGAATGGGGTGACTGTTCACCTTTTAAGCAAAACCTGAAGCACGCAGCCAAGACAGTGCTGGAACGGTCTCTCACAGTCTCTGACAGACCTTGGGTAGCCAAGCCAGAATCTGGACTTAAACCCTGTAAGTAAAACCTGTTGAGCAACCTGGAGATGTTCCCAGACACTTCCCATCCAATCGGATGGAGCCTGAAAGGATCTGACAGAAAGAGTGGTTCAGGTGTGCAAAGATTATAAAGACGTACCCAAGGAGACTGTTGCTGCCAAAGGGGGCTTCTACAAACTACAGGAGGGATCTGAATACCTGAGATAAATTTGATTTGTAACCAATTTTAAATATTTTATTAGAAAGTATTTTTAGTAAACACTATATAAATAATTAAGCATAGATGAATGGCCGGGAATAATTTTTTGTCCGTTTTGAATTTAATCGACAATGCACTACAATATGCTCATAGTGGAGGAGAGCTGAAACAGTCTAAATCTACTAAATGTACATGTATAACCGAATGATCGGGGGTTTCATTCATTGCTGTGACTAATTTACCTGTGATTGGTGCCACCTGATTGGTTTCCAATGTTTTCCGACCAATAGGACAGGTACTGTGGTCTCATAGTGTTTTGGCTTGGTCATAGGCTTCTGTTGCACAGTTGATCCCAAATATTCAGCTGTAAAAAAGAGTAATTATATTTTAGAATCAGTGAACTGTTAAACAAGTCTTCACATTGAAAAAAAACTATTATTTCTTGCATATATTTAACATAATATACATAATAGTTAACCATTATTCCCATTGTGCACCCTTGATTATAGCTGCATGCAAGGTCATGCAGTATTACGAATAACAATAATATAAGCAGTAGCTGAGTAATAGAACATGTAATGACTGTTACTGGAAATGACAGCATTTCCTGTGGAGGAACATGCTAAATAACATAAATCACTTGTTGAATATCCTCAACTAACAATCACCGGCTAACTTTCTAGCCCAAATATAATTTGTTCTTGATCCATTGTTCTCATCCCCCAATGCCGCTGGTTCACTGGAGTTTACCCCAGCTGGAAAGAACCACTGGATACACCAGTAATCTATGCCTTCAGACATCAAGGGATGGGAAGTGAAATGCCTGTCTCCGTGGAAACCATAACCATCCCTTAGGCTCAAACTGGTGGAGCTGATTTGCATATTTCCTCCAAAGAAGACAGTGAAGTGTGAGCTGCTTGTGTTGGGGTGATAACAATAGGGCGTCCAGGATGGGCATAGGAGGATTCCACTTCTGCTTGTTGAGGCCTTGTTCTGCCCAGTGCAACTTCACTCATTCCCATGTTATTATTTACTGGCTGGATTGTTGAAAGGTATCAAACCATCTGTAGACCTGAGGAGGTCTGGTCAATTATGGACCCCTGAAATCCAATACTGAATGTTCAAGCCTATAGCCTGAGGGGGAAGTGACAGATAGCTGGCTGCTGTCCTGAGTGCTCTGCCACTTAAGGACCATGACAGAACTCTTTATCTAAAAGTCGATCACTGACTCACACGCGCAGTCTTCAAACCCAATTTTGGAATGTTGAAGGACCGTGCAGCTACAGAGCTCTCAGCAATCAGTATGAGGGACTTTCAGACTACAACAACTGAGGGGTTACTGGGACCATTTGTCTCAGTGCAAACATTCTAAATCAAATGTTTGTTTGCTTTCCTTACAAAATCCCTCCTACGACCACAGCCAAACAGCTGGGTGGTTTGTTTGTCCGACTGATTTGTAAGTGAGCTTTAAACAGTTTGTGTGTGTGGGCTTGGAGGAAGTGTTATGCTTCTAGCTTGTCCCTGTCACTGACCTGTACTGTATTATACTATACATAACCAATGAACAGTATTTCTCCTAAACTAACTCACTCTGATAGGCTTATTTCTGGCTTCTAGCCTCAAGATCCACCACTATCTCTGTCCCCCACGACTCATGGGAAAACTGCTGAGTCGGTCTTCCTGACTAAGCCCAGCTCTCCTATGCACTGCGTTTCCCTTTCAGCTGTGCTGTCTGACCCTCTTGTTCTGCCTCCACTGGTGCTCATCAGAAAAGGCCCCTGGCACAGTGTCCGGGGCATGGGGGTGAGTTGTGAGCACGCAGCCCCCCTCCCCCCCTCCCTCAAGGGGCCTGATGAAAACCAACCAGGGACAGGGGGAGTACATGGCACCACTGACACACAGCAAGGAGACAAATACTGAGCATATACACAATGCTCCTCCTACTTTAACCATAGACCCCTTATAAGAGACTTGGGGGGTGGAGGGATGGGGGGGTCTGAATTCTGTGTGAGTTCTCCCCACTCCCACACCACCTCTTTCAGAATCACAGGCATGCAATAACGAGGACTGGGCAGCCCAGGCAAGAGCTGCCGTGTGGCCAACAGAATAGAGGTGGGCAGGACAGAGGTCACAGATGGAACGGTCATCACCTTCTCTTGTGTGGTCTCTCGAAATCCCCTTCGAAGATGAGATTCACAGATTCATGGATTTGGGCACCCAATATCTGTGCCCAATTCTGAAACATTTTGTTTGTTGCTAATAAAGCTTTCTTGCTTGCTGGAAACACGAATGTATCCAAACAAAGTCAACCAAGCAGTGAATTGAACTGGTTTGTGGAACTTCATTTCTATGTGCCAGTGATTTGTGTTTGTCAAAGTTGGACAGGAAAGGAACTTTTCAAATGAGGTTTCTAGCAGCAGTAAGGAAGCAGTATAACTGACTGCAGTGCCGGTGTGGCTTATTTATTCATTTAATAAGGACTAGTGTAAACAGAAGTCTCAATAAAACATCCTAAGCTTATGATCAGCTCCCTCTGCACTCCAAAATGCACAAGGGACACTTGTACAATTTATATACCCTCAATCAAGTTAATACATAGTATGGAAGGAGGTTGAGAGAGTCTGTTTGAGTGCGTGTGTGTGCACAATTTATGCATCAATACCTGGATTATTAGTGTGAGCATGCCCAAACATGCAAGCCTAATAAAATACCGTATTTTATACAGGAGTAAACTATCTCTGTCCTCAGTATGCAAAGAAACACCATATTTATATTTGTCTGAAGGGCTTCAACTGTTCAGGACTTAGGACATGAGGTATCAGAGAGCTGTCGTAAGTCTTTAGTTACTGGTGTCTCCGCAACGCATCCCACAGTTCACTCCTCCTCACAAGCAGTCGCTGTGAGACAAAGCAACACTGTAAGGTTTACTTAACCCCAGAACCTGCTTTCCACAACTTACAACATTTCACTGCCTGACAGGCAACTCTGAAATAACGAATTCATAACATTCTTTGCTTTTTCAGTGCGAATGGAAATACAAAATTGTTGCTCCTTTCATCCCCATTTGATGAGACCTAACGCCACATGAATGTAGGGGGAGAAAAGGGTGCACTATGGGACAGGACACGCTTGGAAGCCTGACCCCTGAACTTACACACACACACACCCCACTCCAGGTGAAGGTGCCTCACACCTGCAATGCTTGACTGGCACCAGAAGATCACTCTCAGACTTATTCAGACTCTCTCCATTTCCAAAGCCCCTTTTCATGCAATTTTCCATTCAGGGAAAAAAGCCTTTGGTTAAAGAATGAAGAATAACGCCTTTGGCGTGGGGAAAGAAAAAATAATCTTTCAAGACGGTGTGAAAACAAGTGTGCGTGTGTGTGAGAGAGAGACAGAGAGAGAGAGAGAGAGAGAGAAAGAGAGAGAAAGAGAGAGAAAGAGAGAGAAAGAGAGAGCAGTCCAACTGTGGGATGGGATTACAGTGCTGTTGGACAGAAGGAGAATACAAGTGTAAAGTTCATGAATAGATCTTGGACAAGAACAGTGTTTTGAAATGAAGACATGCATGATTATGGAAACTTTAAAACCATTGTTGTCTAGAAAAATCTTTTGTATGCAATAGGAAGCGCCCATTTCCTCAATAGAAAGTGTTTGATGCACAATGTAATCAAATAGAAAAATAAATCGCAGCTAATCATGTAGAACAGACACGATTTTTCATCCAGGAGAGAGGGGAAGTGGGGGGGGGGACTTCAGTCAAAACCATGATTAAATCCTTGTGATCCAGTAAAATCTGGATTAGTGTTCCCAACAGCAACAATATCCAACTATTTAATGAGACAGATCTGGTTAGAGCTCTGGCGGGGCTTATCCTGGCCAATCTTCTAACGTTGGCTGGTGGTGGGCATGCACATCACGAAACCCATTTGTACTCCAGCAGAGTGGTAAAATGCTAATTCTAGAGAAATCCTATTTGGGAGTAGAATGACAATCCATTTTAGGCACCAAATGGCTGAATAATGTGGTGAAAATAGCTAATAACTGGCCAAACTGGAGAAATAAAATGCTCTGCTTCTCCAGTTTCCAAGAGGGCTTTGGCACTTGGGTCAAGGGTTGGCAGTAATTACACAGAGAAGGTGAAAAGTGTCTGTTAATTCTGGCCTCCCTCCAAGGTAAATACATCAGCCAGTTTGGGGACACTGTGTCAACAGCTTGGTGGTTGGCCCTGAAAACGGTCAGACTGTAGTGAAATCATGGTAACCACACACAACCCACAGTGGCAATGCACTCTGGCAGTGTCAAAAGTAGCAGTGAATTGTTCACAGTGGTGGTTTATTATTAGTAGATTTATAAGAGGGTTCGCAGAGGGACAGATTTGGGGGTCCGAATGACAAGCTCACATGCAAGCATAGATCAGAGTGCAATGCTCCCTCTACTGGTCAATAGACATTAGTATATATAGATATCTATATATATCTATATATATATAGATATATATAGATATCGATATATATCTATATATATCTATATATCGATATATATCTATATATATCTATATATCGATATCGATATCTATATCGATATCGATATATAGATATCGATATCGATATACATAGATATCGATATCGATATCGATATCTATATCGATATAGATATAGATATATATGTGTATATATATCTATATATCTACACATATATATCTTCAAACATTCACACCACACCACCCCCCAACTCTATTGAATTAATTTACTGTAACACAGCATGTCGGCAGAATAATTGGGTACGGAAAATGCAAAAGTCCAGCCACCTTCATTTCCGTTGACTCTGTAGGGGTCATGACTGATTCCGAGAGGTGAGGCCTTAGAGAGCATCGCCCGTGATGGGTTACCTTTCCATTCGCCCATTCCCCTCTCTGGTTGCCTGGTGCCTTGCCTGCTGCCTGGCACGATGCCAAGGTAGCTCGCCGCAAAAGGTCAGCATCGGTGAGCTTCTGGAAGAACCACTTGTGGGAAAGCTTGGCTAATCTGGCCCTGATGATGGATTTTATGTACAGGCCTCTATGACGTCCGTCCATCATGGAAGCACATGTCTGGCACGCACTCAAAGTGAAAAAACGCTGGCTTTACTAGAAAGTATAGGTAGAGAAGTGCACCATCGTACACCTCATATTTTTATGTACAGTACATCTGTCGTATGTTTGGTGATTGTGGTGACCACGTCACCACTTCGGTCTTAGTGATGTTAAGAACGAAGTGGTTGATATTTGGTGTATTGTCACAATATCTTTTTCACCAGTCTCTACTGGTCAAGGCAGTTCTCTGCAAATTTCAAATTCATTCCAAAGTGTGCGAACACGAAATGTATATCTGAAATCCTGGAAGACACAAGACCTCCACCTAGTTCTGCTGTCACCTGTATCCTGCCTGCCTCTCTCCTCTCAGTCTTCCGCCAAAGCTCCTCCCAGGTTTAAATGCTCTTCTGGAAAATAGGAAGCAGAACTGCTTCCGATGTGCACTTCCCCTACCGTGGCATTGATCTGGGGGGTCAATTCCATCCAAGAGATCCAGACCCAAAGCATCACACACCACAGCATGCAATGAACGGAATTCAGTTGAGAAACTTTCCCCTTGGTAGGTGAATTACGCCAATCAGACTGGAACAGTTTTTGTTTCCTAGGATTACTTAATGATCCACATTGCCTTGCTATTGAGAAATCCTGATTTACACTTCCTTACGGACTGCTTAGTCAGGGTGGGGTGTGTGTTTCGGTGAGGGAAGGGGGGGGGGCACTAGTTCTGTCAGAAGCAGCCTCTAAGGAGCTTGTTCTGGCTCTCTAGAAAGCAGGCAAAAGGTAATAGTAACCCCATAACAAGCTGTACTTTCTCTCTCCTGTGTGTGTGTGTCTCTCTCTTGCACATCAAGAATATGCTTAAGGCTTGCCATGTTGTAGAGGTTGAGGTAATCCAGATCTGGACTGACACTGACCAAAGATAAAGTTGAGACAAGACTTGAAGTGCAGACTGGGTTCAGCCTCGTCTGAACCGACTGAGATGAGAAGGCCCCGAAAGGGAGATCTGTGTTGAACTGACCTCTGACTTGTCTGGATTTGAGTGTGATGAGCAAAACCAGAGAAAGCATTAGGTTTCAGATAGCCTGTTAAAATAGGAAGGGGGTTTGGGTCAAATAAGTCCAAGGCAGTTCCAGAGAACTTAGTGCAACCCATGTAAGGGGGGGTCAGTCAGCACAACTGCTGGCCAGCTATTCTGTTCCGCACAGTATTAATATCCTAATGCGGAGCAGCAACTGTCTGCTGAGATGATCCATCCTCATCTCAAATATCAGTCTGGCCTTGGTCTCACGTATCAATCTGCAGTCTAAAACAGGCTGTGAATGTCACTATTAACTTGACAGAAAACTTAATGGGGGTAAAGTCACCAGCAAAGCAACAAACACGCTGGGATGATACAGTTATTGTAGAAATACTACAGACCCAAAATAATTTATTTCTCCAGCTCGCATTTGTTTCAGGCAGCAGGAACCGGATGGTTTCTCCTGAGGGCTCCAGGCGGAAAATGTCTAGCTGAAACAGCGCAGCTGGCTTGCAGATCCAGCCTCAAACTAAGTGTGTCAGCCATCAGAGGAAATCACTCACAACAAGTTATCTCAGCTAGGACAGAAACATGAATAAAAATACATTAAAGCTTGGTGAGGAACGTGCATTAAAAATGCATGCAAACATGGCTTTGGGCTTCAAAATCCGGTGTAGCACCTTGGAATGTCTGACAGCCTTCAGTGGTGGAAATAGAGGTATTGTCTGCAAGTCATAAAAGGGAGCACTAATGATTTCCACTCAATTTCCTTTTTATGTGTAGTCAAGACATCGAGCTGTGTTCGCAGCGCTACATCATATGGTTTTAATTTAGCGTCGTATGGGTGTTTATAAGCACCTGTTCACACCAGGTTTTCCCAGGGGCATTTCTCTCAATCATTCACTAATGACCCCCAACCTAGGTAACTACTTCCCATCTCTGCGAAGTCCAGTCTCTTACAATGGCCTTGATGATTATGATTTCATTCCACAGCGGTGGGGGGGGGGGGGGGGAGAGATGAATAGGTGAGGTATCATTACCGCTTAAGTTCTTTTTATGTCTGAGGTCAATTTGTTTGAGCCTTGACACATTCTATGGAATCCTGTGTCAGACATGACTGTGGTGGCGGAGTGTTGAAGGAGAAATAGAGATTAAGTCATTTTCAAAGCACTCCTTTGTTTTGTTCACTTAAAGTACTTCATGTTGATGGGTGTGCACCACCTCTAAGAGAGACAATCATGTCTTGGAGACTCATTTTAAAGTCATCTTGCGATAAACGCTTGGAACCTACTGCAGCCTACAGAGCTAACTCTAATCACGCCAAGATATGGGATAATAAATGTATGAGGAGATGAACTACAAAATAGTAAGATGTTAAAGACAGTATTTTTCAAATAAACTACAATTGAAACAATAATTTTTTAATGCATTGAACAATGAAATCTGGATCATATTCCAGCACCTAACAACAACCATGATATTTCATGTGTCAGAGAATGCATGTAAATCAGGCAACATAGATTAATTTCCTTGATAGGTCAAACAATTAAGGGACACGTTGTTTATTTTCTAAACAAATTAATTATGTGTTTTAACGCTTACCTTCAGTGGACTTGGAGCGAATAACGTCACCGGCGCAGTCTTCGATTGATAAAACGTGAAGTGCTGTCAAAAACGCAAACTTCAAACTCCAGCACCGGTTGTTCATGTTGCCCGGCGAGGGATGGACAGACGATCCAAATGTGTCACGGCAGCACAACCATAATATAGTTACAGATGAACAGCTGATGTGCAAGATCCAAATGACTTCCTGAAATATGAGCGTGTAGGACCGTTGAAATCCTCAGAGCATGCTACTCTTTTCCAACTCTACTTATGGACTTCCCATTCAATTACAAAAAGAGCGACGATTCAATTGTAAAAATGCAAAAAATGGGCGAACTATGAGAAAAAAGAAACACACTATAGAAAGTGTAGTCGTCAATGACTATACATCGATTTGATAGCAATTACGGATGAAAATAAATATTATTTTCTGCTAGTGTGTGACCATGTGCGTCGGTGAAGCATTCCTCAAGGTCCTAACGCCGCCCCACACCTTCCAATGCCTGCTTCGCTGCAGCAAGAGAAGCTGCCCACATAGTACAGCAAATAGGATTTGAATAATGCATGGATGCCATAACCTCACTTCCAGTAGGAGTGATTACAGAGACCATCTTACTCAGTTACAATATTAGGAATTTGAAAACAATCACTCAAGTGTTTGGTGTAGCATTATTTTGGAACAAATGTTTACATCAGCCCAATGATGTGACATACATTTGCTAAGAACAAGGACTATACCCTATTCAATTATTATAATTACTGTTCTATTTCCATCAAAAGTTTTTGTACTCGAACCTAAATCTGTGGCATATTGTCCAGTTTATTACTAAATCATTGGAGCATATATCCACGCAAACCAGTCGATGGTTTGTGGTCATAATGGGTATGGCTTGTTCAGACAGTATGGCTTTCCTGGGTGAATATCGACAATGCGCAATGCACCAAATGGCTAACTCTTTCGGAAGGGAACACAGGCTCGATCCTGCTGGAGAGAATCAAAGTAGAACAAAGAGTTTCCAGTCTCCCAACAGAAGGATGTTCACATGTCTAACGCCACACTCTGAGTTTGAAACTGGTAGCACAGTGGGCCAAAGGGTGGAGAAGAAGCAGAATGTGTCCGTTCTGACTCCCTCATATCCCCAAGCTCATCAACGTCAGCATTAAAGATGAATAAGGCACAGTCTTTGGTATCACGTGTGCTGACAGCCTTTCTGTGTTGCGATAGGGGATGCGATTGAAATGGTGAACTTTTGCTCTTTGAAGCCAGTATCATACCACTATCAGTCTGTCCACGTTACACCGTAGTTCCCCTTTATGACCTTTCACCTCAGGTACAAAGTGGGTTAATGAGTTTACTCCCTGAGTCTATAAACCCAAGCATGTGACTCACTGGAGACTAGCACACGGAATACAAACTTTTTTGAAAATGCATTAACGTTTGAACATATTGCAGTGTCCAGTCCAATGTTCGGTCACTGCTCAAATTCCTTTCCAGTTAAATGAAATATATACATAATGCTGGCAACATCTTGAACAGCAATTTATTATACCCTAGTATTGACGAAACAAAAGGATAAAAACAAGAAATGGTATATTCATTTCTACTGAGCCAACATGCTCCAAACTGATGGCCTAGATAGCAGACACCTGCTCAGAGATTTATTGAAAATATTAAATATTTAAGACTTATTAAAGCATTCAGGAAACACATTTTTTTGTGTATTGGCTTGTGTAACCTAGAATCATTTGAATAAATAAAACAACAAAAATCACCAATCTTAGATTTAGCTCATAATGGATACTCTCTCTAAACATAGGTAATCAGGCACACACACACATGCTCACACAAGCACGTAAGGAAAAAACATCCTTTCATCTCTTTGTAGATGACATAATCCAGTTTTATGGATTAAAGAATATCTTTTTTTAAATTCGTAACAATGTGAGAGCTGGCAAAATTAATAAAAGCAGTAAAAACAGATACATTTCCATTTGGAATCTGACAGCAACATATTCAAATCTATTGTTGATAGCTTGTCCAATTAGCAGAGACTGAAATGATCAGGAAAGAAATATTCTTTCTAACCAGTACTGATCATTAGCATTGACGTCCCTATGAGTTGTCCAACGCCTCCTACGCCTTAATAGATGGTACAGGAGGGATGTGGAATTCATGTTTATCAGCTGCAAAATGGTTTTCAGTTGAGTGGTGAGGAATTGTTGTGACAGAAACAATCAGTTAGGAAATATACAGACAGTAATGATGTTTGTGGTTTGTCCAGAGCATAGTTTCACTACTTTTGACTAAATCTGTCAGAGCTCAATTAAGAACAGCAGAAAGACAGTTTACTGGTTGTCGTTACATGATATACATTTGTCTGGCGAACTATTTTGCATTACAACCAACCAAAACTGGACTAAATATAGAGATAAACGTTTGTAGTGTTGAATACGGTCATCAGGCTAATCTTAGTTTAGCTCTTGATCAGTGGTCTGAGTTCATTTCAGAGTGAGCTGATGGAGTGAAGCAAGCAGCTTAGTGTATGTATGATATTGTAGGAAGTTCTTGCCCAACGTTACTCAGTCATTGCTTCTTTGAAGAATCTGATCCAGGAGTTTCTGCAGAGAGTACATTTCACATACATGGAAGGAGAGGGGATTAGCCATAGATTGCCACCCTGTGTACCGCAGTACCCCTCAAGTCCCTCCAGAGTCCAGTCAGACTGGAACACCAGGCCAGATCCTATAGTCCACCACTTCTGCTATCTGCCAGGCACAGCCGGGAATCAATTGGCCTGTGTATAGTCCCTTCGCACCAAACCCCCAAAGCCCTCACCTGGGAGTGTCTCAGCCATAGCTTCCCAGTGTTCTGTATCAGGATCTGTTAGAAGTGAGACATGGCCTGCTTCCTGTGTTATCTCAGGCTGCAGTGGTGAGGGTGTGGCTGAAGAACCCGCCTGTTCATCCGCCTGCCCGCCCGCCTGCCTGCCTGCTTGTGTGTGGGCTCTCTGTCTATAACCGGACGAACGGGGGTATTGCTCTGGAAGCTGGGGTGGTGAAAGCTCTTTTGTCACAATTCGAACACTGGCCTCATACACCAGAGCACAATGAGACTGTTCACAGTTTAGCCTTAACAAGGAGCAGAGCGATGGAGGGAGAAAGAGGAGAGAAGAGAGAATAAGAGATGGAATTGGGCTTGAAAGAGGAGGAGGCAGGAGCCCATAGTTTCTGACTAGATTCTATTTTTCTAGACAGAAGTTCTGAATTAATAACTAGGCATAATTGTCTGACCATCATCATTTGTTAGAACGGAATTAACAAAGTCCCGAAGATCTGTGCAGGAGCATACCTCAGCTCAGACTGTCAGCCATTTGAATGTAGAAAAGCTCTTCACTGATTAAACATATATCTTCCTAATATTGATCAAACATCAGTCAACTGCCACAAGGCCCAGTGACAAGCACACTTGCCCAATCATGAACTGCTGCTAAAAAGGGAACTGAGAAGTGTTCCTTATGTCAATAGTACCCTCTAGTGGACATTTATTCCATGTTAACCAGGAAGTGTTAGAAGTCTGAAAGTTCCGGTGTACGGGTCACATACCTTCAAATATATGGGATTAATGGCATTTCTCTAAAGCTTTATCTGGAAAAAACAGCTATTCCCTTTTTAGGTCCATTAGCTTCCCTGGGTCTTAACTAAAACTACATATCCCCAGATTCAATTAACGGAGTGAATCCATGCATTAAATCATTATCTGACATTCATAGGTCCTTAATGAGCAGTATCCCACCCCTTTATCATGAACCATCAAATGGTGTGCTGGTGTAACTGAGTTCGCAGGACAAATACATGTTTGCTGACTTGTTTGTGGGGGGTCATAAACATTGTTATGGAAACATTACAACAATGCACATGCAACTCAGTGCCCTGAATAGCAGATCAAGACAGAAGAGTGAGCCACTCCCTACACAAAACGGATATTTGTTTGTATTTCTTCTGTAAAACAAAATGTGTATACATGAAGGGGGATAGTGTAGTAGACAGAGGAGGTAGTGTCATTCATAATTTACCTTTTTGAACAGTTCAACTCTCTGTCTGTTAGTCTGGGAAGTCACCCTCCTGTTCTCCTCCTCCTTTTTCCTCCTTACTTCTGGAAGGTTATTATAATTCCTGTCAGTAAACCAAGACATTAGTCAGGTGGGCTGAAGGCCAAATAGTGTGACAGAAATTCTTCAAAAATGATCAATATAAAAACATATACAAATCTTTGTCAACATTTAACACTCCCTTTCAGTTCCTGGGATGGAAAACAGTTTCATTTATATTTCACTAGATTGAACTGACAAACATCAGAATGGAATTGGTGGCATTTAAACAAAAAGCAGTCCCTATCTATAATAAAGATGACCAGGGCCTTGTCCCTGAGAGAGAGGACAGATGTGAAGTGAAAGCATGTACAACCAAAGATTAAGATAGAACTTACCGCTTGGATCTAAGGTGCATCTCTTTCCCAGTAATGACTCTGTCTCTGGGTCTGAAAAGGTTGTCTAGGAAACGCACACACATACACACAAACCTCCTTCCAATCACAATGTACAATCCCATATCAGAAAAGGTTGGGACAGTATGGAAAACTACTAAAAGTACACTTGTGATTTCTAAGTGTACTTGTATTTTATTGCAGACAATACAGCAGCACGTTATTTAATGTGTCCCTGTTCATTAGTGGGGGGGTTTCAAAAAAGCTAAATTCCTATTTCAGTTCGAGCAACACATCAAAACAAGTTGGAACAGTAAAGCATTTACCATTTTGTAATGTTGCCATTCCTTTTCACAACACTTCAGACCTTTAGGGACTGAAGACACCAAGTGATGAAATATTTCAGGTGCAATATTGTCCCATTTTTGCTGCAAACAAGTCTTAAGGTGGGCAACAGTATGGGGTCTTCGTTGTTGCATTTTGCGCTTCAAGATGCGCCACACATTCTCTATTAGAGACAGGTCGGGACTGCAGGCAGGCCAGTCAAGTACCTGTATCCTCTTCCTCTGCAGTCAGGACTTTAAAGTGTGCAGAATATGGTTTTGCACTATCTTGTTGAAATGTGCATGCACGTCTCTGGAAAAGATGTCTTCTTGAAGGCAGAATGTTGTGCTCCAATATCTTTATGTACGTTTCAGCATTAATTGTGCCTTCACAGAAGTGCAAGTTACCTTTGACATTCAATGATAGACCCTGGCTTTTGGACTTGCTGGTAACAGTCTGGTTGAACCTTTTCTTCTTTAGTCCGGAGCACACGGCGTCCATTTCCCCCCCAAAATACCAGAAATACTGATTTATCTGACCACAGTACACGTTTCCACTGTGTGATGGTCCATCCAAGATGCCGCCGAGCCCAGAGAAGTCGACAGTGCTTCTGGACACTCAACATATCCTTTTGGCACAGTACAGTTTTAACTGGCATTTGTGGATGTAACTACGTATTGTGGTACTTGACAAAGGTCTTCCAAAGTAGTCCTGACCCCACGTGGTGATATCACTTATAGATGAATGACAATTTCTGACGCATTGGAGATCCCGGTTGTTCAGCTTAGGCTTGCGCCCTTGTCCTTTACGTAATGAAATTCCTCCACATTCCCTGAATCCTTTAATTATGTTAGGCACTGTTGAAGGTGAAATAAGCAAATATCTTCCTATCTTTCTTTGAGGAACATTGTTTTTAAACATTTCAATAATCTTTGTCATGTATTTGTTGGCAAACTGGCGATCCTCGGCCCACCTTTGCTCCTATAGGACTAGACCTTTCTTGGAGGCTGCTTTTGTACCAAATCATAATTAAAATTACCTGTCGAAATCACCTGTTTAAAATCACATCATTATTTAACCAATTTACTTGATTACAGCCCCAAATTGCTCCTGTCCCAACCATTTTGGAATGTGTTGCACGTCTGAATGGCAGGAAAGGATGTACTTTACAAATTAAATTAAGTTGACCAGACAAAACATTAAATATTTTGTGTTCTCATTGTCTGCAATGAAATAGAAGTCAAAGAAAATTTAGAAATCACTACTTTCTTTTTTTTATTGGGGTTGTACAAATTCACTCTCACTTTTCTCAAAGACTCTCATCAAAGAAATCTCACTTTACCAACACGGCTCAACAACAAAGTCAACTCAACCATGAAAATACACTGGCTTGAAACCAGGCACCAGTTTCTTGCATCCATTCTTTACTATCTCATGTTTGTATGTAAAATCGATGAGCCTAAACGTTTTCAGATTAGTGTTAATTATTTCCAGCAGGGGGCAGTCAATGCCATAAAATCCGATATACTGACGCCGTACATTTTCCATTAAACCTCATACTCTGCTGGGAAATCCGTTCATCAGATAGAACACTGTGTAGAGACAGATAAACAACTCATCACATCTGAAGGTCACTACAATATTTCTGCGCGATAGAGATGCCAGTCATTCTGAAGGTTACATATTTCTCAATAGCCGGATAGATCTGTAAGTGAAAGTCTGCAAGTGCAACAACTGTGGCTAGACATCTCATTTCTATTGTGTCACATACAGCAGGCGTTGTGTTTGTAAAATGTGCATAGAGTTCAATGTGTGTGTGACTGTGTTTGTGTCCATGGGTTTGGCGTACTGCCATCACAGCTGCAAAGGGACAATGGTTGTCACAGAGAGAAAGAGAGAGACAGACAGAGAACGATAAAGAGCTACACTGCAGAGAGAGATGGAGAAAGGTGCATGTGAAATAGAGTTAGAGAGAGAGACAGAGAGAGAGAGACAGAGAGAGAGAGACAGAGAGACAGAGAGAGAGAGAGAGAGAGAGAGAGAGAGAGAGACTGATGGGTTACCACTCTGAGGATTTGGCCTGGTGCAGTGTCCTCTCTTTTGCCTGTGCGCATTCTCTGGCTGTGGGTCTGAAGAGTCCTGGAGCTCCCTCCTCTCCAGGGCTCGTCTCCCTAGCTCCCTCAGCCTTGCCTGGGAGCGACTGATGAAGTCAGGTCTCGACAGCTCCAGAGCCTCCTGCCAGGAGCCCAAACGTTAGCCCAATGAGACAACGCAACAGCCCTCGGCCAGGGACAGACCGCTGCAGAACCCAACAGCCACGGATGGACACATTGCCTCACTCTTTCATGTGGTGGAGACAAATTCATTATTGAGTTTCATAAACTCTGACACTTTCTGGGGAACTTACCCGGAGAGAAGGTGCTTTGGCTGGGCTGTTTATAGGAGGGATCTGAGCTATGAACTCAGTGTGAGCTGTGTCAAGGGGCGAAGGGATTGGATGAACACCAGTATCTTGTTGGACCAGGTTATGAATGGGTCTCTGGTTTTCACAGGTAGCTACATTGCTCACTGTGGAAATAACGGAAACAACAAGTTAATTAGTCACAATTGTCCCATCAGTGCTCCTGAATGTACATCAATGCCTCACCTCTGTCATGTCCCTTAACCTATAACTTCTAATAAAAACCCTAGAAACACAAAGTAACCCCTTTACCCTCGCATTCACTTCTGACATTACTTCACACTTGTGACATTTGGAAAGTTCTCTGTTTTTGGTTAATTGTCTCAAAGATCCATACTTGATGGATGAGTAATAAGAAACTTATTACCTACTAGCTAAGAAAGGGTACTAATACCGCATATATTTCCCAAGGGCGACGATGTTGGTTCCTTTGCAGAAATGCCATTTGGCGTTGTGTTCTTGCTCAGTTGTCTTTGGAGTTTTATATTGGCTATGATGGCGGCAGCATTGAGGGCAAGGATGTGCTCTGGAGACTGCTGTGACCTGGGTTCTGAGACAGTGACAACGTTTGTGACACACTATGGACTGGGCAAGTTGAGAACACAAATAAGCTTTTGTGGGAAAGGATGAGTCCATAGAGATTACAAACAACAGAAGGAAATATGAAATCAACAACATGATAGGGATTAGGTGGATGTCATCTTTTGAGGGGGAGAACCTGCTGTACAAGACACGATGACTGACATATTTGATGCTGTCCTACATCTCTTCTTACCCAACAGTGACTGAGCGACTCCTCATGATGACAACAGGATGACTAAACAACATGCTAACCATCTGGAAACTTCAGCTGAGAAACCCAGTTCATCTGCCACCTTTTGCAACTTGCCCAATATCAAATATTTACTTTAGATAATGTGCCCAGCAGCTTTAGTAACTAAATGACTGCTGTAATAAGCGCGATTAAAGCTTAACTCAGAATGCACAGCAGCGACATCATGAATAAGCAAACATAAACACAGCAGATAATTCTTCTGTCCTATAACTTATTCAAGATCATAGATTGCTTTTGTAACTTCTGGATGTTTTGAAATTCATCATAGTTTAATCCAACTTTCCAACGGCAATTGAGGACTTGCACTTAAAAATAGGTATTGTTCAATAGATTTATCGCTAGGAGGGAAGGAGAGAAGAGATTTTTTCAGTGAGTTCCCTCTACATTTATAGCTGCTCTTGATTCTCCTGGAAGCCCTGATGTTGCCTGGGAAAGCTGTCTGGGAATAGATTATGCATGCAAAACGATGCGTGGGAAAATGAAAGAAGGTGAAAAAGAGAGTTGGGGTGGAGGAGAGAAAGAGAGAGAGAGGAAGCAAGAGAGTGAGAGAATATGTGGGCGACGGCCCCTGCTTCTAGTTGGTGTTATTTGACAATGAGCTGCCAAAGCAGATATTCAATCAAAGGCCCTGGTGAAGAGAAAGGAGTATTCCCAATCCAACACAATAATACCTATCAATTATACATCAAACGTGAAAAACCTAATGAAACCCATGTTCAGTGCCAGCAATCAGAAGTATTCAGGAAGATACCTGTAAAGCTACGAACGTACGCACACACACACAGACAGAAATATCTTTGAAGAGATACTGTACACTCCTCTTGACGATCAGAGAAAGTGGTGTTTGTGTGTTGACAGTAGACTCTACTGTACCTGGGGCCTGGATGAGGGTGAGTGGAGGAGGTTGGCTTCTTACTTCTGTCTGTAGTTGCTGTGGAGCTTTTGCTGTCTCTGCCATCATCGGGAATCCAAATGCAGCAGGTGTGTCCGGTCCATTTGTAGTGTCTTTGACAGTGTCGACACGCATCTCTCCAGGAAGATCCATGATCCATTTCCTGGGAGGAGCTTGTGTGCCAATCATCACTGGGCTGGGTTCACTGTGTCCAAAGCTGCCGGCGTAGCAGCTTACAGGTCTCCTAGGCTTCACTGACCTCTCCCTGTTCCCCTTCTCTGTGGACATGTCACTGGTGGAGGAGCCGCTGACATACACACACAGGGTAGACCTGTGGAGGGTGGATCCACTCTCTGGCTCTCTTGAGGAAACAGTAGTGGTCCTGTTTGGGCTTAAAGAAGAGTTTGTACTTTCTGGAAAACGTTCTAGATGTTTATAAAAAGGTGTGTCATCATGGTCTGGAGACTCTAACGCGCCTTGTTGCCAGAGGCTGTTTTCCCTGTACACCCCCTCTGTGTAACTGTGCCTGTACTCAGCCTGCCTCCTCCCCAACCCCCTCTGGCCAGCAGAGTAGCTCTCCCTGTGCTCAGTCACCTTAATGATGGTGGCCTTCCTCCTTCGCACCACCACATCGCAGCTGTGGTCTGTCTGAGGCTCGCAAGACACAGGGGTTCTAGGGCCCGGGGGACCGTTCAGAAGAACGACAGAGGAGCACGGGTTCATCCTCTGCTCTGCCACCTTTACTATGCCGGCCTTCCTTCTGAGGGTGGTATGGTCAGGTGACTGAGGCTCCGAGGGATAGGAGACCTGAGGACGAGATGAGGCAAAGGGGAAGCTGGGCTGCTCACCAGGGCTGGAGGGGCGACTGGACCCAGGAAGACTGGATGTCCTGGTCACCTTCCTGGAGGAGATGGTAATGGAGGAGAAGCTGGCAGTCTTCGGGACAACAGCTGTCCCAGTGGCAGGAGTCTGCGTGTGAGAGAGTGTGTGAGGGTTGAGGAGGCTCACTGCTCTGTGAGGAGGAACAGTTGCACCACACGATTCTCCACTTGTCGTTCTGTGCTGAGGCCTTTTGCTATGGGACTCTGATTCAGTCCGGCAGTGATGGTCGTTCGGCTGAGTCCCTCCACTAATAGGTGATGTCCTATTAATGGTCCAACCCCTCCTTAAACCTTGCCAACTAAGCAGCCTGTTCCCTTCTGTTGGGGCGTGGCATCCCTTGTCAGATACCTGTGTGGGAAGAGATGACAAGAGACAGTATTAAATAGTACAAAAATACACTTTAATACACCTCAATACTTAACTATTACTTGACAACTATTTTTCTTGTAATAGTTCTCACTAGTGTCAACATCTTGCTTTATGACCAATCGCTTCAGCAGTGACTCGGCCATGTTGTCCTTCAATACTGCCTGTGTGTTCTCTTGTCACATGACTGTCTCTCTGCACAATGCAGTCACGCCTCACTAGCAAGCAGCAGCAGCGGTTTTAGCCTCCACAGCCAGCACACAGCGTGACTTAAAACTTCAAACCTTCCTCTGAATATCAACGAGACAGCGTATAGAATATCTAGTCTGTAGATGGGAGGTGGAGACCAGTAGCATGAGCTTATAGTGATTTTTACAGGTTATCGGGTAGAAACAGTCAAATGTACACAGTATCTTCAGTGTCTCTGCTGTTACAAGGTTCATACCACAGCACACACAGGCAGGATAAGCAGCCATGGGAGCTTGTGAGCTTTGCTTTCTGACCAAATCTAAAATGAATGCTCCAATGTATGGTACTAACATGGATAGGCAAATTAAGTATCAAATAGTAACAAGTCTTAATTAAATGTAAAAAATAAATTACTCAAATATAGACATCTAACAAGCTAATTTATTATTACAACTGTGCTTGTTGCCTGCTTCTGAAGTTCACGTTAAAAACAGCAAACTATCATGTCACAATGTAATTTACCTGTTGATCAGTGTGAGACTCTTGATCTGGGAGACACCATGTCCTCACGCTCAAGGGATTTGGTCTTGCTTGACTCTTCTCTTCTGCACTGTCTGTGTATATAGAAAAACAAAAACCTGCAGCTTGTCTTAGGACAGACACACACAAATGTGCACTCCCACAAACTCAAGAGCACACATTCCTATTTCCGTGTGGAGTGTTGACTTTGTCAGTAACTGATGTTGGCACAGGGGAAGGATTCTCCCAGCAGACAGGGCCACTCCAAGAGCACTCATGGGAACACAGACGTTTTCTTTGCCTGTCTACTGGTTGTCAGTCTTTCTGTCTTTCTGTTTTTCTGTCTTTCTGTATTTCTGTCTGTCTGTCAATCTGTCTGTCTGTCTTTCTGTCTTTCTGTCTGTCAATTAATCCTGATAAATCACTAAATGTGAAATTCCCAGGCAGCCTACAAAACGTGCTTTTACAGTTACCATGGTGATATGCAGTCAAGTTGGGGGTAACACTTGTAGACTTGTGCAAAAAGAATCTGACACACTGGCAGAAACTGCTTGGTACAGTTTTATGTTGAGGGCATATCGCTGGATGAGATTAATTCTAGGTCACAACGTAAAATGTCTGAACCCTGATCTACTAACAAGAAACCGCTGAAGGAAGGCAGTTGACATGAGATTTAAACCAATTCAAATGAACGAATTCCTGATCTACTGATCATGGTTAACATGAAAGAAATCTCATACTAGAAAGTAGGTTAACAACTAATCTGTATTTTCTATATTAGCCATCAAATATTCTGTAAGATCTCCTGAAGTGCTTTGTTTACCACAAAAAAGCACTAGTTTGGTGATGACTGTGACTAAAACCTGAAATACCAAATTTCCTAGCTGACTTAAATAATATAGTGATTTATCTTTCAACAGTCTTCGATTTGTTTTCACATCACAGAGCCCAGTCACATGTGAGTATAACTGAACCCTAACACTCTCCAAGGAAATGCTCAGTAGGCCTCTTATCATCTCGTAAAACTCTCCTGACCCCAAGGACTAATGTTGTTAGACATGCCCAATGGAGCAGGTACAATCATGCGATACAATTGCTATACAATTTACTCTGGGCTAAGACTTGGATTCAGTTTTTGAAAATCCCTCTCCTGTTCTGTTGAGTTCTAGATTGCTATCATTTGGGTTTGTAGCCAAATCTCTGCCATGATAATCAATGTGTGAACAAGAAGTGAGGTTGAAAGGAGCAGGATTGAAATACTTGGGAGAAAAGAGGCCTGTTGTCAAAGATTAGCTTCGAAGGACTTCTCTCTCATTCACCCAGAAATCCTCATCTCTCCTTCTGTTATGCTTTTAATCTCGTAGTGCCAATATCTGCTAAACATCATTCTCTCTGATATTAAAGCGGATGGAATGGGCTCCATTTGAAATGCAAAGTGTTTTAAGAGGGAATACCTCTTAACACCTTAACACCTCTGGAATGAGGTAAAGGCCATTGCAACACATTGGCAAGTCCGTTGTAAAGTGAACCCCCAAACCATCTCTACACATAGCGACTTGAGTTGTTTTTGTGAAGTGTGTTGTTTCTTGGCAAAAGGAAGCAGGTTGGTAGGGTTTGTGCTTAGCTGAACCTCACGTACCCATGTGTCTGAAGCCATTCTCTTTGCCAGGAGTCTTCAGGAAGGTTGGTGTGATGGGTTGTTTTAATTTCAACTGGATAAATGGACCAAATGGAAAGCAGGGAAATGATACGTTACTCCAAGGAAATAACCTTAACATAAAAAGGATTGCTATTTCCCCCCCACCCACACGCACACACTGCCCCCTGAAAATGTCCCACCTTTGTGTACACAAAATGTTTTGAAATTCAAAAGAATTTCAGATCAACTTGCAAATGAGCATCAAAGTACAACTAAGGTCCATGACATAGGTCACATAGGGTATTTCCCATGAGACAAGGACTAATGAGGTATGTATATACTGTTGGGCCCCACTGCCGAGAATTCTCGACTTGTGATAAGAAGTTAATTTAAAAGCTGTATTTCAGCGCTGCTTTTGGTAAAAAAGACGCAACTGAATTTGCTCTTGATTTGGGCACAAACCATCAAAGAGCTGTGTCGGGCATTGCTCCACATGGATCGTAAGCCTGTTGTGAAGGAGATTCTGCAGAGTAAGCCCTTTTTGTGCTAGAGCCAGGCCTCCGCCACGGGTATCTGAGAGTGGACTACTAATGGCTCTCAGTGGTCTCTTTGTTAGTGGTCTCTTTCCATGGCATCATTCACCATCACCTCCGTCACTCTGAATTTTACCATGAGGTCCCAAGCTCTGCTTCTATCTCCTTACTCTCTCTTTCTAACATCAAAATCAGAAATGCTGAGCAGATTCTAGTGTCAATGTTGTAATTCAGACTTTTATTTTCCATGGATGCTTCTGCACATGAAAAACCTAGACTGCTTGAGTGGCATAGCTTACACCCCCCCCCCATTTTTATTCAAACTTGAATTATGTTTGAGATATTTCATTCAGCCATTCATTTGTTCACAGGCCATTCTATGACAGTAATATTCAGCTGCACCCAAATTAATTGCACCAGCAAGATAAACATATGTTCTCAACACATTCTACAGGTCCTAACAGCCTTGGAAGCAGCTGGTCTTACCTGGCTGACAGGGTTCTCAAGGTAAGAGTTTTGGCAAGGAGAATCTGCCACTGTGACGTTCCTTTGGATTGGCAGCCAGCCTATTCTAACTGGGGCGAGAGAGCTGAGTTTGGCCTGCTCTTTCCCAGGGGCCTGCTTGATAGAAGCTCTTTCCCAACTCCCTCGACGCTCTGGTTTGTGGAACAGTTCATCTTTGAGGGAACCCTGGCTGCCTGCTGGTGATATATTACCCATGCTGGGGATCCCACATGAAGAGAGATCCTCCCTGGTTATGAAGGGAAGACCTTGGTGTGATGATTGTGGGAAAAATCCAACTTGCTGTGAGGAAAGGCTCAGCAGGGATACATTTTTGTTGTCAAAAGGTCCCATTTGATCGCAAGCCGGGCCTCCAGAATGGCCGCGCTGCATCCTCTCCAGCTGCTGTATCCAAACGTCCTTCTGGCCTCCCTCAATGGCGCTCTTGGGCCTGGGGACGTGCTGTGTCAGGGTGGTACAAGGGACCACCTCCACCTCAGACTTTAGGCCCTCCCAGTAGGTCTCATCCCCTGAGCTCCTCCAGCCAGGAGCTCTGCGCAGGTGGCCAGCTGGCCGTCGGACAGCCATTCTGCTGGTCTCAGGTAACTACAAAGAAGCTCTCAAGTTTCAACCCCCAGGCAGAGGACCTTTATTATCAGTATTAATGAAAACAACTCCCCTGGTTACCAAGAGGCATGCCAGAAATGCGTTTGTCAGGTAGTCCAGCCAAGTCAGCCTTTAAATGAAATGAACTAAGAAACAAGCATAATTGTTTCACCGTTAGAAAATTCTTCAATGTAATAGCAACAAAAAGTAGATTAGCAGTGGCCACCTTCTTTCTTTAAGACTTCAATCCCACCCTATCAAATGGAGGGCAGAAATCTTAAAAACGTCCACAGCAAAACTTTTAAAGTGATACCTTTAGATCCTTCCAAGGTGTCCTTGTTGTCACAGTTGGAGATATATAATAGACATATAATTATTCTGCATCTTAAGAAGAAAGAGGTGCTACTGGTCGTGTCTCCAGTCAGCCATGTGTGACAGTGTGGGATGGTTTAACCAAACAAAAGAGTTACTGAGGAGAGGAACCGAGTATCCAATAGCAGGAGAAGAAAGAGGGATAGAGACAGAGGGAGAGAGAGATACACAGAGAGAGACACAGAGACAGAGAGAGACACAGACAGGGGCAGGAATTTAAAAAATGAAAACAACAGCCCCAAATTTACAAAAGACAGATTTTTATCTCTTAATAATTTTAAACACAATTTAGGGACACATAGAAGAGACTCATTCTGTATGTTATATTAAAACAAACCAACTTACAACTTGGTCACCCAATATATGTAATGAACCGCAATTCATCCATGATCTTTCCATATTTTCAAAAACCCACCATTCTATCATGATTTATTCTTTAGACTTGTTCCTCTTCGCCATTGTCCTCGATCTCCAGATAGGACTGCCTTTCTTCCCTGGGTCTCGTGGTTAGTGCTTGAAGAGCACCCTTGTCCTCCAGCTCTCTATCCTTTCCATGTGATTCCTCAAAAACAGCCTGATGAACTGGCTCCAAGGCTGACTGGCTGTGAAATGTTGTCTCAAGACTATTTTGTGACTTCAAAATATATCTACAGGCTATGTTTAGTGATGTTCAATGCTTCGTTTGTTATTTGTCACTACGTACATAGGTCATCTTAAATGTTTTGATTGCCTCTCTAAGGTCAGATAATACTCGTAGATTTCAATGCACTGGGTCTAAATAAGAGCTATTCTGCAGTTATGTCTATTTTCATATATTTTCTATTTTTAACTCTCAGCCCACAATTGTATTATAAAGGTTAGGTTACTAATCATTCTAAATAACTAAATACACATAAATGATTCCTGTTATGGAATCTATGTAAAATGATACCCAAAATCTGACACCTTTTATGTGGCAAAGATAACCCTTTTGTTGGGTAATCTTTCACCCATATGAACTAAATGAGCTGCAATGCCCTCTGCTGGAATAATCTTAAACCACTTTCAACTTTTTTCTTATCCAGCAAAGCAATTGGAAACGGTTTCTGTAAGAAACAAAATATTAGGATTTTAAGTTGTGGAGGAAAGTTTTCTCTTAAGTTACTAAGGATGGCAGTTTTTAGATTGACTTAAATAAACATGAGCAGGTTCATTGGTGTGCACTGGCCGTGTGTATCTCTCTGATGTTGCTCAGAGCTTTGAGCTTTGAAGGACAACGCTGCCTCAGACGAACATTCCACAACTCAAAACATGAGGGTACCTCAGCTCATCATTAAAGAGTTTCGGGAAAAGGATGTCAACGGAGGTTGACACGCTGGAGAATGTGTGTGTGACTGAGTGGAGAGAACTGCTTGAAATAATAAATTGCTTCAGTAACCTGCAACACAGATTTAGTCTATCGATACTTGAATCAAGGAACGAATCATGATTTATATCATAATGCACAAAATCCCTTGTTTTCTCAATAGGTGGCAAAAAGCACGTCTTATTTTAGTCTATGTAGGCTACCTTGTTGGAAAATTCAGTAAACTTTTACAGATCAATTTAAACATTTTCTCACACTGTTGAAAAAACTAACGGAGAATAAAGGGCATTGTCTTCAAATAAATGTTCTTAAACAAATCTGACAAACTGTAGCGTCCAGTGGTCAGCTACATCACAAAAAAAAAAAGTTTTGCGTCGTGTTGAATTTGTACCCCCTTGTGGAGCATCCTGTCAGTGGTTGAAAATGGCCGTCCGATGTGGCTCTCTTCACTCACAGTAAGAACAAAAAGTATAAAGGAAACGGAGGAATAATATTTTACACCGCACCGGGGAAAGTTTTACTTATTTGAGAATGTCTCGCTGGGTACCTACCAAAAAAGAAAAGTATGGTGTTGGTAAGTAAGAAACTTTTCATGCTTTCTCGTTAGCTTCTCCATGCTACTTCACATCAGATTGGATAAGTTAGGGAATAATGGTTGTGATACGTCCTAAATCCTAGTACTGTGAAGGCTGTCGTAATTCCCACACTATTCGCTGAAATCACGCATTGTTTTGTTTAGTTGTTTATGTTCCTGCCGATTGTAACTGGGATACGATTAGTATCAAACAGATTTGTCAACTAGGTTGCATAAAGGCAAAGCAAGGAATCCCTGCCTTTTGTGAGTGTAGCCAACGTACTGTGTGCATTGGGAATTGTCAAAGGCGCGCCTAGTTGCAACAGTGTTTCCTGTAGTGGGGCCTGCCTAAGCTCGAAATCGTGGGATAGACTTGTTACTGCCCGTTTCGAGAGGATTAAGCACGCCACCTCGACTAGATCTACAGAATTGGGCCCGGACCAAACTGTTTTGCAGATTGACAGGACTAAATATCTGAACTTGCCTGTTGTTGCAACCTCTGTTATCATTTGCAGTGTGCTAACCGTCCCTATTCAGTACTGTACTGACTATAGGCCGATATAACTCCATTGTTACTCTACGGCTCTCTTGCTTCCACTGTCATTTATAATTTGGTATCTTTAAAATAATCACTTCCCAAAAACGTAGATAGCGCTAATAGCCAAACGTTACTGTAATAATGTTTGGAACTTGGTAGCACACACTGCCACCCACTTCCAGACGTTCCCTCCGGAGGCAGGCAAGGGAAAGGAGTAGCTTCGAAAAGTATTCAGTGATGTTAACTGAGGACAGAGTAGGTATATTGGTTTGGATGTACATTTCAGTTTGAAAATGTCTTGTGGCGGCCACACAGTACTTATTGAGCAGTTTTGGAGGCCTTTCTTTCTTGGAACATCTACAGAGAAGCCCAGTTTCTGTTTCAGCAGAAGTTCTGGTTCGATTTTTTAAAAGTATCTAAGCGTGTCTATGTGTAGCTCTATGTTTAGTTTTTCAAGGGTAAAGTGTAAAGTAGGTTTATTATGAGTACCCTCTGAGTGTTGTGGAGGCTCTGACAAAACGTTTTCAATACGAATAATTCTCCTGCAAAGGCTTCTTCTTCTCGAAAGTTCAGTCAAAATTAAGAATGTCTTGACGCATTGAGGACATGAGGAAACTTAGTATAGTTGCCACAAAAAAACGTATTTCCCATTAAGCCTGTCCAAGCAGTTTTTGGGATTGTACACAAGCTTGCTTTAATTTGTCAGACCTAGTAGAGGTCCAAATACTTCTGTAACCATACTCTGGTGTGGGAAAACAATTGACCATTAATTTAGTCATCAAGCACAGTTCATTAGTTAATTGTACAGCGTGGTGAAAATTCCCATCATTGCATTCCTCAGGGAATGCACTTCAACTGAAAAGCACGTACAATCTGAAACAATGTGGTCTCACAATGCGTGCTTACTTTTCTGATGCTCTCAAACCCACATACATTCCCAGTCAAACGTTTAGGCACACCCTACCATTCAAATGAATCGGACAATGTGTCCAAACGTTTGACTGGTAGTGTATTTAGATCTACCTTTATAAAGAACAGGTGTGTTGTAGGCCTCGTTGTGCGCTCAAATCAAATCCAAATGAATAATGAGTGGCAGATCCTGAATTATGATTGTGGACTTAAAAACGTCAACGATTAAGCAGTCAAAGGGATGCTCAAATCAAACTTGCGACCCTTCAGTTAAGTCCTGATTCACAGTTTCTTTGACGTTATACTACCAAAGCCAGCATGAATCAGAAGCGTTTTAGAAGCTTGGTCTCTCACACGTTCAGGTCCAGAGGAGCCAGGAGCCTGAGTCTTCAGATGTTTGTCATTGGATTTGTGAAGTTGATCTCAGTTTCACAACCATTTAAAAGGGGTGTTCTGTTGCACCCTACATGCATCAAGTAGGATTGAGAAAACCCCTGAGAAGGGAGGTTGCAGAGCTTTATGTCTAGAAGACCTGGTGGAAATCAGACACAAGGGACACTCTTAGGTTGGTTTGGCATTCCTGACACTTCGCAAAGTACCTCCTTAGAGCTTGTGTAGTCATGAAAGTATTCCAGGTATTCTTAGAGCAGACCTGGCTTCAAATGGTTTGGCTGCCTGTCTGGCTTACTTGATGACTGAACCTGTTTTATTTGGTGGACTAAAGTCAAGTCTGCGCTGCAGAGCTGCTGGATAAGGAAATGACACTTCCTTTAGATCAGTTCCCGCCATGCAGCCTACGCAGGGACTGTAGTTCCAGTCAGAACAATAGTACACATCCCACCCCAAAACACACACACGCAATCTTATCTTAAGTGTTGCTATTAATAGAGAGAGGCAGGAATCAGGTTGACCTTCGACATTGTTTTGCAGAGTGAATGCCGGTGAGGTTGAAAACTGTAGTGTTTACTTTTTTCCTTCGGCCACTTAAACATACCCATTGGGAGGGAATATATGAACTGCCCTGTCCTTAGCCAATGACTGACTTGTGAAGCCCCATGTATAAACTGAAGAAAACCATAAACCACCCACAAATTGGGTGTTATGTACAGAACTAAGTAATATTAAAGCAATAGCCCAGCCTCAGTGATATACTTTTTTTTGTTCTTCATTTTTTCCACTCACCTTGAAATTACTGTTGTTGGTTTCTATGGTGCAGTTACGGTACAGAGAGATGAATTGATCTTTATTTGTAGACATGATGCGTGCTTTGTAAAAGCACAAATTAGAATAGGAAGTGTTTTGCTATTGGTAGTGTCATTCTCATTTGTTGAGTGCATATATATAGAGACATACACGTACTCTACATCAGGCAGGTTAGCGGCCACAACCTGAGACTTTGTGACTTTGTGCTACATTTCCGTTTGCATTGTGGTCGGACAGAGGTCCGCTCACTGAGTAATCTTCCTCTTTCTCTCACTATCAAGTCAACATTGTTAACCAGAGGGAAAGTCACAATTTGACAGCTACTGTCCATTACAAGTTAGTCTATATTTAAAAGAGGTAGTGGTTAAAACCTCTGACCGAAACTGAGAGTAGATGGTCGTCTCAGGTCATACGAGATCAATAGTTTGTCTTTTTTGTTCCTCGTATTTTGGAGTCACTGTCTGTTTTGCCTATTTAACTCAAATTGAAAGTCTAAATCATTTTAGTTGACAGTCTTTTTCATTGATATTCTACTGCTGCACCCACAAAACCATCTCCATTTGGATTTTATGTTTTCATTCTATCATAAAAACTTTGCCCCTTCCCCCGTTCACACTTTCTCTGGAGGTCACAATGACTTTGCTGTTGTTCTCTCTGAAAGGGAATTAGCTCCTAAACTATGGACCAAGCTTTCTGTCATTGGAAGTCTGAAAAGATTGCACCCCATGCTTGCTGTGCTAAGGTTCATAAGACACAAGACATTCATTTAATTTAATCACTGCATAAGTGATCTCACGCTGCCTTCCACAGTTACTCCCCGCTGACAGAAAGTTAGATATTTTTCTCCTGGTGTCAGACCGACTCTTCAAACTGTCACCATCCAATGTGTAAATTAAGATGAAGCATTGAGGGACCATGACTGCCAAACTTTAAACTCACCCTATGAGGAGAGGCTCCTTCTCTCAAACATATTTTAAATACATCTGAAATTGACATGCAGGCTGCAGTAGTAAACCTCTCTGAGTCTATTGATAAAAGCTTGGTTGGTTGCAGAATAACTATTTACTGCTTGACGTGATTATTGTTCGCTAAACTGTACAATGACATGAATTGCTGCCGTTGAGTTGTCTGCCTGCAGCCTAATGAGGTGCCTTTCTTATTGCGTGCAACAATGGTGCTAAATGTTAATGCTGCAAATGTTTTGTTCTGCCATTGATTGATATAATTTCCAACAATGACACGTAACGACTGTGTACAAAATACTATGCAATCAGTCAATTTCAACTCTCATACGTGGAATTAAGAATTATGTTATTGATCCGTGTGTGCGCGTCAGTGGCAGGTTTCTGTGGGATTGACCCTTCCCCATCTCTCTCCAACAGCAGCTGGTTTGTCTACCACCCCACCCCCCTCCCTCCCCCTAACCCCCCGCCAAGCTCACACACACACACACACCTGGCTGCTGGTGGAGGGGGACTCCCTTGGGCACCCTCCAGCTCTCCCTGCCCTCCCTCCCTATAGAGGGTCCAGGCCAGGCGGCCTCAGTAGTATTGTCCTGACGGAGGCCCGCTGAGCCTCTCTCGCCTCTAGACAGATGGCTAATGCTGGGACCGTGGCGCTGCTCAACACATGGCCATGCACTCAGCCATGTGTTCCACACTCAATTACCTCCAGCATTTCAGGTTTCACTGTGCTAATTGCATTAAGTGTCAATTGACGATTCAGCGCTCGGCACCGCTGAAATCATTTTGATTTGCCGAAAGATGCTGTCGTCCGTCGATAAAACTTAGTATTACAGTCTGTGGCATGTTTTGAAGTCGTAAAATAGACATGGATGTGCCCGTGTTAATTTTTGTATTGGGCTTCACGGGTTATTGAAGCACTTCCTGGTCAACAGTTGCGCTGGAATCGACGCGTGAACAATAACGTTTGATACTCTGCCGTGCAACACAGAGGGGGACATTCGTACCGTCGTTCCTAGGCACCGTACCAGCCGGCATTCCCGGCTTGGTGGCAGAGATCAGCTGGCGTCTGCACCTCAGTGGGGAGCAGAGGGGCCACAGGAAAAGTATCATGGGAAAAATCCCTCTTAATGACTGAATTAATACAAAGTCCATTTTCGGTGTGCTCGCCAACATAGCTGGGGGGTTAATATCCTGAAGCACAAAACAACTTTACTCTCTGGAAATATTGCCGCACTGTGGCTGCATGTGGAACAAGACGTCTGTCATGCCATCTGAAGACAGCGTCTGTACCCTGACCCAAACCTGCTGACAGACTTGAATGTCACATCTCAGGAGGTTCTCAGGCTCTGCTCATTTGCAATTTCTATTTCGTCTTGTATTGGTTACGTTGGAGTGCCCTGACAGAGGGCTGTGTCCAGGATGCTGCTAAGGGAGGTGGCTGTCATAGATAGCGGTCGGCAGCAGGCGAGGCTTCGTTCGCGGAGGCGGGGGACCGCCATCAGTCCTACTGGCGTTGTATGAGGTGGCCTATTGTGTGGCTCATGGCTAATGCTTGATAAAGTCAGAGCAGGAGACATACAGAGGCAGGCCTTGGGTGCCTGTTCAGCATCACTGGACGGTTGGCAGCTCTGGGACATCAATGAATGAATCTCATTGATATTGCATCAGGGTCTTTGATGGAGCTTGTTAATGCAGTCTGCTTTGCGAATGTCACAGGTGTCAGTGTGTCACTCCTCAGTTTAGCGTTCTCCCTCTCCTGGGGTCATTCTCAGGTTGTATGCCACCTTTCATAAATTGCATCTGTGTAACTGTGACTTGGTTAAGTGCTGTAGTCCCATTGAATTTCCTATGACTGTTAACACGCTACTTGGAAAGCCATTTAGCCCAATTACTTTTATTTGGCAAAAGGACAAAATAAGGTTACGAATTTCTGGCTGATCAGCTATTCCCTGGGGTTGGAAAAAGTCTCCACAAAAAATTCAGAAACATTATTCATGAATGTATTGAGCTAATCTGACCTCAGAATAAACAATTTTGCTCTAAATGGGCTATAATAAATATAAAAAGGCATTATGGGTGCACACATCACGACTCATCCCGTAAAAGTAGTTACACACAGGTTTAGAATGAGTTTTGTGATTAATCTAAATCAGTAGGCAGTCACAGAAGATTAAAATAAACCGTTTTTAAATTGTAGTCCTAGTTACCTGATTGTCTGTTTTGTAGTCATAATGTGCCATGCAAGTTGTCACTTGACATTGACAGTATTTTATCTCTACTTTTCCCTGTATTCCATGTTACTGACACATATCCAGAGTGCTTACTGCTGAGTGAGTGATGTGTCAAATAGGCTACTTAACAGACTCACCTAGAAGTTCTTGAGTTAACAACGCAGCTAGACCTGTCCACTGACTCCACATTAGCAACAAGCTGGACACTAACCACTGCACAGGGCCTGGGTCTCATTAGGAATGTATGTTGATGCTTCACAAGATGTTATCCTTAACTGATTAAACTGACCCCTGCTCCCTTATGCCACTCGTATCTTCCCACCATAGCATCTGTGGTATCTTTTTTTTTTTTTTTACTTAAATAAAATGCATGTGCCAATTCTAAAGCATGATAGTGTGCTCGAGTTCATCTCAAGGTCTTGGGATGTTTAGGGCGAAGGGATTATTGGTTAGCTGTTGCTGCAGGGTCAGAGCAGTCAGTCACTGTCTTTTCTCCTGAGGCAAAGGGGATCTCGCAGTGTCGTGAAAAGTACGAGGTTAATTACTTCCATCCATCTCATTGGTTGGAAAGTTCCTGGAGATTTTAATGAACTTGAAAGCCCTTCCTAATTCAACAAAGGGTATTGTGCTGCTAGACTAAACCTCAAATGGAGGGTAACTTCTCTCCAGGATTATGTTCAGTGACTTCCTGCCAGTTAGCTAAACTGCTCGTCTAACAGCTCTTTACCTGTCTGCCTGCAGTTTTGGTGAATGCTCACGACTTTTACTTCTGTCCTTAGTTCTGCCCGATTCTGTTGCACGAAGACAGTGTTTTCTTCATGCAAATGCTCTGTTTGTCTTCTTGTTGCTAAATATGGCGTCACCGAACTGCCATCTGCGGCAAAAGGTGCTTTCAAATGAGTTTGGGTTGTTCTTGATGAGTCATTCTGTGACCCACCAAACATTTAAGGCCAATTATCTCCTAATTAAAATTTGTATTGCATGAGATGGGGTACAACTTACTAATTAATAGAATACACCTTGTCGTTCAAAGGCTAATCGGTGTGAATTCAGCCAAATACCTTTTTAATAATTTACTCACAGTGGTCTGTGCATTAGTGTGGAACATGTAGCCCCAATTAGTGAAGACCTTGCAACACACCCTTTAAGCGATTATGGATTGTGCAGGTCAGTGGGCATCTATAAAGTCCTTTGTGACAAAGCTTTGCTATACAAATAAATTTTGATGGCACAAGGCATTGGGACTGAAACAAATTGAACTGAGTTGTTTTAATCATTGTTACACACACTGTTCTGTGCTCACCTCCAGTACATTGCTAGTTTTTTGATGTCCAAAAAATAATAATACTCTCTGGTGCCATTGACAACCGTGGGACTGCAAATAGTTGACAAGGTTCCAGAAGCTCTTGTCACATCCCAGAGCCTAGAGAGCGTCCTCAGAGTCGCTCTACAGAGGTACCTCTGTTGGAATGAAGCCTTTATTACCTACCTGAATCCTTCGCCTCTATCTGAACTCTAGTAGAACTCATGGCTATTGTGAGAAGACCTGCACTTCTTGTCTACCTTGATAAGTGTTGCTAGGATCTTTATCTCTTGTGGAAAGGAGGTTCAATTATAAACATGGCTGGAATGTGGAGCCAGATGTGCTTGATTTATGGAATAGCAATTGTTCTGCTCTGATAGGCTACTACAGCCATGTCGAGTGTTGCTGGAGCTCATGACAAAAAGGGTTTAGCTCGTTGGCATCTATAGTTGCCATTTTTATGTAGCTTCTGCATCTGGTCCTTCTCTCTCACCTTCTCGCTTCACACACCAATTCCCCTCCATCTCTATTTGCTCTCACACTGGGTTAGGCTACTGTTTGTTCAAAGAGAGTAGTTTTTGCTTTTTATCAGATGATTTAGAAGCAAGGACTGTCCCATAATTGCAGCCATGTTGTTTTTGTTGTGGTTGATGTTGATGGGATGATGAGTAGGAAATTGTCCTTCAAAGCAAAACCAGGTAAGAGTCAAGCTATGTCTTTTCCCACAGAGATAAAACATGTCAGTTGGGTTGTTTTCTCTCTTGGCTGCCATCTGGTCAATTTCAGGTTAATTGCTGACGCTTTTTTTTCGCAGCTCTCCTCCGCTCTGATAAATCCAGGGGCTTTGCTGGAAAGTAATTGATTTAAGAGGAAGCAGGGTGATTCTCTTGGTCGTTCAGGATCTAAGGAGGGTTTCTTTCTGCCTTTTGCTTCCAAATGAAAGCATTCCAGACCCCATCTTAAAATGCCCAAACCGCTTATTAAGCCCTATTAGTGAGAAACTCAAGTGTAATGATCTTGTGTTCTTCTGCACTTTTGTGCTAACCTGTCAGCAGCTTTGTTGCCATTCCTGGAGTACACGCTCATTACATTGACTTATTATACCCTGGATAAATCAACCTAGGAGACAATTTAGATGTTTGGTTGGCTACCAAAACCTGGCTCCAATATGGCTAATTGGGAACCAAAGCACATTCACACATCATCGATAGTTAAAGATACACTTGGTAGCAGCAGTAGTATCCTTTTTTTACACTTGTACTTCCTAGAAGACAGTTAAACTATCTAGAAAGTGTCAAATATAACTTTAAAGGATTCACACTGAGATGTACTGTACATAAGATGTTTTTAGAAAATAATATCGTCCAAAAGGTGAAAAACATAAAGCAGCGTGTTTGGCAGGATAATGCCCCAGTAGTGGTGCAACTCATCACAAAACTCACAGTTTGAATTAAACCGCAGTTTTGAGGCATGGATCAAATTTGAAAGAGATCATCAAAAATAAGAGTTAAAAAAAATTAACTAAAATAAAAAACTGCTTTCCATTTCTTTGAAGATGACCACTCTCTAATGGCAAGAATATCTCTGTTTCTGCGGTTCAATTTTCTCCCAAACCGGAAACTTTGTGAAACTGATGTGGCGGCTGCATGGCTCAAGACCTCATCATGCGCTGAATCATCTTCATCTTAAAAAGAAAGGAAAGTGATGGGAATGGGAGGCGGTATGACAGCTCTCAACCAAATTGCTAGGTTACTGGCTGAAGTCAATATTAATGCATCTATTTAAGTAGCACAAGATTGATGACGCTGCAATAACAAAGAGTATTGCAACTTCACATCAATTCAACTTGTTGGAATTCTTATCAAAGTGAATCTCTGCCCATCCTAGATTGGGCCTTTTTAGAGAATAAATGACCAGGTTATTCAACATATCGTTAGCTGTTTTAAATAGAAATTGATGAACGAGACCGTGCATTCAGTCTGTTCAAGTTGAGAAAGACGGAAATGTCCGAGAACGAGCATTCTATCTATCGAGAATTACAAGCAACCAGAGATATTGTAGTGGCAAGTAGTAATGGAGGGGTTTGGTACACTGTTTCTAGAATGAGGTTACGCATTTGGTTATTGTGAGTGAGGGACAGACATTCTAGCCCGTCTATAGTTCTTGGAATCTGCATTTGTTTGTTTGTTTGTTTGTATGAGTGTCATTCAGTCAACTAATTGTTGCACTATAGTGGAATCTATGAAGACCAACGTGTGATCGCTTGTGTGCAGTGTTCAGAAATTTGAGAAAGAAGTTGCATACAGTCTTCCAATTACCTCCGTGTGCATATTTTTATGGATATGTTTAGAGAGTTTGACATTTAGCCTGTGGTGGGAGCGAGTCTGTGACATGTTATTTCTGGCAAACCAGAAATATCAGAAACCATAGGGCATATTCATACCGTTATATTCTGATACTATTCATACTATCCACACCTATGATGATGAAAGGTTGCTGCTACAAGAAACAAGACAATTGTCTGTCGCCCTTCACTCCCCATTTGAACAAATGTACTAATAATCTTGCTCTGTTCAGGGACTGGGACTAGTGTGATTAAACTGAAATCATGTATTTGTTGCAGAGCTTCATAGCTATAAATATCATTCATGAGCAGACACTAGCAGTATCATTACAAAAAATCCCCTCTGATTTCATAGAATGCGATTCATAGAATCTGATTCGAACATTGCCAAAACATAAAACGTATCCAAGATGGCACAATAAAAAAAACCTTTTAGTGGCATGTTGCACCATTCAATATCTCCTATATACATCCATAGTGATGGCAGAGACTTCACTGTATCATTATATTATACTATCAATAGTTCTGTTCCCTTAATTGACTTGTGAATACCTCAAGGCACCACACAAGCCATTTGCCCAGCCTAATTAAAAATGAATGGGAAAGCTTAACTTTAGTCTATTTGCTTGACACCAGTGGCTCGCTCGTCTAATGTGTGCCTGATGTAGACTGAGACCTGTGTTTGAATCTGGCTCAGGCCCTTGACTGAAGATCATTCCTTCTCTCTCTCCCACAATTCCTGTTTTGTCAGTGAAATAAAAAAGCAATGACGCTCCTAAAACTCCGTCTTAAAACCAGAAAACCAAACATTTATCATCAAGTTCAAGTTGTGCTTTATTGTCATTCCGCTACATGCGGGGGCATACAGTGGAACGAAATGCTGTGCCTCACAGCCACGGTGCTACAGAAGTACAGACATACAACAGTACAGGCAAACAACAATCAATTTAAAATAAATATAACAATTTTCCTATACATAGACTAAAAAAGATACAAACTATACAAACTGTACGAATACTTACCAAGACCGTGCATAATACCTGGTTACATACATGCTTGTGGTGCATCCTTTATAATGCTTCACAAGCATGCAACCATGCAGATACACATTCGTCCAGTTTTCAGTTCATGTCAGTATGAATGTACAGGTTTGCATCCATACCTTGCTGCATCTAGCTATCGCTTCTTAATTTGCTGCTAGTGTTGCAGATGATGCACGCCCTCCAGCTGCCTATCACTGTATTTTGCTCTTGGTGATTCTATGGCTGGCTGCTATTACCTGACCTAAAAAGAAATGGAGGCTATATCGAGAAGCCTAATATGAAAATGGCTAAAATCTCATTATTGCCATCCAGTTGGGAATAGACTTGCTTGAACTACTCATCGGATCTTCAAGACAACCATGATGGGTGGCTAAGAAGTGAAAGCTGAAATCTTTAGCACTGAGTGAGTAGGTGATGGACTGATGAGTATACAGTCTCAAACCTTGAACCTATAAATGCCTTACCATTTTTACCCCCCCCCCCCTTCTGCCACCACTTTCACAATGTTACAAACAGAACTATGTCTAGGGAGTGGATCTCTCTTTCAACTCTCTCTTCGTTTGGTCTTGCAAGGACTGGGGACTGACAGCGTATGTACGAAATACGACAATTATGGACACACAGTCATAGACACACGTGCAACAGCCCCCCACCCCCCTCCATACACACACACACACACACGCGCGCGCACGTGTTTGGTAGAGGCTGTAGAGGGAGGGAGGGAGGGAGGGAGGGAGGAAGGGAGGAAGGGAGGAAGGGGAGTTCACGATAGTGCTCCCAGTATGGAAATGTCTCTTTGCTCCAAAAATGAGGTATCTGTAATCATTTGGAGTTTATATAACAGGTTACAAATCCTAATGAACAGCTGGAGTGATGCTCCCCTTTTTCTTACCCCCCCCTTCTCAAAAATGCATTTCCCTGTAGCACTCCAGGGAGAGAATGGGCATTCTCCTCCCCTGTGTTTTCTTTCCTAATTGACATCCATATTCTTCGAGCATATGCAAATCCACGTTCATGAATAACTGCAGCTGCCAGTCAAACCCTGTGACAGGAGCCGTCGAGCGGCGCCTAGCCAGCGCTATGGGTGTCACGGCCGTGTTTGAAAGCTGCCATTTTGGCTTCGCTCTCTACCCCTGGTGTCATTTCAGTCCTGTCTGGAAACGGAATAGTCCCCTCTGTCAGGGCGGGATACTGTCGCGGTCGAAGTTGCGGGGAGGTATTAGGGCCGTTCATCACGTCGATGGCGGTCGAGTCTGACGGCTCTCTTGTCGGCAAGCGTGTTCAGGGCCGCTGTCTGTCAGCACCTGGCCGTGGGATAATGAACATCAAGCCCTGTGACCCAGTTGCAGCTCGCGCGCACACACACACACACACGGCAGCAAAAACCAGGAACCATAGAGCTTTCTGGCTACTGCTAACAATGTTTTAATTGCGCCCCCCCCCTTCCCACCTCCGTCCATGCTCGCTGTTCCCTGGCTGGTGGAAAGACTGCTCCCTGCCTTGTCAGAGATTAATCCCCCCCTCTGCTTTGTTTATCCTGCTGTGGTCTTTTTATTTTTTATTTTTTTACTTTGTGCCTTTTTGTATCACAGCATGTAACCACTGAGCTCATCTCCCTGGCCCATTGTTGCTGCTGCGGTCTGTCTCCCACTGGATTCGGGTAGATTCACCAGGGCCCTCCCTCATTGTTCACAGGATGAAAATAAAAATGTAAACAAAACAACAAACGCTGAACAACAACAAAAATCCAAGACTGAAGTGAAACCGGCAGGTGGTGGAAGGGATTTGAGTACACTTAAAGGAGCTCTCCTCCTGGAAATCTGCGAGCCAGTGATTGGTTAGAGACTGGACTGAGTTCACAAATGACAGCCGATCTTGTAGAATGATCCATGGTCACAAATGTTCTCCGCCCTGCACGCCCATCTGTGTTTAGCAAGACGCCACAGACAGGTTTGTGTTGTTGTTCTTGTGTATTTTCATTTCACTTTAGTTTCCAAGCATTTGTATCGATGGTTGTCTCATCTCCAGATGTTTCAGTTTGGTAAACCGCCCATTTTTGCACCCTGGATCTGTTTTCTGTCTGCTGTTGCATTTTGCATGTTTGTGTCTTGTTTCCGATAGTGTTCGTAAGTGTTAATTAAGTTATCGTGTTGGGTACATCCACCTAGGTATAACCCTGCCCCTGTGGTTTGTGTGTGATTGTACGGTGCTGGGCCTGTGTAATCAACTGAGAAGAGTTGACCAAGTGTGTGAATGTGCATCTGAAGTCAACAAAAGCCCACTAAGAGCCTACTTCTGCCTGTCAGTCTGCTCAGAGCACAGACAATGGATCTAATAGCTACTGTCTTGGCTGGCCTAACACAGAATGATGAGTGTGATAGAAGCCAGTCTCTGGTGTGTGTGTGTGTGTGTGTGTGTGTGTGTGTATAGGTAGGTGTGTGTATGTATATTTGTAGCTACGTAATATCGCTGTGTGTGTGTGTGTGTGGAACGAGATTTGGGGTGGCTACTATTCTCTGCAGGGATGCACTGAATTCAACAGTTTTGGGCCGAAAAACCGCACGTAATGAAACGCGTGACCGAAGGCTGCCGAATTCATCGCAAGTCATTTGCGTTGTGTTGTTGTTGTTGTTGTTTTTCTAGAAACAGAAATTTTAGGTTAGGCTACCCCTCCATTTGCATTCACTCAGTCATTCATTTATTTATTTATTCTATGTGTTGACCATGTGGGCTCTTCCGTATCATTTAAGGGTCCATTTGTTTGAGAAGATAAACTTCCATCCATCCATCCATCCATTTTCTTCCGCTTATCCGCTGGCCGAGGGTTTGGTCGGGGCAGCAGTCTGAGCAGGGGGCCCAGACTTCCTTCTCCACACACAACACCTCCAGCTCCTCCGGGGAAAGCCGAGAGACATAGTCCCTACAGCATGACCTGGGTCTTCCCCAGGGCCACCATCCAGTGGGACATGCCCGGAACAACTCCCAACGGAGGTGTCCAGGAGGCATCCGAAACAGATGCCCGAGCCACCTCAGCTGCTCCTCCTCGACGGGGAAGGCAGCACGGCGCTCTACTCAGCTCCGCGCCGTTGTGACCAGCTTCCTCACCTTATCTTTAAGGGAGCGCCCAGCCACCTTGTGGAGGAAACTCATTTCGAGTGCTTGTATCCGCGATCTCATCCTTTCAGTCATTACCCAGAGCTTATGACCATAGGTGTGAGTAGGAACGTAGATAGACGGGTAAATTGAGAGCTTTGCCTTCCGGCTCAGCCCCTTCTTCACCACGACGGACCGGTACAGAGAGCGCATCACTGCAGCCGCCGCACCGATCCGCCTGTCAATCTCACGTTCCGTCCTTCCCTCACTAGTGAACAAGACCCCGAGATACTTTAACTCCTCCACTTAAGCAAGGACTCCACACCCACCCGAACCAGCAAGCCACCTTTTTCCAGTCAAGAACCATGGCCTCAGATTCAGGGGTGCTGATTCCCATCCTGGCAGCTTCACACTCGGCTGCAAACCGCTCTAGTGTATGCTGCAGGTCGTGGTCCGATGAGCCTTCAGGACAACATCATCTGCGATTAGCAGAGATGAAATCCTGTTCCCCCCGAACCAGACACCCTCCGGCCCCTGCGCTGACAGAAGGCTCCGCCAGACGTTCCCAACAGACCCTCACGATACGCTTGGGCCTGCCAGGTCTGTCCGACTTCCTCCTCCACCAGCGGATCCAGCTCACGACCAGGTGGTGATCGGTTGACAGCTCCGCCCCTCTCTTTACCCGAGTGTCCGAGACACGTGGCCGGAGGTCAGAGGACACGACAACAAAGTCGATCATCGACCTTCGGCCTAGAGTGCCCTGGTGCTACGTGCACTGATGGACACCCTTGTGCTCGAACATGGTGTTCGTTATGGACAAACTGTAACTAGCACAGAAGTCCAACAACAAAACACCGCTCGGGTTCAGATCGGGGGGACCGTTCCTCCCAATCACACCTCTCCAGGTGTCACTGTCGTCACCCACATGGGCGTTGAAGTCCCCCAGCAGAACAATGGAGTCCCCGGTCGGTGCACTATCCAGTACCCCTCCCAGGGACCCCAAGAAGGCCGGGTACTCTGCACTGCTGTTCGGCCCATAGGCCGATACAACAGTGAGAGACCTGTCCCCGGCTTGAAGGCGCAGGGACACGACCCTCTCGTCTACCGGGGTAAACCCCAACACGTGGCGGCTGAGCCATGGGGCTATGAGCAAGCCCACGCCAGCCCGCCGCCTCTCCCCGCGAGCAACGCCAGAGAAATGTAGAGTCCAGCCTCTCTCGAGGATAATGGACCCAGAACCCAGGCTGTGCGTGGAGGTGAGGCCGACTATATCTAGCCGGTAACGCTCTACCTCCCGCACAAGCTCGGGCTCCTTTCCTGCCAGCGAGGTGACATTCCATGTCCCCAGCGCTAGAGACCGTGTGCATGGCCTCGGTCGTCCAGGCACCTGCCCCTGACCGCCGCCCAAAACACACTGCACCGGCCCCCTACGGTCCTTCCTGTGGGTGGTGGGCCTGCCGGAAGGTGATCCCACGTCGCCTTTTCGGGCTATACCCGGCCGGGTCCCATGGGCAAAGACCCGGCCACCAGGTGCTCGCCTGCGAGCACCCACCCCAGGCCTGGCTCCAGGTTGGGGCCCCGGTAACGCCACTCCGGGCGACGTAATGATTCTCCTTGGTTTTGTCATCATAGGGGTTTTTGTTGAACCGCACTTAGTCTGGCTAGTCACCTAGGACCAGTTTGCCGTGGGAAACCCTACCAGGGGCTTATTGCCCCCGACAACATAGCTCCTGGGATCATTCAAGCACTCAAACCCCTCCACCACGTTAAGGTGGCGGTTCAAGGAGGGGGAAGATAAACTTGTGCAGGTTAATTCATACAAATGACACATTTTAATATTTATTTAAATGTTAGTATGATATTGTATACAAGTTTAATTATTCCATAAGTAACTAGTTGCTTACACAATACAGTTGTTAATAATGTCACTGCCAATTGATATTATTTCTCAATCCTAGTGCTGCCTTCGGGTCACTGTGACCCACCATCATGGTACAAAAGGTGAATTACAATGACCTTATGGCAGCACAAGGCTTAACCATCATTCAAACAAGATCGTTTGAGTGGAGAATTTTTTTAAAACTTGCAATGATTGTTATCTGGTTTCCTCTCCATGAAGTAGTTGCATCCAATTTTTTAAGTCTTGATAATTTTGGATATTATTAATATTGGCATCTGCTGTCGTCTGAAGTCAGTGAAATGTGTTGTCTTCACACAAGCGCAAAATCTCAGGTTTTGGCATAGATGGTGATCCAAATGAACTATGCTACATAAGATGAGACAGTACCGGCTGTCTAAAGAAATGCGTTTTCACCATGCCACAACATTGCATCACTTTGGAAATAAGTTTTGGAAATAATAAATAAGTTCCTCTGGGCGGGAGTTTGAGGGCATTGTGGGAGGGTAAGTGAGCGAGACAGAGAGAAAGGGAGAGAGGGGAGGGGGGTTACCGACAGGTCTACTGTAGATGGAAGATTGACTTAGAGAGGTAGGGTGGCTGGGTACCTGTAGAGAGAAGACCTTAAACAATGACTTCTTTCAGTTTAGTAAACCTCCAGCGATAGATCCTTGAGTGCTTTCCCTCCACACACACAGCTGTCTCATTACTCCCTACACACACACACACACACACACACACGCACCTCTGTCACCAGGGCCACTTATCACACTGTCTCCCTTGTTATGCTATGCTTTGCCTCCTCTTTGGTTTGCAGTAGTGTGTGTGTGTGTGTTTTGTGGCAGGTCTTCTAAGAGTTCACAGCAGCTGGGATAAGGGGCCCATCATGCCTGTGTGTGGCTCCATGCTGTTAAGCAGTGACAGCAGGAGACAGCACCAGTGTGCCACTGTCCAGTAACAGCACTTTGGCCTGACCCTGAGAGAGAGGGGCTGTTGTTGCAGATATCCAGCTGTGGTCATGTGTGTGTGTGTGTGTGTGTGTGTGTGTGTGGAGGGGGGGGGGGTACTGTGTATCTGTGTATTAGACAGCTGAAAGCTAAAGTAGAGAGGAGTCTAGGTGGCTTCCATTGTGCATTGCAGGGAGCATAAACCAAACATGGAGCTTTGTTTGTTGTGGGTGACGGATGGAAAGAGTGACCGACAGCTTTATGAACCCCCCCCCCCAAAAAAACAAAAAAACAATTTATGATTTATAAAAGAAAACATCTGCCAGCAATGATATTTGTTGTTGCATCGTTGATATGTATAACAAGTTTGCGTTTTATAAGCATAAATTGTTCGTGGTACAGATCCGCACACACACTTGCATGCTTGCCTTTCAGCTCTTGTTCATTTCCAGCCCTCTCATTGGCTCCTCTCCCTCTCATTGGTTCATCTCCCCTCTCATTGGTTTCTCTCCTCTCTCCCTCCAGCCATTTATAACTACGATGCCCGCGGTGACGAGGAGCTGTCCTTACAGATCGGAGACACTGTCCACATCCTGGAGACGTACGAAGGTGAGAGCAATGGCATGTGGTGTCCATGACAACAGGCCCACCGTGCCTCCTTGTCCCCCCTCGCGCCACCTGGAGAGGCAAGCAGGGTTTAGTATACGATCATGAAACACCTCCGATAATTCGATATAATCCGATATGATCGGATGTTATCGTAAGCGTGTGTTGCATTGTCGTGCTTAACCATCTGCCCCCCCCCCTCAAACCCCCCTTCAGTTCTGTTATACTTGAGCACAACAAATTGATTCCCCATAGAAAGATCGCCTCCTCTTTATTTTGTACAACAGCAATACAAAAGCTTATTGGGAAATGCTGCTTGAGTGTTTGTCTTCTGTCTCCATTCTTCCTTGTTCTCTAGGCTGGTATCGAGGCCACAGACTGAGAAGAAAGTCCAAGAAAGTGAGTTGGTACCTGCATTACATTGGTTAAATGCTCTTAGTTTTTTTTCTAAAACACCTTCGTGCCTACTGTGTAACTGCAGCTATGATGTGAGCATGATCTATGGGAACAGGGATGTGGAATCCCGATGTACGACGTGTATGTTCTGCTAATTGGTGCTCCAGTGATGACTGTTTTAATCAGATACATTGTCCGACCCTTAACAGTAGAACGAGAGAGATTTTTTCGCTTGGTCATGCTAACACATTCCCATACATTCCATCTTGTGTAAGGTTAAGGTTTCTGTTCCTGTATGCTTCCAGTTCCCAGCTGATGGTCATTGTCTCAAGCAGGGCTGCCATCTTGTTTAGCTCTCTGTGTTCGCTGTCTCTCCTGCAGGGCATCTTTCCTGCCTGCTTCATTCACCTAAAGGAGGCCACAATTGAGGGCAATGGGTCAGTACATCTGTTCCTTTACCTCTTGACTCATTCTGGATTCTTAAAGGTTTTCTATTGTCGTCTTTTATGACACACTGAGTGTTTGTCACCTGCTCTGGGGTATCTCAGGTTGGAACGTATTCATGAAACAATAAAACAGGTTTCTCGTGAATTGATTTGCTGTCCTTGCAGAAAGGAAAGACCGATAAAGTCACTCACCCTTGTGCTGTACTTGACTCACACTAAACACACGGATCGTCTGTAAATTTAACTGTGTTCGAAGAGTGGCCGATTGCTTGTGGAGTTTATAACTAATTAGAATTTAAATTGGAAGCAGCCAGTATTCTGCTTTTATAAAGGAATCAGTGGTGGTGTAGCCTGAGCCTGTGCAATATCTCATTCAGTCAAGGACGGCTCACACACGCCTCATCGCTCTCCAGTTTGGTACAGTTTCGTCTCTCAAATAGAGTACCGATGCAAATCTTAGGAGAGCTCTATAGTGACAATAATATGAATTTGTAATTACAATCCAGCAGTTGTACCCTGACTCGTCGAGCCAAGTTGAAGAGTGCGAGCACAGCTCTGCCTGAAGTGTAATGTGTTTTCTTTGGTAACTGCGGCTTATACTGCGTGTGTTGATGTGTGTATTGACGTGTGTGCGACCGGCCCTTGGCAGGCAAAAGGAGACAGTCATCCCCACTGAGCTGCCCCTGGTCCAGGAGGTCACCACCACCCTGCGAGAGTGGGCCTCCATATGGAGGGACCTCTACGTAGTGAGTACACACACACACACACCTGCACTCATACGCACGCACACACACACCTGCACTCATACACACATCTGCACTCATACGCACACACACACACCTGCACTCATACTCACACACACACACACACCTGCACTCATACACATCTGCACTCATACGCACACAAGCACACACACACTTGCACTCATATGCACACACAAACACACACACCTGCACTCATACACACACGCACCTGTGTACACACACCCACTCTCTCTATGCACCTCGCATAAATATCTCACGTACACCAGTTGACACACACACACACACACAAACACTGACACATGCTAGTTAACCCAGTTGGTCAACAGTTGGCTAACAGTTGTGGTTGGTGTCCTTATTCCAAAGCATGTGAATAAGCTCTTTATTATTCAGTGTGCTGAGCTCCATTTGAGGAAGAATGAATATGTGACAGTGGGGGATACTCAAGAAAATGACTGTGAGGAAAGAGTAGAGAGAAAATGTTTGGTCGTGTGACTTGAATTTCCATCATCTGCTTTTGTGCCTTGGTTCCGCAGGGGGACAAGAGAGAGATGTTTAACTCGGTCCGGGACATGATCTATGACCTCATCGAGTGGCGCTCGCAGATCCTGTCGGGCACCCTCCCCCAGGATGAGCTGACGGAGCTCAAGCAGAGAGTCACCTCCAAGATCGACTACGGAAACAAGTGAGGGACAAACCCCCCCGCCGCCCTCCTCCAGGTCAAGCCGCCAATGGCCACGGCTGAGACAGGAGGCGAGACTCGGCTCAACCAATGGAAACGCTGGGGTAGATAAAGGATAGAGCTCGCTCAGGCCTCCCTGTGCCCCAGCAGAGATGCCGGGCTTGTGGCAGCCCAGGAAAAGAGAGGACTTGATTAGGTTCTGAGGGTGCTGACAGGAGAGCTCTGGCAGCCGTTGTGGCGGGGAGCGCACGGTGACGCGAGGTGTCGGAGCAGGCGCCTCGGAGAATCGCACCTTGCTGTGATTTCCTCATCTGGAAAACTGCAGATTGAGAAGAGAATCTTAGTGTGAGAGGGAGGGAGGATCGCCAAGGGCTGTAGTGAGAATGGGGAAGAGATAGAAGCCATAGGGCTCAAGGGAGAGAGGGAGAGAGACAGAGAGAGAGGAGGATGTTGAGGAAAGAGAGAGCTCTAGGGATAAAGTGAGAGAGACAAAGAGAGAGGAAGATGCTGAAGAAAGAGAGCTCTTGGGATAGAGAGCTCAGATGGTGTTCTTGTAAAGACAGGTTCTCAGCTTCCGCCAGAGTTAGTAAGGACACTAGTATATCCGTGGTATCAGTCATATATATCCAGTCACTGGAGGAAAGATACACACAGGTAGTTTGTCAGGCTGTCCTTAGAAAAAATTTAAATGTGTCTGTCAGAGGGAATGCATAAGATTGACAAACCACACCAGATGATGAAGCGAGTTTAAATAACCCCATGAAGCATTAAGGGTTTACTGTTTTACCGTGTAGGGTAAAAAAGTGGACAACTAGGTAACACCGAATGTCTGACTGTTGTCTGTTGCTCTTTCTTACTCTGTTCCTCCACAGAAACATTATAGTTGGTCTAGTTACAGAATGTCAGCCGCTACATGTCTCTCTCTCCCAGGGTTCGAATTACAAAGTGGCTTTCGGGGAGTCTTATTTTCCGATCCTCCCTGACTGACTTTAACGCTTTTGGTGCATGTAAGGGCATTTAAAACAATAGGTTTACAGTAAACCTATTGTTTTCTTTGTAAACCGTTTACTTTAAAATGCAAGCGTCAGTCAGTGTTGTCAGTGTTACTAACTTTAATATCATCATTTATTTCAGGAACCTTAATGTACCGAAAATCAAAATCTATATGCGACACAAAAAATGAACAGTGTTTTAGAGCTCCCCCTAAATGTCTCAAAGTAGGCTTTCAGGGGAACCCAGGTCCTTTTCAAGGGAACCAAGCTCCCCTTAGCTCCCCCGAAATTCGAACCCTGCTCTCTCCCTCTCTCTTATGATCCACCATCCTTCTCCCTTTGCCTCCCTCAATATCTCTGCCAAAGGTGCATCGTCTGATTATCGTCTTGTGTGTAACAGGTACCTGGACCTGGACCTGGTGGTGCGAGACAAGGACGGTAACATCCTGGACCCAGAGCTGACCAGCACCATTAGCCTGTTCCGGGCCCACGAAGCAGCGTCGAGGCAGATCGAGGAGAGGATCCAGGAGGAGAGGGTACTTAGGCTCCTCAGCTGGACACAGACGGAAGGGGGGGAGGGGGGGGGAGAGGGGTGGGGTGCAGGAGGGTGTGGAAGAGTAGAGGGGGTGAGGAAGGGTGTGGAAGAGGTAGAAGTGGAGAGAGCTGGAAAGGGAGTGAAAGGTAGAGGCAGAGACAAGGAGGCAGGGAGCTTGAGCTTGGGTGAAAAAGAGGTGGAGAGAGCAAGGGTGAGAGAGAGATGGCGCTAGAAAGAGAGAGGGAGAGAGTGGTAGAAAGGGTGGGTGGGAGGGGAAGAGACAGAGAAAGGGGGAGAGTGGAGATCTGAGTGGGCTCATATCACGAAGTGCAAAGCAATGACGTGTACAGACTACAGGTCTTCATAGTGTTATACTTGCAATGCTTATACAATGGTGTGATGGTCAATTCTGTTTGTAATGAGACAGATCCCCTTCTCTCACCTCCAACGGATGCTTGGCCCTGAACAGCAGCATCTTCTACACACACACACACACACACACACACACACACACACACACACACACACACTGCAGGGTTGGGGTTCTGGCAGCTGAGACAGAGAGAGGGAGCCGAGCCTCGTCTGCCTGTAGTAGACACACACACACTTAAACTCTCAGAAGAAAAATGGCTTACCTAGGCAACAGAGAAAAGGGATAACATTCAAGTACCTCTGTCTTAACCTCCCCAGGTCCCTGGCCCAGCGTGCTGATTTTCAGCTGTTCAGGTAGCAGGGCTCTGGAACGCAGCTCCCCTTTCTGCTACGCACTCCCATTACGTGACCTTTTTATCCCCCCCTCTCTCTGCATATGGATGGGCAATTTGAAATTCTCTCAGGTCACCTGCTAGGAATACTAATTTGGGTTTTCGGCTGCCAGTTACCCAGGGCCAACACATACTCTCTTGTATGCATACGTAAATACACACGCGCAGTTCATAGACTGTTCAGACGGATGATAAAACCGCACGCCTCGCAACCAATGCGCGTGTTGCCGGGGACGCCCTCCTGTCTGGTCCTCTTTTGTACAGGCGCGTCATTTTGTACGTTGACATGCGTATTCATTTTAATATACCTCGCCCATATCTCACACCAGCATCACCCTTTCACTCCTTGAACAGATTGCTTCGTAAAGCCTGATAAATCCTTCGCAAATTTATACACACGTCAAATTGTCACAGAGCCCACGCTTGCCCCTCATCCTGACGGACTATAAATAACCCCTGTGCTCGTCAACGTGTCCTCTGCATCAGGACACGGAGAGGGTTTCTATTTGCTTGTTTGGTCCCCTCCCCGCTCGGTGGGGTCCCCAGGGTCGGCCGCAGTCGCAGCAGTTGAAGCACATCATTTAATGATGCGCAGCCTTTATAATAAGAAGAACTACTAACACAGGGATCAATGTGAAGGCCTTGGGCCCCTTCAGTGTGATCCAATAGAGATATTGTGTCTCAAGCCACTGAAAGATATAAGCCTGTTAGTTTACCGTATAGAGACTGATGTCTGTCTGTCTGTCTGTCTGTCTGTCTCTCTCTCTCTCTCTCTCTCTCTCTCTCTCTCTCTCTCTCCCCCTCTCTCTCTCTCCCCCTCTCCCCCCCTCCCCACAGTCGCAGAAGCAGAATATCGACCTGAGTCGCCAAGCCAAGTTCGCCTCCACGCCTTCCTTCGCCCTCTTTGTGACTCTGAAGAACGTGGTGTGTAAAATAGGGGAGGACGCCGAGGTGCTCATGTCTCTTTACGACCCTGTGGAGTCCAAGTTCATCAGGTACATGTTCAACAGGACCCCAGCACCGCACTCTGACCAGGGCCTCTGGCGTTGATCCATCGACTAAAACAGCTAAAACTCTAGTCAGGGGATTTGCTTCCAAACTGAGCGTGTGTAGCGTTGGGTCAGCGTATAGTATTGAATGTCTAATTGCAATGCAAATCTTTTACCCCCCCCCCCAGTGAAAACTATCTGGTGCGCTGGTCAAGTTCCGGGCTGGTCAAAGACATAGACCAGCTTCACAACCTTCGCTCAGTATTCACGGTGAGTGCTCGCGCCTGCCACATGGAGGGTGCACGCTTGGATACTCGTGTGTTTGCTGGCTGCGTAGCGGCTAACCATACATGTCTGTGGAGTTAGGCGGTGTTTACCCAGCTTGTTTATGAAAAGGCTTGCTGTATTTACCAGGAATGGCTATGGGAGGGGTCACCTCGCCAGTGACCATCCAAGGGCACAGGAGCGGCACTGGGCCTCCCCAGGGGTGTGTGTGTGTGTATGTGTGTGGGGTAGGGGGGGTCACACAGAGGTTTTGAGCAGGAAATGAGGGCACAATCAGTTGAGTCAAGGCAATTCGCGCCTCAACAGTGCCTCCTTAACAGTGCCTGAAAAGGACCGATCAAAGGATCAATGCTTACATGGATTTGGCTTTGCCTTTGCTTAATAAGCAGCGTAGCCCCAAGTCCCCACGCAGTCCAGTCCACCGTAAACCTTCAGGGACACCCACGTTGTCTCAGCGGGGGGGGGGGGGGGGGGGCAGTCCATGACCGCCCATCTCTCTCTCGTCTCCTCATGTCTCATGTCGTCTCCGTCAGGACCTGGGAAGTGAGGATCTGAAGAGGGAGAAGATCAGCTTCGTGTGTCAGATCGTCCGGGTGGGCCGCATGGAGCTGCGCGACAACAATACCAAGAAGCTGACGTCAGGCTTGAGGAGACCCTTTGGAGTGGCAGGTAACCTTGTCTGAGTTGTCCACAAGCACCTGTCCCAGTCGTGTGGACCGAGCCCGCCCAAACGAGCAAATGAAGACATCTGTCAGAAACGTTGACGTTGTTTGGATGAAGTTCATAAGTATTGTCTGGATCCTGTCTGTGGACATGCTGTCTGCTCCGTAGGAAACAGATGTGCTTGGCATTTTGCTGTCGCTTCTCCTCTCAGAGAAGACAACCAGGAAGAGTGATAGGAACTGAGAGAGTGACAGGTGTCCTGATACACAAGACAATGGTTTTAGGGTAGTCATCATCTCCAGTGCTGTGCAACTGGGGAGGGAGGTAGAGAGAGGTAGAAAGGGAGTGAGTGAGGTGGAGCTAGATAGAGGCAGATAGAGAGGGATTGAGTGAGGTGGAGTTAGAGAGGTAGAGGAAGGTAGATAGAGAGGGAGAGAGCGAGGTGGAGGTAGAGAGGTAGATAGAAAGGGAGTGAGTGAGGTGGAGCTAGAGAGAGGTAGATAGAGAGGGAGTGAGAAAGGTGGATGTTGAGAGAGAGAGAGAGAGGTATAGAGGTAGAGGTAGATTGAGAAGGAGTGAGGGAGGAAGAGAGAGGTAGATTGAGAAGGAGTGAGGGAGGAAGAGAGAGGTAGATTGAGAAGGAGTGAGGGAGGAAGAGAGAGGTAGATTGAGATGGTGTGAGGTTGCAAGAGGAAGGTAGAGAATGGGAAAGAGGTTAGAGTGAGGTAAGTGGACAGAGAAACAGAGGGAGGGTGAACGGAAGGGAGGTAGTAATAGAGGGAGGGAAGTTGAAAGAGAAGGAGGTAGCAAACAAGAGGGAGGTAGGGTGAGAGAGGGAGGTAGGGTGAGAGAGGGAGGTAGGGTGAGAGAGGGAGGTAGGGCGAGAGAGGGAGGTAGTTAGGAAGGGAGGGCGCAGGAGAGAAGGAGGGCGGGAGGGAGACAGGGAGATGCGAAGCCGTCAGTTTCCAACATCAAATGCGTTTTTTGAAGTCAGACGGGGAAATGCTTTCTGCGCTGTTTCTCCCCACTACAAAGCTGCCTATGTGGGTCAGGCTTGGGGAATCAAAGGCTGCCTGGTGTCACTTGTAATGTGGGGGAGCGCCGGCGAATTTCAGCACAGGCCCAGAAGTCCTCTGGAGGCTGGCTGATGAAAGAGGTGTGGTGCACAAGGCTAACCACACAGGCGTAATGGTTGAAGTTGATTAAGGGGGTCTTCCTCACCGTTATTCATCCTAGAGGTCTGACCATGTTGTGACACTTTCACCCTCCAAACCGTATGTCATTTTTATTCATATAGCCCTTTTTACAAGCAATGTCAAAGAGGGTTTCACATACGGCCATAAAACTGTGACTAAACCACCCTAAACAGCTTCCTCCTCCTCAAACCTGCCTTTTTGGTTTCTCTCTTATCCCAGTAATGGACGTCACTGACATCATCAACGGCAAGACGGACGACGAGGACAAGCAGCACTTCATCCCATTCCAGCCGTGAGTATGACTATGCCCCTCATACACCACGCCCCTCACACACCACGCCCCTCACACGCCATGCCCCTCACACACCACGCCCCTCACACACCACACACCACGGCCCATACACACCACACACCATGCCCCTCACAGACCACGCCCCTCACACACCATACACCACGGCCCTCACACACCACACACCATGCCCCTCACAGACCACGCCCCTCACACACCATACACCACGGCCCTCACACACCACACACCATGGCCCTCACACACCACGGCCCTCACACACCACACACCATGCCCCTCACAGACCACGCCCCTCACACACCTTACACCACGGCCCTCACACACCACACACCAAGGCCCTCACACACCACGGCCCTCACACACCACACACCATGCCCCTTACAGAACACGGCCCTCACACACCACACACCATGCCCCTTACAGACCACGGCCCTGACACACCACACTCCACACCCATCACACACCACACACCACGGCCCTCACTCACCACACACCACGCCTCTCACAGACCACAGCCCTCGGCCCTCACAAACTACACACCATGACCCTCACGCACCACGCCCCTCACAAACCATGCCCCTCACACACCACATCCCTCACACCACGACCCTCACACACCTCACACCACGCCCCTCACACACCACACACCACGCCCCTCACAAAGCACGCCCCTCACACACCACACACCACACCCCTCACACGCCATGCCTCTCACACCCTACGGCCCCCACACACCACAGCCCTTGCACACCATGGCCCTCACACACCACTGTCCACACCTCTCACATACCACACCCTCACACACTACGGTCCTCATTCAAACTCACACACTACGATCCTCATTTGCGCTTACTTAACATTCAGTTCATTGATTGATTGATTCATTCAAATGAACTGAGCTAAGGAAGCTCAACATTAGGGAAGCACAAAATATTCTGCCAAATACAACAACTCCTAAGACTCATCTCCCACATGTTTTAGAAATTATTTAAACTTTTACATTTCAATGTCTCCTTGGTCATGTGACCTACTAACCGTAAACTATTTTCAGACTGTCCTTGAGTTATCCTTATATAAGACACCCCCATTAGGTTGTCCAGTTTAATTTCAGGTGATTTTCCATAATATTAAGGACATCAAATATGAAGCGTATGGTGTTAGTTCAGCTAAAATTAAATATGGTGACGTTTAAGTAACCTAAATGAATTCTGTGTTTGTGTAAATTTACATGGCAGTGAAACAAATTCTGATTCTGATACACATATGCAAAAACTAACTACACATATGCAAAAAAAAGGGTTTAAGCTTTTATGCGGTTTTGCTTTCGAACCAGAAAGTACATCCCTAGTCAACAAAAGTCAGGGTCAATAGACGCTTCTCCTCTGCCATGTGCTTAAACAGTGTGTGTGTGTCAGTGTGCGTGTGTGTGTCTGTACATGTGTGTTGTGGCAAAAAAGGGGCGTGCTCAATCCATGCGGCACTCAATAATAAAAAATAAAATATATATATATATCTTTTAAAAAATGTTTTAACTGAAGTGTGGTATACTTAACACTTGATTAGTGTGAGTTTTAGACAGCAGAGCTCCCTGTATTCCCTGCTGACTTCATTAAGGCGTCTCATTAACTGTTCCTGTCTTCGGAGGAAACAGCAGAGCCACTGGAACCTTTCTCCTTAACACGATTTCCCGTCTTAATTGGAAATGCTAGCGGATACAGGCAGTTTAGCTGGCAGATCAACTCCGCCTTGCATTTTTATTGGTGTGCATAAATCATGGACATAATTACAAGCCCCTCCAGTAGCACAACAGGATTACAAGTGGCTCAGCACGAATAGCAGCATGTTTTCAAACAGCTTGGTGTAGCCAGAGTGCCGGTGGCACCTTGACTCCACCTGCTCTCGAGACAAGGACCGAGGAACAGGAAGTTGTCACTGCTCTCCGGACAGAACCCAGTTCTCAAACCAATTTCTTTTTAAATGAGCCAAATAGATCAAGCAGGGGGGGTCAGACTGTAATGCAGTTTGTTTGTTTCGACAGTGGCTTTACCCCAGTAACACCTGGACTATGATTACATTCACTCACCCCGTCATAAAGAGTTAAAAGCCAGGAACGCCGGTCTTCTTGTTCCCTGCGACTGCCTGTAATGGAAGTAGGCTTTTGTTTGTTTCATAACTTCCTGCTAAATGTTATGAATATTCCAACAATGGGCATTCTGTCCCCCCCGGTACATTTCTCTGAAATAATGTCAAAACATGTTCAGAATGCAACCCCCCCCCCCCACCCCCACCCCAGGGTGTTCTGACACACAAGGCAAGCGGGGGCGTTGCTGCCAGACAAATATGGCATTGTGCAACGTTGTTATGGAGGGGTAATACCTCTGTTGTTGACGTTGGTTGTGTTTCATGTGCCTATTTGTAGCAACGCTGGTTGAAGAGGGGGGGAGTCCCTGAAGGGGGGCTGTCAGCGCTTGCAGCTCTGTTCCTCTCCTAGGCCTGACTTCTCCTCTTCCGCACTCCCTCTCTCTTCCTCCCTCCCTCTCCCCCTTGCTCCCTTTCTCGCTCCCTCTCTCTCCCCCTCCTTCTCCCCTTCTTTTCCTCTCTATCCCTCTCTTTCTCCCTCCCTCTACCCCTCTTTTCCATCCCTCTCTCTTTCCCTCCCTCCCTCTCCCTCACTCTTTCCCTACCTATCTCTCTCCCCCTCCCTCTCTTTCCCTCTCTCTCTGTCCCTACCTATCCTTCCCTCCCCCTCTCTCTCCCTCTCCCTTGGTCTGTCCGTCTTTTACTGCTGCTCGACAACTGCAGATGCGTGCCACAGCCTGCACATTCACACGTCCTCTCTGCCCGTGGACTACGTGTGTATGTGTGTGTGGAGGGGAAGGGGATGGGGGGGTACTCCCACCATCTCTCACCCCCTGGTCCCAGCTCCTCCCTGCTTCTTTTTAGCCACTGCTACACTCAGTCAGTCTGACTCTCCCTGGTCACTAGCGCTCTGCTGTCACACAGGGCACACCAGCACTTCTAGTAGGGCTCACAGGCTTAGTGGCTGAACATGTTGGGTTGTCTCTGTGTGACTGGGCCGCTGCTCAAAGCTTCACTACCTCCAGTCAAACAGAGGTCAGAGTGGTCTGAAAGGAACCTCGCTTCGCTCTTATGCCCGGGCTTCAAGGGAGGGGGGAGGGGTGGGGCTAGACGTGGGCGCCTTCCTCTAAACTGATGATTTGTCTTTCTTTCTACCATTTACCCATCTTGCCCAACTGTTGGCTACCAAATGGCTTTTGTCTCTATCATGGTATTTTGCATCACTGTTTGGTGTTTTTTTTCCTCCTTCCCATCCTCTTCCCCCCATCCCTTCTTTCCTGCCCGTCACCCCCCCCCCGCCCCTCTGCACTCTCCTTCTGCTCCTGCTCCTTCCCTTCCTCCTCCCTGTCCCATCTCTGCCCTTTCCTCCTCCTTCTCTGCCTCTCTCCCCTGTGGTGTTTGCCTGTCACGTGCGTGCTCCAGGCTAGCGCTGGACGATGCCATTCGCCACAAGCAGCTGAACATCTCCCGTTTCTCACCCAGGGTGGCGGGGGAGAACGACTTCCTCCAGACCGTCATCAACAAAGTCATCACCGCCAAAGAAGTCAATCACAAGGGCCAAGGTACTGGAACCGACCAGAGTTGACAAGGCTTCTCAACAGCGTTGTGCATGTTACCGAGACATGTGATTTCTTCTTTTGAATGGGTACTGTCACACACAACAGTACCCAAACACATATATGGTATGAACATATTAGCAACAGAATGTCAACAAATGATATTTGTAGACATTCTACAATGAAGAAAACAATGTAGTAATGTTACAGCTTGATTATATTGAACTGCTGCAGGGACTGTTGAAATGTTCTGGAAGAAGTGGTATATGACCCCTGCGATTCAGTTGGCTCAGTCAGCTGATGCTGACTGCAGAATGTTAGTCTAAAAATCCTGTTTCTCACTTCACTTCTATCGAGAGCTGTTTAATTATTGAGAGTTGTCTCTTGTATCTAGGTCAATCTGTATTTTTGGTACTAAGGGGGAAAAGTTTGCACAAAATGATTCGACAGTTCAACGCCTGCAAATGACTTTGACTTCTGCCTCTCTATATAGCAATCCCTAGTAGTCACTGGGTTTCCTCCTGTGAACCCCGGCAGAAGGTCAGAACGTCAGTGTTTCGGGGTCTGCTTGAAATCTGTCTCTCATGTGGACGTTCCCTGGTGGAACGTGAGCCACCCCCCAATACGAGGTCTGGAGGAACACCCTGCCCTCCGCGCGGGGTGGCGTCAGGCTTCACCGGGGAGGGTCAGGGTCGTCTGAGATGGTACATGGATGACTGTCAGGAGCCTCTGACTAGTCCGGCAAAGGGGTGGGGGGTGGGATGGGGAAGAGGAAAGGGGAGGGGAGGGGTGGAGGTCCCGGGAGCAGCATGAAGTGTGAGTCAGGCCTGAATATCAAAAGCCTTTTGGCGCTGCGGCGCTAGCAAGGAAGCTGTCAGTTCTGACAACACCGAGCATTTGTCGGAAAAGCACTTCCTCTCTATCATACTGCAGCATGCAGCCAACAGCTTTAATGGGATGACCTGTGCTGCGGGGGGATACATCATAGCCTCCTCTGTGTGTGTTTGTGTGTGTGTGTGTGTGTGTGTGTGCGTGTGCGTGGGTGTGTACGGAATGAGCGTGGAGCTGTTCTAAAGGGTCCAGTTCAGTGCCTGCCAGTCCACCAGGTTGTGTTTCTGCTCTCATTAAAGCAGACTGCAACCAGGAGAAAACCATCCCATTCTGCTGTGTTCCATTTCTAAGAACCCCCCCCCTTTAAAAAACAGACCCATTAGCAGGTCCAGTTGTTTCAAGCGGAGCCCTTTGGCGGGGAGCGAGCCTGACCCAGAGAGCGACCGCCATCTCCGAGTGTGGCTGTCTCCTGCCCAATTATTTAACTCGCCCAACCTCCAATTAGCGCCCTGTTTGAACTATTTTAAAGTTATACCAAAAGCAGGCCTACGTTTGTTAAAAGGAAACTTAGATGAGTAACTTCATTGGGCTTTGAGGTCTTCTTGCAGGTCACGGTATGTTAGACTGGAGATTTGAAGGAAATTCTGAACTTTGGTAGAAGGAAGCTGGGTTTTGATTCCATCTTCTGCCGGAGGCGTTGTGCCGTCAGCTGTGTGATCTCACATCTCTATGGGGGCTCTCGCCTCGCCACCAGGTCTGTGGGTGACGCTGAAGCGGCTTCCTGGAGACATCCACCAGATCAGGAAGGACTTCCCTCACCTGGTCGACCGCTCCACCGCTGTGGCGCGCAAGATGGGCTTCCCTGAGATCATCATGCCAGGTAAGGAGGTCCGCCGCAGGCCCCCCCCCCCATATCCTTACTGGATCATTCCCCGCCAACCCCCCTCCCCCTCCCCACATTGAATGCACACATTTCAGAGTCTTCCTTTGAAACTTTCTCCGACTCTCTTCCCAGGCGACGTGCGCAATGACATCTATGTGACCCTGGTCCAGGGCGAGTTTGACAAGGGCAGCAAGACCACTCCCAAGAACGTGGAGGTCACCATGTCTGTGTACGACGAGGAGGGAAAGAAATTGGAGGTAGGAGTTTGGATTCTTTGAACAACAGTCTGCTGCCCCCCCCCCACACACACACGCTAACAACCCCCCCACAAAAAAACACCAGTCAAACTACGAGCTCAACGCTCCCGCCCTCAAAGTGTGGAAAATCACCTGTCGGTTGGAGAGGCGGTGATTTGCGGCACAGGCTGCAGTCTTGTTAAGTCAGTCTGAGTCGCACTTAGGCCATCACACTGGCACGGAGTCAGGGAGGATGAGACAGGCTGTGCGCCACTTCAGCTTGTCCCAGCCAAGAGGCCGATCATCCGCTGCCTGTTGGTTGATTGACCAGACCAATGTAAGGGCTTTGATTGTCTGGTGGGGGGGGGACTCTTTTCTGGTCTCAGAAGTTGGTCTGGGAAGATGTTGCTGGACCCGAAATTACATGTATTTTTAGATATGTTTGTCTCGGTAGTCCACTGCCCATCATATTTTTGAACAGTGTTGGTTTGATTCAGTCTCTCTCTCTTATTCTTTCTGTCTTCATCTACCCATCTGTTCATATACCTCTCCGTCATTCCTACATGTTCTCTCTGTTCAGAACCCTGCCTTATGGAGCCCCTCCCCCCCATGTGAGGTGCAGAGGACCTCATCAGTATCAGCCGCCAAAATCATGCCGCTAGTTCCAGATTGGAAAAGTAACGCTAGTTAATGAGTCCCAGCCTCCCGTCCTCCGTCCTCCGTCCTTCCAAGAGGCGAGGGGAGATGCCGAAGCGAATTGTGTTTATTCGAGGAGCCGGACGGCAGGCCCCCTGGTGATGAACACTACTACTAGTTCCCTTGCAAAGCTAAATGGGCCACTTACCGCTATGAGACACTTCCTGCTAAGAGATGGCAGATATACCACAATTCTCTCTTTTTTTGCCCTCACTAAACAGAACTCCTTGGACTCTTTTGCAAACTCCCCCCCCCAGTGTTTCGTATTCAATGCCGCTGCCTTCAGGTAGGAGTGATGGGAGTCTCTGCCGTTGCTCTAAGCCGATTAGCAAACATTAATGAGGCTTGCTGGTGTCCCGCCTGTGCCGTCCTTGACCAGGGGTGGTGCTCTCGGAAGGCTTGCATCGCACTAGCATTCGCAGACGCTTTCGGATCCAAGTTGCCAACTCATTACCGAATCGACTCTGAGTGAGTGGTCTGCCTAAGAACTGCTTCTGAGATGAAAGCCATGCCGCTGCTTGTGAGGAGACATAACCATTCACACGCATGCTCACACACCTATCTGTCGCAATCACACCAGCTGTCTAAAGATGCCTGTTTTTCTTTTGACAAGGAGCGATCAAAAACACAAGCATTTACACTGGAACCTTTGCCCTCAGACCGAGATGGGCACGCAAGACTAGACTCTAAGCTCTGTGGTATAGCTCCGACCCCCCCCTGTCCCCCCTCCCTTTCCTCCCTTCCTGCACCACCTAGTTCATGGATTCATGGTTTGCTGATGTTTTGTGGGGGCGATTGCCCCCCTCCCCAGTGGCCACCTGCTCTGCTCTGCGTGGCAGGTGAAGGCTCCGCTTGTTACTTCTTATAATCACTGCACGTTAACACGCCATTTGCCCCATTGGGCCATCGACGGGTGCCGGCCATAAAAGTTGGAGGAGAGCAAGAAAGCGTGGTAGAAAGGGAGGGATGTGGAAAAGAGTCTGAGTGAGAGAGTCTGAGTGAGAGAGAGACAACCAGAAAGAGAGAGAAGCTCCTAGTATCTACACCAAAAATCTACAGCCTGTTGCTGGAGTCCCTGACCAGGCCTTCATATGTTACGCTGCGGCCACACAGTTTTGTTGTCACATTATTTTGTCCACTGCAGCTCTCCCTTTCCAGGAAGGTATAAGTGGCAGCCCATTTTCTACCTGCTGTGAAAAACATTCAGTGTTTGGGCAGAGTGGTAACTGAGCTTTCACGTCTCACAAACACCCTTCACATTTTGCAGCCGCAGAGGACACACACATACCACACATGTGTCCAACCCTAAGCAGAGGGTTGCACCGTTCAATGTAAAGGTTTGATGTAAAGGTTCGCGTAGAGGTTCAGGCAAAGGTTCATTTAAAGGCCTCAGGTGACGCATGGCTCTCTCTCGTCTCCCCGCCTACAGAACGTGATCTTCCCTGGTGCGGGCGACGATGGGATCATGGAGTACAAGTCTGTCATCTACTACCAGGTGAAGCAACCACGCTGGTTTGAAACCATCAAGGTGAGCTTCTCCAGGACCTCCGATCTTTCGTCTGCACACGCTCAAGGAATCCCTTCACGCACATGTTGACAGTACATGCAACGAAAGCAGAATCCTTCAAGAGTTCATTATTTATAGATTTACTGGGCGAAGATGGATGGAATTGATATGGAAATGAAATAGCTGAGTTCAGAAACATTCATCGTTGTCCAAGGATGACTATTTCTCAGTAAAGGACATATTGTAGATTAGAAGTGTAATGAGAAGCAAAATTGTGGATATTTCCAATTCATCCGAGTGAAGGTCAGAAAGCGCGTGTCCCATTTCTCATGTCAGGACCGGAATATTTCTCCTGGTTTCGAGGGCCTGGTTTCATCATGGTGTTTCTATGTGGCTGAGCAGATGTGTGTTACCAAGCTTGATGCTTTCATTGAAATGCTATGATCACCTCTTCTTGGTCAAGGTCGCCATCCCCATAGAAGACGTGAACCGAAGTCACCTGCGATTCACCTTCCGGCACCGCTCATCCCAGGACTGTGAGTACTGAATTACACGAGGTCACTAAACAAATTTGGCGTTCAAATCACCTATATAAATAATTCATACTGCATGTCCAACAATGGCGACAAATGTTTTCCCCCTCAACAGCTTTAGATTAGTCATTCACCACTGGTTAAAGTGCACTTTCTCAAGCTTTATAAAAGTGTTTTTTTCATATATTTTTGTTGTTCATTTAGGAATTACATTAGCTTTTTACACGAAGTCCTCCTATTTCAGGTTAAGGACTGCACAGCACAGTTTGTCCACAGACAACGAAATAATGCACGGTCTTGCAGTGAACCAGACAGGTTTCGTTTCAATAATTAGGCTCTCACCCTGAGTGACCTTTCGTGTCCTTTAATTAAACTCTAACTATGCGGCATCTTGTCTTCTGGTCTAGGGATGTAAGACAAGGCCGCAATAATTCATTTGTTGATGCGGCAGGCCTGAAGGCAGCTTGAGGAGTCAAACTTTGTCTCAGTTTTAGTTGTGGTTTTAGATGTTTCAAATCTCTCAGGAGCTGGGAGTCAACGTATTCAAAAATCCTCTCCGCCTCACCTTGAGCACAAACAAAACTCCTCTTCCCTCTAAACTCCTCCAGCTAAACTCCTCTTTCCTCCATACTCCTCCTCCCTCTGTCGACCCGCAGACCTCCTCCCTGCCTGTTGACCAGACCAGAGGGCCTTGAGCTGGCTCTCAGTCCCCCTGGAGTGGCCCCTCTGTCTCGGTTCATCTTGCACTGCCGTCTCTCCTCCTAATATCACTGGCTTCATCTTCAGGCCCCTAACCAAGCTCCTATCCCTGCCTCCTCCAGCATCCCTCCACTCTGTGGGAGCTTGTCCCCAGAACAGGGTGACTGGAACTAGGAACAGTGTGTGATGACAGTCACATGCGTCTGCATATCGGGCAGTCGTGAAAAACATCCTTAGTTGAACCCCCGGTCCAAGCTGACCACCCCGGCTACTAGACAGGTGGCATTCATATTTCATGTCTGCCTCCATCTAGAAAGTTCTGTGCTGCTCTTAGAACATGCTGGGTGTGCTGCGCTCGGGCTGACGAGACAACGTGGAGACAGCTCTGCCCTGGTTTTTACCAGGGAAAGACTTAACCGTCAGACGTATGAGTGGGTTTCAGACAGGTGTCCCTGCCTCCGACTCAGCCTCTCACCTCGTGTTTCCGCGTCATTCTCCCTGCTTCAGACTCTCCATCTCCATGCCTGCCTCTCTCTTCTCCCCCTCTACTCCAGCCTCTATCTTTCCCCTTCCCCTCTACCCTAGCTTCGCTCACTCTCCCCTCCTCCCCTTTCATCCCTAACCCTCTTTCTCTCCCCACCTCCCCCTTTAGCCCAGCTTCTCTCTCTTTCTCCCTTCCTTCCCCTCAACCCCAGCCTCTGTCCACCCCCCAGCCTCTCTTGCTCTTTGTCCCTTCTTCCCCACCTCCCCCTAGACCCCAATCTCTCACTCCTCCTCCTCCCCTCTTCCCCAGCCTCTCTGCCCCTCAGCTTGCCCTTCCTACGTTCACCATGCTCCCAGCCACCGCTGAACTTTCCAGCGCCAGCAGACGGCAAGACATTGACGACAGTGCAGATCTGGCCCCTGCCCTGGCTCCTGCCCGGCCCCTGCAGCCCAGAGTGCTGCTCTGCTCTGCTCTCAGCCAGCAGAAGCCTCCATCGCGGCTCACTCCGCCTGCTCCTGTCAGCTCCCATCACGCTCACGCCTGCTTATAACCAGAGAGACCGTCCCAGCCATGTTGGAGATGGTACCTGTCGTGTCATGTTAGATAGCGGGTGTGCGTGTAGACAGGTGGGAGGTTCACATGGGCTGTAGTCTGGAAGAGCAGCAACAACAACAACGTGGAAATGGCAATCTTCCCCCAGAGTTCAAAGGTCACACCAGGTCATTGAGCAGCTGGGTTGGACAGGGCGAAATGAATGCGTTCCAATTCCCAAGGCTGTTCCTGTCTTCTCCTGTAGCTCTGGGTTGCTGTTTACCTGCCTTGCCCCTATACACACTCACTCACTGACACACACACGCGCACATCCCCCCCCCCAACATTCAGCGCCAGAACTGCGGGCAGGAAACCAATGAGAGGATTTATGCAGATCAAACGCTCCACACGTTCCGATGAATCACATCCTGCCGCATCTAAATCCGAGCTTGTTTGATCCGCCGCCGTGATGAATGCGTTGCCGTCCCGTCGCCCCACCACATCCGAACGTAACTCTCAGGACCTGTTTTTCTGCGCCCCCCCATCCCCACACATACACACTCAGTCTACCCCTGCTGTTTGTGACCAATAGAGGCAGTCTCTTTGACGTCTGGGCCCGCAGATCACAGAGGGGCTGGGGTGTCCCCTAAACGGTCATGGGTGCTGATTGGATGTACAAGACATCAATCAGACCTTGTCGTGTCTTGTGAGCGCAGAGGAAGTTCAGGTACCCCGCCCCCCCACCATCACCACCAACTCCCAAATGCCATCACAGCAAGTCTGGCTTAACAGCATCAGTATTCCCCTGTTCTCCCTCTCCTGGACCCAGAGCAGAGACTTCTGGAGCACAAATGGTTACAGGCCTGCTGGTGGTCTGTCAGTTTGTCTTGCCTTGTCTGATTGCTCTACCAGAGCCCAAAAGTGTAGTTATATCTATTGATCCACTCAACCTGGTTGAAGAATCCAGGTAAGATGAGGATTTTACAGTTCAAAGTACCTCATCAGATTATTTTACCAGTCTAATATAAATGAGTAGGATGGGTTTTACAATGTGACAAAAATGCTGCAATATGATTGTATCTGGCAAGTTGGGGGAAATGACACCAGACACTAGCAGTTCCAGTCGAGGTCATGGTGAACTCCCATGGATCCTGTTGTTTGTTACTGAGTAGTTCTGGTTTAGCAGGGTAAGGGCTGTCTGACTGCTGAGCCTAGCCCAGGCCTTGCCTGGCTGTACACACACACACACACACACACAGGCACATTTTCTCCGTTTTTTTTTTCATTCTCGCACAAGAATGCAAATCCACACACATGAGCGAGGAGATGGTAATGACCAGCGATGGCGATGACCAGTGATCCTCCTGACTCCCTCCCTCTCTCCTCCCTCTCCCCTCCCCCCTCTCTCCTCCTCTCTTGCCCTCTCCCCTCCTCCCTCCTCTCTCCACCTCCCTCCCTCTCCTCTTCCCCCTCTTTCCCTTCTCCTCTCTCCTCCTTGCTCTCCACCTCCCTCCATCTCTTCCTCTCTGCCTCCCTCCTCTTCCCTTTTTACCTCCCGCAGCAAAAGACAAATCAGAGAAAATATTTGCCCTGTCGTTTGTCAAGTTGATGAGGTACGACGGCACGACGCTGAGAGACGGCGAGCACGATCTCATCGTGTACAAGGTACTCCCCCTGGGCCTGCACCCACCTTCACACACACACACACACACACACACACACACACACACACACACACACACACACACACACACACACACACACACACACAATGCATACAAACTGCGGGTAACCTTGCCTGTATAAGTTCTGTTTTTATGTTGTCAGATGAGGGTCTGCGTTGTGTTCTCTAACACCAGACAGGGAAGCGATAGAGGACTACCCAACTCAGTTTCTTTTTAAATCCTCTTGCAACCGGATGTAACTGAAAGCACTTAAAATATAAATGTGTTAACAGCTTGGTTAAGATATTAAGATGTATTTTCAGTAGCACGGTGACTGATCTGTGGTGTGTAGTAGATCACTAGGGACTGTAAGGTTGAGTTCTGGCAGAGGTGGCTTTTGTTCACTTAATTTCAGTTGAATTTCAGTTGCATTTCATTGTCTCACTACTTGAATGACAATAAAGTAATATGAAACATAATATTCAAAGGAAGTAATCACAGACTACCAACATGGGCACAATTGACAGAATGGCCCAAGGCCAGTTCATTTACTTCCAATAAATAGAGAAAACTGGCTCTGCGCTTCTAGTGCTCAACTGTTCATCTTTGCACCGGATGAGTTTTGAAACACCAGTTGTAGGCTAGCCTAAAGCGCTAACATGTCTAGGTGCCCCATGAGGTGACCCCGTCCCTCCTCTTATATACCCCTGTGTCAGCTCCATCCTTCATATATACCCCCTGTGTCAGCCCCACCACTCATATATACCCCTATGTCAGCTTCATCCCCCCTATATACCCCTGTGTCAGCCCCACCACTCCTATATACCCCTGTGTCAGCCCCACCACTCCTATATACCCCTGTGTCAGCCCTACCCCTCCTATATACCCCTGTGTCAGCCCTACCCCTCCTATATACCCCTGTGTCAGCACTACCCCTCCTATATACCCCTGTGTCAGCCCTACCCCTGCTATATACCCCTGTGTCAGCCCTACCCCTTCTATATACCCCTGTGTCAGCCCTACCCCTCCTATATACCCCTGTGTCAGCCCTACCCCTCATATATACCCCTGTGTCAGCCCCACCACTCCTATATACCCCTGTGTCAGCCCCACCACTCCTATATACCCCTGTGTCAGCCCTACCCCTCCTATATACCCCTGTGTCAGTCCTACCCCTCCTATATACCCCTGTGTAATCCATGGCTCAACACCCACGTCGAAATCTAATTCCTTTCCAATTAAGACTCCCATATAACGACTCACCCCTCGTCACCGCTCCTATTGATGTTAATTAAAAAAGTTGATGTGAGAAAACTCTTCCAATTAGCAGTTTAGCTCTCACTGTCTCTTTGTCCCTCCTGTCTCTATTACTCTCCCTCCCCTGGTCTTTCTTACTCTCTCCTGGTATCTCTCCTCTGGTTCTTTCTTTCTTACTCTTTCTCTCCCAGGTCTCACTCTCCCTGTCTCTCACTCCATCTCTATCTCTCTCTTCCTGTCGCTCTCTGTCTTTAGTCATCAGTCAGGGGATAGTTAAGGCTTAGGAGACTGCCCCTGCATCATGATGGAGGGTAGTCCACGAACAGTAGCCCCCCCCCCCCCCCCCCAGGCTAGACACCCCAATGACCCGTCTGTGTGTCTCACCATCCCCAGGCTGAAGCCAAGAAGCTGGAGGACTCATCCCTCTACCTCGGCCTGCCGGCCACCAAGCTGGAGCTGGAGGAGAAGGGCCACCTGGCCACTGGCAAGAACACCCAGGTGCTGGGCAACTGCACAATCAGCAAGGACTCCTTCCAGATCTCCACCCTGGTCTGCTCCACAAAGCTCACTCAGAATGGTAGATATCAGTCTAATCTCCACCTCCCTTCTCTCCTTCTTCCCTCTCTCCTTTTTTTCCTTTTGTTTTCTGTTTATCTCCGTTTCTCCTCTCTCGCTCCCCATCTCCTCCTCCTCCACCCCAACCCTCAGCGAACAGTCATTGTTTTACTCCCCCGCTATCACCCTACCCCCTTCCCCATCACACAGGACATGTTATGAATGCGGAGTGCGTTGTTTCTATTCAAAGTGCCGCTAAGATGATTTGAAACAGTCGAGTGAATACAGAGAAGGAGGAGAGGGTGCCGCTTGGGGTGTCGGCCATTGTAGTGAATCAATATTGTGTAAGTACAGCACATTATAGTCTGGTCACATACAGAGCTGTATGCAGCATGAGGACTCTCTGAATTCAAGCTAAGGGAAAGCTGTCTTCCCTTATACACACACACATACACACACCACCTCAAGACTTATGGGCGCCAAAGTTTCTCCCGACTTCCCCCTTTACCTTGTTCTGGTTGGCTGCAGAAAGCTTTCCGAATGACCGAGCACAAAGGCGTTTTTTTAAAGAAAGTTTTTACTTTCAGTCTGCTGTTACGTTATGAAGCGGCTGAAAGCTTTGAGCGTTTTTCGTTTCCCACCACCCACCCTCTCTCCAAACCAGCCTCCCCGGCCTCGCCACCTTCCAGCCGTAAATAACCCAGGTGATCCCGCGGAGCGCTGAAGGCCTGTGGTGGATTAAATCAGCTCTTCCCATGTGCACCGTCCTGTTATTAGAAAAGGCAGAGGGTTCACATTTCACCCCCACGCCACAGTGTCCGTCTGCAACCCATCGATTATGCTCATCTCAAGCAGGCGCACACACGCTCGCTTGCTCACTTACTCACACACGCTCTCTCACACACCTGCTCACCCACACACACGTACTCATGCGCACACATGTTCACTCACACACACACGGTCACACACACACAGGCTCGTGCACACACATACTCATACACACATGCTCTCTCACACACACGTTCACTCACACTCACGCTCACTCACACACATCCTCATACACACTCACACACATGCTCACTTATGCATATGCTCATACACACTCACACACATGCTCATACACAATCACACACATGCTCACTCACACACATGCTCTCTCACATGCACACTCCCTCACACTCACGCTCTCACACACACACTCTCTCACACAGGCTCTCTCACACACACATATACTCACTCACTCACTCACTCACTCACAGACTCGCTCTTTCACACACACACTCTCTCTCACACACACGCTCACTCACACACATGTGATTTGCACGTGTGCACGCGGACACACACGCACCACTATAGGAGCGGGACGTAAGCTATGGCAGCAGCCTCTCCCTGAGGAGGGAGCTTAGAGCCTGAGGAAGGAGGGAAATGTCAGCTAACTCCCAATTGATTTATAGGCCCTTAACCGTCACTGATTGGGCTAATATGACGGTTTTATAGCCCTACGGTACATGGCAACAATTTAGTCGGGCCTTTAATGTAGACTGTGAGACTCTGATTGTCTGGGTGAAAAAAGGGAGTTCGCCGGGTGTGTTTGTTATTCCACCTCTGGTCTGAAGACATGGAGCTGTTTTCAAAAGGCTGGGTAACGAGGTCGCTCAGGATTCCACATCTGGCGTTGTTGGATGTCCCCGCCAGAGGGGAGGTTTGTGTTCTGACAAGGCTATTCTGAATAAACCCAGGTGTGGGGTATTCACACACCTTGGGGTACGTACACAGCTAGGGGTACACATACACCTATCAGTGTGCACACACCTAGCACCACACACACACACACACCTAGCAGTACACACGCACTTAGCGCCACACACACACACACACACCTAGCACCACACTCCTAGCAGTACAAACACACCTAGCAGCACACACACATACACCTAGCACTACACACACACACCTTGAAGCAGACACAAACACCTAGCAGTACACACACAGACGTAGCAGGACACGTACACACACATTTAGCAGTACAGACAAACACACCTGGCAAGTGCACACCTAGAGATACACACATCTTACAATATACACACTCAAGTGGTATATATTGTAGTATATGAAGTGGTTCTTCAGGAGCTTTCACTTGTTTGGATGGTTACTTCTATTTCAGTCCAAAGTCCAAATTTTGGTTATTTGACAACACTAGTGTGCGTCAGTTATTTTTCACTGTCTGTCTCGGTCTCTCTGTCTCTCTCTGTCTTTCTCTCTGTCTCCCTGTGTCTCCCTCTGTCTCTCTCTCTCACTCGCTGTCTCTCACTCGCTGTCTCTCACTCGCTGTCTCTCACTCGCTGTCTCTCACTCGCTGTCTCTCACTCGCTGTCTCTCTCTCGCTGTCTCTCTGTGTCTTTGTCTCTCTCCCCCTTTAGCCTGGATTGGGCTGTGGGGTTTCCAGTCCAGATCTTTACGTGCTGCTTCAAGCGGCTCTCCTGGTGAGGCGCCAGCGGGCTGTCCAAGGATCAGGCAGCATTGTCACTGCTGAGTCTGATTAAACAGGAGACGGCAGATGTCCCCCCCCCACCCCTTCAGATCTCAGGGAGATGCTTTGACTTGTTTTAATAAAGGGCTACCCCTCCTCCCCCTGCCCTCCTGCCCCCTCCCCCCCCCCCACCTCCCACAGCACCCGAGTCAGGATCCGGCTTCATTAAAACCTGGCGACAAACTCTTTAACACGTCTGCCCAGAATTACCTCTCCCCCTTTCTCTCCTCCATGCTCTCTCCCTCTCGCTCTCTCTCTCTCTCTCTCTCTCTCGCTCTCCCTCTCGCATTCTCTGTCTCTCGTGCTCTCTCAGTCTCTCTCTCTCTCTCTCTCTCGCGCGCGCTCTCTCGCACTCTCTCTCAGTCTCTCGTGCTCTCCCAGTCTCTCTCGCTTGTACACAATCGCACACGGGTGATTTGGCTTGTTGATCTGCATGAACACACATTGATCTGGTCCCACCTCCACCTGGCGTGCTCACGTCCCCTGCAGCGGGTCCTTCACACCTGCTTTCCTCACACGTAAACTCAGGTGGCGCCTGCACACTGCTTCCCTTGGGCATCCAGGTACACACACACACACACACACAAAAACACATGACAGTGTCCCCAAATTCCTCACTCTGAGACAAAACCCTGTGTTAAATCAGATGTAGTTAGACAGCGTGGACAGTCACCGTGGGGCTGTGGGCTGATGGTGTGTCTCTTTGTCCAGGGTGTGTTGCCTTGTCAATTGTACCATAGTCTTTTATAATGGAGCCAGCATTGCCTTGCCCTGCCTAGCCTTGCCTTGTGAAGCCCAGCTCTTTAAGTGTAACTACACCGTGAGGCTAGGGCTGTAGTACTCTATTTCATGGTGTCCAGTTACATTTTTTTATACAAAAAGGACTTCCTATTTTTATCTCATTAACATGTATACCGAAATCAATTTCAGTCAAAGTCTAAGACCCCAAATCCCCTGTGTCAGGCCCCTCCCCTTTGTCTCAGGCTCCTCCCCCCTGCCTAAGGCTCCTCTCTCTGGCTCAGGCTCCTCCTCCCATTTCAAACCAGTGTTTCTGCAGAGGCAGAGAGGGATCCTGGGGAATAGGTTTGTCCCAGGCACCCTGCTGTACCACACATCACCCCACTGGAACAGACATGAGCCATCGATCACACTCTTCCTCTCTCTCTTCTTCTTGGCACCTCAGTATCCCTGCCCCCCCCCGTCAGGACCGGAGCTACTGCTGAGCTGAACTCTCATCTTAGTTGATTCTGCAAGGCGTCCCCCCCGTCTCCAGACACGTCTCCAGAAACGCTCTCCCAAATTTACCCCAGTCAGGTGCTCACATATGACAGAATAGATTTTAATAAACTCAGATGCCACTCAGATTGGAGCAGTCTGACCGCCTCTGAATAGCGTTCGACTGCCAAACTCCCAAACAGGAATTACACTGTCATTGTCCTCCTTATACCTGAATCATTTTCCTTGATTAAATTCAGAGTATCTAATAAAACACTTTTATGCACTTTGATTTGATGTGGAGAACTATTTTGGTAAATCTGGGTGCTGATTTATATTTTAAACCGTATGTGATGCGAATGAGGATCTTAAAAGCCGTTCATGCTGGACTGTTGTTAATGGAACCTTCTCTTCTCCTCTCATCTTCCCAGGAAAGGGTTAGGATCAGTGAATTAAGTTGAGTGAATTGTGCTGGAGGGAACTGGCATGTCATTGTTAAGTATATTGACGATCTCTCTCATCCATTCTGCCCCCTCCCTTTCTCTCTTTCTCTCCTCCCTCCTTCCTTCACCCTATCTGCACCCTTCCTTCCTTCTCTCTCTCTCCTCCCTCCCTCCTTCCTACCCTTTATCTGCATACCTCCTTCGCTCTCGCGCTTCTCCTGCCTTTCTCCTCCCTCTCCCTCTCTCATCCTTTTTCTCATTGCCATCCTCCCTCCTCCCCTCTAGTGGACCTGCTGGGCTTGCTGAAGTGGCGCTCCAACACCAGCCTGCTGCAGCAGAACCTGCGGCAGCTGATGAAGGTGGAGGGGGGCGAGGTCGTCAAGGTGAGCCCGCAGCCCACGCATTGTAGCTCAGAGCAGCACGCACGTCTTGGATAGGTGGAGGGAGGGAGAGTGGGGGAGGGAAGGGGGGAGGAGAGGGGAGGGGAGGGGGAGGGGGAGGAGAGAGGGGGTGGGGGGCGGGCTATTCTGGGTTATTCTTTTCCTGTTTGTTTGCATTAACGTCTTTGCCACCTAACGCCCAGCCGGAGAGGCCCGGCTGACAACGGCTCGACTAACAGATGCTAGCAGCTGCTTCCACCGACATCCTAATCAGCGGCCCTCCACGTTCATCCCCACGCCAGACAACACCGTCCTTTTTTTTGGCAGCGGCTCCCAAAATTGATTTAATTCGCCGTCGCAGGAACGGGGGCTTGTATCGCAGCTCGTGCGACAGCCCGCAAATGGAAATGGGGTGGGCTGTGTGCGACGTTGCAATGTGAGGCCGCCGTCTCCAAATTATAGGCCTGCCTGTTAAGTGGCCAGCGGGAGGTTGTTAAATAAATCACAGTCTGGAGACGGGTTGGAAAAATACTGAGAAGGACTCTCTCTCTGTCTTCTCTCGCTCCCTCTCTCTCGCTCCTCGTTTGCTCCCCCCCTCCCTCTAGCTCTCTCCCTCTCTGACCTTCGATCGCCCAGATGGACTCAACCACAGCTGGGCTCTCCATTAAACCATAGGGGGGTGATTACCGCTATCAGCAGGGCAGCTCAGGCCGTGCGTCCCCAAAGACAGCACACAGACGCACCAAGCTTTGCTCTCTGGTGCGCTCACTTCCATAGGGGCATCCCAGGACGCATTTTCTTGGCTCTGTTGGATGGGTATTAAAAACCAGAGGGATTATTACTAGTGTCCCAGTCTCACATCGTCCTGAGGGTTCATATAACTGGCCCTAAAACACCCCACCCCCCTTCTCGTTAGGTGACAGGATCATAATAAGCGCTGACTGGTGCCTGTGCAGGGTGGCAGGATCACAATAAGCAGATGTGTTCTTGCTCGCCCCCTCAGAAATGCGTCTGCCTCTTTTTATTGGAATACTTTTTTCCTCGAAGGGGTTGGCGGATTGCTCAAATTGAAAGTTGCCTGAGGTTATCTCCACGGCAGGTTTTGGCAGCCGCTCTCAGAGAGCTGTGTGTGTGTGTGTGTGGGTGCAGGGGTGTGTGCGTGCGTGTGGGGCGGAGGTGTTCAGGCCCAAAGTCTAACCCTGCCAAGTTCCTAGAGTAGAGTCTTGTGTCTCTTAATACTCAAACTTCAACACTGCCCCTTACCAAGAGTTGTCATAGCAGAGCTATCAATGGTCATTGAACTGTTTGTGCTTGACATCCTCCTCTATCATTGTGATTCCTATACACGAGCCTCTTGATGTGATTGAAGTTGAAATCCAAGGTTCTGTTGTTGAAGCGCTCGTGGACCATTTGTTACTGTGTGTCATTTGTCACCAGCTACGCTTGCTGAGGGTCCTTCATCCATCCTAACAAGGACTTTCTCCTGCTCTCCTATGACTACGCCCGTTACGGACGCGTCCGTGTAATCTGAAGTGGGACAGAAAAGAATTGGGCCATTTCTATTTCCCCAAATGAGTTTGCCATCCCAAAACTGTTCCGTTTTGTTTTGTCATGCAGGCTGCATGCGCAGCATGCTGTGTCTCTGTTTACCGGAAGGGTCCCTCCGGAACAGAAACATCCGCTGATGTGACTGACTGACACATGCCCGTGACCGACGCCATCTGTCTCAGCGTGTCACATGTGGTTGTGCATCTTGTTGTTCTAGTTCCTGCAAGACACCCTGGATGCCCTGTTCAACATCATGATGGAGAATTCGGACAGCGACACTTTCGACACCCTGGTTTTTGATGCTTTGGTAAGCGCCCTGCTCAACAGTCTGACTCACTGTATGCACCATAACCTGCGTTTCCACTTCTTTCCTCTGTCGTGTATTTATAGCAGATGCCTTTTTCCCACCCCTGAATTCCTTTCACGTATAAGAATGCAGATCATAAGTTCAGCTGATCATCACGGCCTAATGAATCTTCCATTTCAAATACTTCTGAATATGAATCGAGTGTGCGCTCTACTTTTGTGTGTGTAGGTGAGTAATCTATGATTTGAAAGGCCCTAGTCACGTTCTGTCTAGCGCTGGGCGGCCTGGCCTCCAGCGTCTCTGAGTGGGAAAGTATGCCAAGAATATGCCTTAATACCTGGAAAGAATGTTGACTGTGTGCCAGAGGCAGGTCCTGGACATAGAAAATTAGCCTGCCTCAACTGGGATCCCTACGTGAACATGTCCAAAATACATTTCCTCCAACTTATTACTGCTTTTCGACAAGTTTGTATTGCTTTTTGCCCATTTAGTTTGTATATTGGTCGCATTTAGTTCCCTTTAGTGAACCCAAAGGAATTAATTATACTGTCTGCTGTCTACAATACTTTACTCAGTCAGTGTGTATAAGGTGCAGATGCAGTATTATAGACATATTCCAGATATAACATCAGCAGTGATTCCCTCCCTCCCCTGCAGTGCAGTAGGCCTGCATCGTTCTTCAAGACAGGTTAAAAACTCACTTAGTTACAATACGAAATGAAAGAATAGATTAGTCAGCTGTTTTTTTCAAGGTGCGCTTGGTTTATTTGTTATTAAATCCCCGTCCCTTCGTGTCTCGGTCGTCATCAAAGAGGCTCTTCTGTTGGACTCGCTTTTGATCCTCATACCTTTCATGATTCAGTCTTGGTTTGCCAGAGGGCAATGAACGCTCGCACCCTCCTCCATGGACCAAAAAAAAAACGACCAGAAATGTGCACTCTATGGTGTCCTGGAATTATCTGTAAAGGCATGAAATACTTTGTATTAGTCACGATCTAAATTCCTGCCCGGCTTCTTTTTTTTTCTTCTTCTTTTCTCTTCTCTTCTTTTTTATTGTGCGTTCAGGAATAAAAGCTCCGTGACCGCCGCTGTACATTGGGTTATGTTTGAATGAGTACGTCTCTATTTTTCACTTTGACAGGTGTTCATAATTGGGCTCATAGCCGACAGAAAGTTCCAGCATTTCAACCCCGTCCTTGAAACCTACATCCGCAAGCATTTCAGCGCCACCCTGGCCTACACGTGAGTTAAAGAGAATGATAATAACTCCTCAAAGATAAGGAGCAGAAAAGGCTTCCAGTGGTGTGTCAGGGAGGAGAGAAGGAACCACCCATGGGTAGTCCTGACCATCCACTCTGTGTACAATCGCATCATATCTGTCTGTTTCCTCAAGCCTGTTTTTCATTTCACGAACCACCAAACTATTCGATGCTTTGGTTTTTTGGGGGCGGCAGCTAAGTCGTTGAGAGCTGCTTGAATGACTGCATCATGGAACCTTCTAGATGTAGACTAACGCTGTCCACGTGTGCAATCCTCTTGATGTAGGAAACTGACCAAGGTTCTGAAGAACTACGTGGAGAACGCAGACAAGCTGACAGACCAGCTCCTGAGGGCTATGAGGTCTCTGGAGTACATCTTCAAGTTCATAGTCCGCTCCAGGGTTCTGTTCAACCAGTAAGTCCAAATCCTCATATTATTTCCAGGTTTTATATATATAAAAATGTACATGTATATATGTATATACTGGTATATAATTTAGTATTCATGTACATGTTTTACAGCAGTAGCACTCTACTGTACAATGCTTTAGTTTGCAAGTCATTATTGTTTGGCAGATCTAGCTGGTGCGCTGAGGGTCACACAGCGTGCCAACTCAGGGAACGTTTGTAATTGCCAAAGGAGGGTGTTAAATAGATGGTAATGCTGTGAAGATGGTGGACAGGCTCTAGCAGGGAGAGATATATGATCCCCACTCTAATTGAGTGTGTGGAATTTGATTGGCTTTTTTCTCCGACTGGAGGACGAATTGTCCTCTAACACCCAAACCAGGCCAAGGTGACTAGGCTATTGGACTGGACTGCCCCCCCCCCCCCCCTCCCACACACACACAGACTCACCTGCAACCTAATGTTGGGTCTGCTCAGTGACTCCAGTGTATGACCCCAGGGCAGGGCTGGCAATCTAAAATAAACCTTAAATGTAATATAAGGACCGTATATGTTTTTACACGTCCTATATAGCCTACCTGCTTGCAGTTTTTTCCGCAATATTCCCTTCTAGCAACAAACGCTTCTAGCAAGACTGACATATGTGATTGCTTGCCATTTTGTTGGTGAATATGCCTATTATGGCCCCAACGTTTTACATCGTTTTTCTGAAAATTACCCTCTGCCCTCCTGGAGCCTTCGTGATTTGTCTTTTTCTTAGGCTATTTCGATCACTTTGGAATGTGACTCAAATAAACGTGTTGCTCTAGCTACGTATCTTTCTCCAGTTCGGCGGCTTTCCGAAGCCTCCGCGTTCCCTTTCCATCTCCTCTGGTTAGCGTTTTCAAAACGATCATGGAGATTATTAGCCTATTATTTGAAAATGGAGATCGTTTCATGACAAGGCTCATATGGTCCTCTAGACACTTGGTACAGAAGTGCTTCGTTTCCCCACCACTCTCGAAATGATCTGTCCTCAAAGCCTGCTTTCCTTTCATGTTTCATTCTGCTAGCTAGCTTGCAGGTGCACCACAGGCATGCCCGTCTGTTAGGTTTGGTGTCGCTATGCAGACACAGCTAGACTAGCTAAAACTCAGCAAAGCGAAATGTGTTAAGAACCTTAATGAATAATCGGACAAATGTGCAAGAAAACGGATTTGACCTGCTGGCCTTTAGGTTGACATATGCCCTAAGGTTTCTGTTAGTGGCGCTCAGAAGGAGTGAGCGATGCTACAAATGGCAGGATTTCCTGCATCATGTAGGTAGACCCCCTGCCGCAGTATTTTATTGGCAGCAGCAACGGCCTCCATTTAGGAAACACTGAAATCGGATGTCTGGTCCTTTCGAAAGCCTTTGAAAAAATTATGGTAGAAATGAGTTGCCTCTAATTCTCTAGCAGGCATGAAAGAGGTATGGATACCGAACAGTTGATTTAAGACTTTCTATTGAGCGTGGAGGGAGGGTGGGGAAGGGCGAGGGAGGGCGTGGGAGGAGGAAGGAGGGCGTGGGAGGAGGAGGGAGGGCAAGGGAGGGCGAGGAAGGGTGTAGGAGGGCGAGGGCGTGCAATGGAGGGCATGAAAGGACATGGAGCTGACGTGGGATGGGTGAGGAGCACATACTAGACCAACCAGACCAACTTCGTGTTCCAGTCACGCGCTTAAAAATGGGCAGCAGGGTTTTGCCCAGTCATCCTTGCTGTGTTGAGTCCCTCTGTGCGTAGTGGCAGGCCACACACGCTCTTACTTAATCACACAGATGGGAAAGACAGAGGGCAAACGTGTCCTTTCTCCACCTGCCACACGAGGCCCGTTACAGATATTCTGTCCCTCTCCTCTCCACTTCTGGCATGCTAGAGGGGAGTCGGTTTGGTCGATTATTTCAGCAACGGGCAGGTGCTTTGGGTTCTGGCCGCTTCGTTTTAAATGCTAATTTGACCACCAAGGATGATGAACGGATTTAGGCGCGGCGCATTTGCATAGAGAGCACACGCATGCTAGTTGGGTGGTTTTGATGATTTAGAGAGAGAGTGACAGACACACTATGGGTAACTATGCAAAGCTTCTTTTTTACTTAGCAATAATTCTACCTTCTACCCCCTACTCACACACACACACACGCGCACACACACACCATTTTGCAGGCTGTACGAGAACAAAGGCGAGGCTGACTTCATGGAGTCCTTGAGGAACCTTTTCACTTCCTTCAACGACATGATGAACAGTTCCTCTGAGAGCACCGGCATGGTGAAGGTAAGGTATTCCCTGCAAGGTGCCAGCCCTTCTTTCTTCTTCTCTTGTGTGTCCTCGCTTCTGTCTGTGTTCGCCGTACAGGACTAATGTTCAGCTTCACGAATGCATGTTTATATCATCTTTCATTACACCTAGAACTATTTTTTGGACCATCTATTTTTCGTGGTAGGTGCTGTCTTGTCCTGTTTGCTCTCAAATCGTTTGCTACTAGTCCTTGTTCTGTTCCCAGATTTGACTCAGATGTGCTTTCTCTGTTCTGGTTAAGGGCCCACAGTCTCTAGTTGTGTTACCCTGTCTGTACTTTCCTGTCGCCTCACTACCTCTTTCCTCTGAAGATGTTATTCTCTATCTCACTGTTGAAACTCTGTGAGCATTTCCCCGCCTTGTGTTTCACTTGCTTGGTCTGGATATGTTTCTCCTGTCTCTTTCTGTGTGTGTGTGTGTGTGTGTGTGTGTGTCGTTCTGCCCTTGCCTTTCCTGTGACCCGGGGCTTCTCTGGTCGTCTCCTCTTTAGCTCCTCCTCAAGGTATTTCTGACTGCTTCTCAATTCTCCTCCCTCTCCTCCTCCCACCCTGCCTCCCTCCCTTCCTCCCTTACGATGCCTGTCCTCTGTCCTGTACCTGCTTCAAGCTTCTCTGGAACACAGCCATACTACACTGTCCTTGACCCCAAATGTTATGTGCACCCCATTGCTTTGGTACAATAAGCAAGCAAACCAAAGCACGCTTGCACAGATACACACACACACACGCACAAGCGCGCACACATGCATATACACACATAGGCCCACCACACAGACAGTGACCAAGAGGCACAGCTAGAGTAGAAGCCTTGAATCAATTAGGGGGCAGTTGGTGTGTAATTGGGTGTAGATATTAGCTGAACTGTCAGTAAGTCAGTAAATTAAAAATTGATGTAGGGGAACCGCAGCTAGGCGATCTGGCTTGCCCGGGAAGGCAGATCCTGCAGAGGCTGGTTGGACTGCTAGGAGTCTAGAAGCAGCCTGAGTGGAACTATACTGTCCAGCTCAACATCTGGAGATCCAACAACCATCCAGGACCACCCAAGCCTATCCAGGCCCTTGCAAACCACATTTGGGCCCCATGAAGAGAGCCCCATGTGCCCCCCCTCCCCATTTTTGCAATGTCAACTTTTTCATTCAGCACATTTTTTCATTCAAAACCTTTCATGAACTCCACTCCCCCCGTTTTCGAGTGGGCCGGGGGGTGCCCCAGTGTGGCTGGAAAGGGATGTGCAGGCACCTGGAGTGGGTTATCAAGTCACCGCCAAGAAGGAACCCTAGATGTGTGCTTGTGGAGAGCGTCTCGCAAACGACATTTGAAAAGCTTTGAAATCAAGCATTACGCCCCTGCAGATTGTCAAGCGAGTGGGAGTGAGTTCTCCAGAAAACCAAGAAGAACGATGATCACCGCGCCCAAGAGGCTTGCTGCTGTCTGGTTGTCTAGACAACACCACTTGTAAAGGCGGAAAAGAACTACGTGAAAAAATAATTTCTTGTTAGGGGAAAATATACCTGGATATTATGTCCAGGTTTAGTGATTACTCGTGTCGTCCAGAGTGCTCTTTTTGTAAGCTAGTCAACTCATTTTATTGGGACTGGAATTTAGTTCAGTCAGAGATACTAACATACTTCCTGTAGAACATATACTAAATTGTAAGTAGCCAAAGTCATTTCTCATCAAATGGTGTCCGTGACAACTGCCAAATGGCTAGCGATCTGAATGGATCTACCGCGGCCTCCTGCAACTGTCTGGTAATGAAGCCTCTGTACTGCCGCTTCTAGAGTCTCTCTGCAGAGGCTCGATGTGTTGACTGTGTGTGAGGAGAGGTTGCCAATCTGTTATTCTACTTCTTCCACTCAGCACGCTCAGTGGACTGGTCAGGAACTAGGAGCAGACAGGAGAGCTTATGCCTCTGCTATCGGCTAGCTCTTGTCCCTGCTAGTGGCTAGCTCTTGTCCCTGCTAGTGGCTAGCTGGTGTCACTGCCAGCGGGTATCTTATGTCCCTGCTATCAGCTAGTTCTTGTCACTGCTTTCGGCTAGCTCTTGTTGCTGCTAGAGGGTAGCTCGCGTCGCTGCGAGCGTCAAGCTTGCAAGAGTCTACTTACATCCTCCTCGCCTCACGCTCAAAACATCTGCACATGGCCTAATTGTGTTTTTGGACAATATTCTACTAAACTATCTAAGCCTCAGAATGTAACGTGTTCACCTGGGCTCTCAAGTCCGACGTGAGATTATCATACCTGTCAAAGTTTGGTTCCATTCGGGGGGTGATGCTTCTGATTGGCTGGAAGGTGGTATTTCATCTGTATCACTCGAGACAACTCAAGACTGTCAACTCAGCAGAAATCTTCCCTCAGTATACCTGCCCCTTAAATTCTATACATCGGGACAAGTTATCATCCCTTACATCTCAGCGTGAGAAATGGTTGTAATGCACGAGTCTCCCGGCGGATACGTGAGGCTTGAGAGCCCTGTTTATCAGTATTCGCCCAGGCTGGAAATAGGAGCAGTTAAACACAAACATTTGTGGTCGTGAATTTGGCTTGCTTTAACTGAGATGCTCTTTGTCCTCATGTTGTTTTTTGTGTTCTGTTGTCCAGGGCGCAGCACTGAAGTACGTCCCTACCATTGTGAACGACGTCAAGCTGGTGTTCGATCCAAAGGATCTCAGGTAATTTTGTTCAGTATTTCAACTGAGCGCAGTCCTCAGTGGAGAACAGCGCTTCCAGGACGAGGAGAAAACGACCAATTAAAATTAAAACGAATAAACAAACCCTCCCTACAAACCGCATATTTGACAAATTGAGCCTGAACACTCTTGCGAGGGTCGAGGGAAAAAGGCCTACACTCATTTACTTTGTTGCCTTACACGCTTCTTTTTTAATTCAATTTGACGTCCAGATTGTCTCCCTCCGTTTTGAGGTGATTAACTTGGAAACAGTTAGCCGTGTTAAAAGAGCAAAAAGAAAGCGTCTGATTGGATGTTGTGTTGGTGCTCTGCCGCAGGCTGCTCATTACCTAAGCTCCCAGCCCTCTGAGCTGTGGCGGCACAGCCACTCGCAATTCACTAGAGGAAGCATGGCGGAAATCACTTCAGCACGCTTGCGTTGCCTTGGAAACCCGCTAGCCACTCGCTACCCAGTTACAGCAGAAGGTGTGGAAGTGTGGTTACCAATAACATCATCGCACTGTGGGATTGTGAAATACGTTTCCCAGTGTGATTTGACCTGGCCAGGTCCAGTTTTGCAGTGGCTTTAGGACAGCATGTGATCGGAAGGACAGAGTGATCAAGGCATTATCCAGGGGGACAGGCAGTGACCAGACAGACACACACACACTCATAACCAGAACTACCCACCCAAACCCCAAGTACCCACCACACCACCAATCATCACTCACCTACCTCAGGAACCCCTCCACCCCACTACATATCCAAAGTATAGGGCCTGTCAATCAAATCCGAGAAAGACTTAAGTGAAACCACAGCCCCCCATGAGTTTTTATTAAGCAGTCTGTCTCTCTGATGTGTGTGTGTCTGAGGCAGGGGACTTGTTTCCAACGTAGATGAAGAGATTCCAAGGGCAAACATCTATCCTTGAGGCCGGTGAGACGGCCTACGGTACCCCAGGGCCTCTTAGCGGGGCTCCAGGGGGGGGGTGCACGCACACTGTGGCCGGCCTCTTTGCCCTATCCCCCGAGGAGCTTGCTTGTGGGTGTGCGTGCGTGGGTGTACGTGCGCTGCCTCTTACACAGTGTTCTAAGAGCCCTCGCTGACGCTACTATCTCCCCAGCTGTGTTCAGCCCCTGCCCCTCTGTCCCTCCCCCCTGTCCCCTGACTTGTGGAGATGCCTTTGATCAGGACTGGTGGTACATTCTACCTGCTGCCCTGTCCCTTATAGCTTCTCCTCCCATTCCCTTGCCTCTCTTTTCTTCTCTTTGCTATTTTCCCCTATCATCTCCTCCCTTCCTCTTTTGTGTTGTGTGTCTTTGCCTCCTTGCTGTCTTCTTTTCTGCTCCTTCCCTCCCATGCACTCTACTCTCCCACTCTTCTACCTCCTGCAGAATGCCTGACAGCCCCTACCTGGACCAAACTCTCCCTCTCAGTCTTGCTCTCTCTCCCTCTCTGGCTCTCTCTCTCTGGCTCTCTCTTCTCACTCAGTCTTCCTCTTCTCTCTCTCTCTCACTCCCTCTCTCTCCCTCTCTCTCTGGTTCCCCTCTCTCTGGCCTCCCTCTCTGTCTCTCTCTGTCTCTCTCTGTCTCTCTCTGTCTCTCTCTGTCTCTCTGTCTCTCTGTCTCTCTGTCTCTGTCTCTGTCTCTGTCTCTCTCTCTCTCTCTTCTCTCTCTCTCTCTCTCTCTCTCTCTCTCTCTCTCTCTCTGTCTCTCTCTCTCTCCATAGCTCAAGAGGCTGCCAATACACCCTGTCCCTTGTGGCTTCCTCGCTTCATTCACTCATAAAAAATGTGTGTGTGTTTGTGGGGGGCTTTTGTGTAGCTACTGAAATGAGAAATCAGTAGCTCCAGTTGTAAACACAAAGCTGTCTTGGGGTGCGGGGGAGGGGGAGGGGGGTCGCGCATGCATCCAGGTGCCCGCAGAGCATTTCATCGCTTGCCAGAAAGACGCTCCCCATCGCCCCTCCTTGCCTGTGGGCCCGCGCCGCAGCGCGAGAGACAGAACAGCACCTCGCCTCATAGTCCTATTCTCTCCAACCCACCACGCTCTGCCCCGTATTTCAGTGGAGGTTGTGTACGTCGTCACACAAGAAACTGGAACGGACATGGTCCAAGTTTTTGGTTTTGTTTTGGGTTTGGCTAGATGAGCTGGCTATGCTGTTTAACTAACGTGCTCCTCTCTCTCCCTATTCTCCTCTCTCCCTGCAGCAAGCTCTTCACAGAGTTCATCCTCAAGGTTCCTTTGGGCCGTCTGGTCAAACAGAAGCTGCACTGCATGATAGACATCGTCCACAGTGACCTGTTCTCTCAGCATGGTGAGGCTTGAACACACACACACACACAGATATCCTCACAGACACAGATACGCACGTGCTCCACACCCCTCAGGTGTGTCCTGCACATGCACGAGGAGAAGGTCATTCGAGAGGAGCGCTGGAATCCTTCTCGTTATCACCATGCGTTAAGGAGTCTGGCTGTTAATCTCTTCTATCAACACACTCCGTACGACTGCATGGGAACGCGGGCTCCCTCTTTCTCTTTCTTTCTTTCTTTCTTTCTTTCTCTCTCTCTCTCTCTCTCTCTCACTCTCTCTCTCTCTCTCTCTCTCTCTCTCTCTCTCTCTCTCTCTCCCTCCCCTTCCCTCGCTCTCCTTCCCTCGCTCTCCCTGTCCGACTCACCCCTTTCCGACTCGCAGCACCACTAATCTGTTTGTGAGCGTAGCGTGCTGCGTGCGTGGATAAGGGAGGGCCTGTCGGCGTCTCTGGCAGCGGCCCCAGAGGTGAGCCTCTCCACTATTCATGCGGCCTCAAAAGGTGAACTCTGCTCACGCGCCCTCCACCGTGGCGTGCCGTGGCGAGCTGTGCTGTGCCTGTCTTCTGTCCCAGCCCTGACACATGCTGTCACATCGATTAGTCCCAGCCTGCCGCACGAGTGAGCGACCTGCCACCGGTCTTTCTCTCGCTCTTTGAGGGTAGACGCACGCACACACACTGTAACACAATGTGGCTGGTGTAGAGTTAATCACTCAGCAGATGTAAGGCACAGATCTACATTTTCAACAGCGGAAAGGCTCAACAGAACATTTGGTTATTCATGTTCGATCTTTTTTACGTTTTCATTTCCCTGTTAACTCACAGAACATCCAGAAACAACAAAAAAACTGTGAGAAAGAATTACAACTTTGACTTCCATGGAAGCGGAACGCTCTCTCGATCAGCTAAACGGCAGACGGTCCAGTCTTGGTCTTCAGCACGCACGCTTATGATTTCATACCTCGGCACCATGTCATTTCCTAATCACCGTTCAGCGTTTCGCCTAGTTAAGCCACCATTGTTCATGGGTGACCTGCCAGTGATTAGCATTGATCTGATAATTAACGACACAGCGGTCATGTCTGTGTTTCACAGTCCCTGATGAATGGAATTAGAGGCACCGCCCCCTGTGGTCCAGTCTGCTACTGATCTGTGAGCACAAAGCACACCCTTATCCAGACCTCTAGCACCCTGCTCTTGGGACTCTGCAAAAAGGAGTGAAAATAATAGAGGGAGCCTTGTACTCAGTGTATTTAACGGGCCTGCTCTTGAGGGCAACACCGCTCCTTGTAAAAGCACTCAGCCATATCTATGAAGCTGTCAACATGGCATTCTGGGGACAGCCAGATCAGTTGTGTGTAAACACCTGTCCTCCCCAGAGGCGCAGCTATGCTAATGACCCTGACCCCAGGTGTGCTGTGATTGGTTTCCTGGCTGCCAATCCCAAGGTGAAATGTAGTGGAACAGAGCGAGCATACGGAGACACCCCAGGTAGTTGCTAACGACACACGTCCCTCACATAAAATTAGCCTCTGGTTTGCTTCCCACACCCACTTTCATTTACTCTGACTGTTGATGAAAAGCCTGGTCTGGAATGAATACCTCAAAGGTTTTTCATACAGTAAAAGCCAGCTGTATTTTTTTCTCCTCATTCCAGTGCAAAAATCATTTTTTATTTGTAAGTGTGCGATCAACACGCACAAGGAATACGATTTTCCCAAACTACCAGTACGTTCATTTGAGAGGAATCTTCAGGCTTCCATCATGTGTTGAGAGATGATGGAAGGCCTTCTCTCCTCCGGCACACCCGCACGCAAACACATACACCGACGCAACGGAATGGAGCGAATATGTCAGCTGCTCTCCTGGTCTGTGTTGAGGCGCTTTGCTCTGGCGCCTGAAATCTGGCACCGCTCAGGTTGGAGCTTTCGTGGCCCTTCCAGATAGTTCCAGTCCGTTTCTCTTTCCCAGCCCGACTGGAGGGTTGGAGCATGGAAGGTCTTAAACTCTGCACACAAAAGCCCCCCCCCCCTCCAGATAGGTTTGCTTTTTGTGTTGTAGCCTTTAAAGATAATTCAAAACCACGTAAACTCTTGCTAATCTTACCACTGGCAGGCAGCTTAAGATTCTATCCTGGTGCACACATCCTCCATTGCACACATGTTTGGCATTTCTTATAAGGGTTTACCAGTGACCAGCCTCAAGTGTCACACGGGTTATCGCGTGTTGGCATATCCCATAACTGCCATGACCGGATGATTTCTTTGGATGGCGAAGGACATATTTTAGTTACACAGATTCAAGGCGCAACCAGGAACCTGAATGGTAGCCCCTTGTCTGGCTACTATGATGCCGATGCAGACAAACAGTGATGTATGTTCCTGAACGATTCGAACCGTACAAAGACTTGGGAGTAACGAGTTCTTTCAAACAGTGATTCCTTCATTTTTGAGGTCCTGTCAATAACAGCTATACTATACTTCAGCAGCACAATCACAATCATAAAAAAATGGGAGGACCTGTTCACAATGATCTATGCCAAATATTTCATTTTTTTGTTATTTCTTTTACCATCGAACCATAGACAAATTTCACATTTGGAGTTTAATTGGAAGGAAATTACCCATGAGCAATTTGATAATCCTTCCAAATGGATTCTTTGTCGAAAGTTTAGTTGGTTTTCAATTTCTCCAGAAGCACAATGATACCGGAATATTGTCCGGCCGACATGCAAGGCTTCTCACGTTGCAGTGAACGAATCATTTCCGAAGTCGATGCGCTTTCAATGAAACAGTTGGGCACAGCCTCCCCCTTAACCCCCTGTTCCCTCTACTCCAACGGCAGTGGCATTGAATGAGCCATCAGGTCCTAATGTGTTAGTTAAACTAATAGAAGCTCTGATCCTAGCGGTACAAGACCGGTGGTTGTTCTAGATGACGACGACGTCCTTCGCAATAAGTTTCATGTTCGTTACTTTTAAAAAGGTGATGAACTGCTCTGTGAGGCACACTGGTGAAGTCACTCGGAGCATCTACGGTGAAATAAAAGAAAAGGCATGAGCAACAATGGTTCTTGTCCTGAGTACAGAAGTCACCCAGGACATGGAACATGAAAAATGGTCTGACATTTTCAAAAGAAAATATATTTTGTGTGGCAGTAAAACAGTGCAGTGTTGAGAACATTTTGATTACTCTTTTCATTTCGTAATTTTTCAGCATGACTTAAAAAAAGGTTTGCGCTAAAAACCTTTGCACGGCACAGTATAGGGTACGTCTCTCGTATCCTGCAATGCAGTGCATGATGATGATGATGCAGAAGGCTGAACTGGATGCCGAAAACACCGGCGCTCTCAGCGCTTCAGAGTTGACTGCGAAACGTTGCCACGCCAACAATCAGCCCTGGGACTGTATGCATATCCACTATTGGAGAAGACCCCCCGTCCCCCCTTTGTACAAGTGCTCCTCGTCCACCATGGACACAGCAGGTCCTCACCTGGTTCACTTCCCAACTGCGCTGCTCTGAGAAGTCCTTGTGCTGCATGTCTCCGTGCGCATGTGTGTGTATCAGAGTGAGAAGGGAAACGGAGAGAGGAGTGCAAGTGTGAGTTGTTGTGAGGCAGCCCGTCGCAGTGGGGCCCTTCTACAGTGCAGTGCAGCGATCAATACCTTCCCCACCACCACCCCCCTCCATCCCTTTACCCATGGAAGGCCGGGTCTCCCTCCTCTGTTTGTGCCCCAGGCCCTGGCTTTCATTTGAAGCACTCTGCCGCGTCCCACACCTCCCGGATTGGAATCCAAGGGGTTTAATATAAAATATGATAATTTGCCGCAGACCGCCCCAGGTACCCATCTCCGTCCTCTTCCTCTTTCCTACGCGCGCAGCCTCCTTATCTCTCCAGCCTCTCAATCCACACCTGCTGCATAGCCCAGGAACCAGGGGGTTAATATTAGCGGCCAGCCCCAATGCCTCACCGCCCAGATGATGTTCTGGACTTTGTACCAGGATGATTTGCGTCAGCCAGCAGCAACGGGAGACTCAAGGGACTGCTGTCCTGCTCACACAGCTTCCAAGGCCTTCTTTTCATTTGCTTTTGTACTCCTGTGTGTAACATCCATAGTTGAACAATGCTAACAAGTGTGTGTAGGGTTTCCAAAGAGGGCTGTCGAAGGAGGCCGTCCTCCTGAGTGCTGATGGTGACGATGTCGGTGGCTGTGTCGGTGACGGTAGGGGACTGAGCGGGTGTGCGTTTTGCTTGCGTGTCCGCAGACTGCCGCGAGATCCTGCTGCCCCTGATGACGGAGCAGCTGAAGTTCCACCTGGAGAAGCAGGAGGAGCTAGAAGCCTGCTGCCGGCTGCTCAGCAACATCCTGGAGGTGCTCTACCGGAAGAACGTGGTGAGGAGATGCGGCACGCGCACACACGCACACACGCGCAAGCACACACACGTGCACGCACACACACTCCCATGCACACTCATCTACATATCCACACACACACACACAGATACACATCCACACGCCCCCCCCACACACACACGTACGCACGCATGTTCACGCAAGCAAACATGAACACACATCACAACTTATTATCTTTATATTGACCGCCACCCTTCTGTACACATGCTGCTGTCGACATCACACACATCACACACCCCCTCAAGAGAAATCCTAGTTCTAAAATCCGAAATTCGTCGAGGATGAAGGCCTGACAGATTTTCTCATTTAATTAGCCTATTCCACATTAGTAACAAATGATTATTTCATAGACCTTCCCCTCTGGTACAGAGTTGCATTGGCAGCCTGCCTATATTTCAATACAGAGAGAATCATCATTCAGGCCAGCCATGTGTTTATACTCACAACAGCTTCCATTCATCACAGCGTGGAAACACAGGGGAGGAATCAAAGGCTTTGTGAGTTCAGAAGTGTGTGGAAACCAGGAGCGTAGGCAGCAGGGCCGTGCGTCACACCTGACGCTTCCAAAAGGCTAGATCAGAAACTCCTCTCGGATGATATTGAGGCTGACGTGTGTGTGTGTGCATGTGTGTGTGAGGGGGGGGGATTTGTGTGTGCCTGGTGCGTGGTTGCGTGCATCTGAGCTCAGTTAGCAAGCAAAAATTGCCTGGTAAATTATTGAAACTTTTGGGTAGCACGAGGGTTTTCAATATGCCCCCCTACCCCATACCCTCACCCAACAGACACCCCCCCTCGCTGACGGGCAACCCCTCCCTCCCTGCAAGGCAGCTCTCTCATCTCACATTTCCTATCCATAAATCATTTTGCCACTCCAGCCTGGCATGCCAAGATTCTCCAGCTCCAACGAGAGACGAGGACTGTTCACCAGTCTGGAAGATCCTCCCAATCCTCCCCTTCAACCTGATGAAAAGCCTCACTTGCACTGCGTCTAATTTCGACCTCAGTGGAATCGGTCGTGCCGCTCCTGAGTGCTTCCTTCGTGTGAACGGGAACAAATAACGAGCTGTGTCATGGTGGGCTGAGATAGAGACAGTATGCCAAATCACGTCACCCAGGGTGACGTGCTACTGGAGACACTCAGGGCTTGGTGTTGTTGGGTAAACACCCGGACGAGCGCGTGACATTACTCCGCCGCCGTAGCGTCTTCCCTCCGTCACGGAAGCCGTCTCTAGCTGGCATGAGCCAAATTCCCCGGCCTTTTTCCTGTCCTCGACCGTGCCGTGGGATTCTGCGGCCACCCGGAGGTCACAGGGTCAAACCGTTGCATCATTTAACACAGTGAGCCGAAGGCATGTAAGAACCGGCTGCTTTTGTGGGATTTAAACCAAATAACTAACCAACATCAAGGAAATACCAATAGTTTTATTCAGGGATTGTATAGAATTGCATGCCCACAACAACCGTATACTGTAAAGTGTATATACACATGTGGGCATAGATATAATAACTTTCCCTCAGTGAGTTTTGTGTCTGCTCATTCTGACTCTGATAAAGGAGGCTCACCCCTAAACACATTCATCATGTCCTCTTTCCTGGTTTGGTTACAGATTATTAGCCAGACCTATATTTCACACATGACAAGTGTATTCCGAAATGAAAACGTTTTACTGTGGTACAACGGGGAGGTGTTTTTAGCAGTGCGGTGAATCTTTTCCCTGTTTGTTTGTGCGTGTGTGTGTGTGTGTGTGTGTGTCCAGGGCCCCACACAGTGGCACGTCCAGACTATTATGGAGAAACTGCTAAGGACGGTTAACAGGACGGTCATCTCCATGGGCCGGGACTCCACCCTCATCGTAAGTAACTCTGTTTGATTAACGCACTGGAGTGCACACACACACACACACACACACACACAGGAACGCTGTGAAATGCAAGGAAATATACCAGGAGTTGCCGAAGTTACGGAGTCTAGATATAAGGCACATGGACAACAGTGCTCAACTCAGCGGTGTTCAATTGACCTCATCAAAACCACACGCACCTCCTTCTTTCTTATTGCCCGAAACACTGACACGACTCCTCCTCCAACTCATTCTTTAAATCATCCCGTTCATTCTGTACCACAAAACCCACTTCCCAAGTAAACCTGTGCGCCGCAACTTCCATCAAAAAAAGCATATTCAGTCCAGAGTTTGCCTTGATCTCTCCTGTGCTTTTCTGCTTGTTAGTATGACATGGGTCGTAACTTATTAATGTGAGTGGGTGTGTGATCTGTCAAACGAACACAGTTCCTGATGGCGAGCACCCTGACGCTTTAATCTAATCAGTGTTTTCCCTGCCACGGCAGCACAACTCACAGCCAATCATGCTCTCGGCTGGAACCCAACCACAATTAATGCACTTCTCAGTCATTCCTTAAATACGCTGTCAGCCGTCGGCGTGCAGTGCTGCTCATCCGTTTCTTCTGGAGGAGCGGGAGAGAGGGACGTCTCCTCCGGCTCCTCTGCCTCTGGCCCCGTGTAATTAACCCCCTCCCCTCCCCCTGGTAGCAATGTGGCTTTCAAACAGGAGACGCTGATTAAGGTGAGGCCTCTGTTCAACGCCGTTCAACTTAGTGTGAATGAAGTTCAAGTAATCTGGGTGATTTGAGGGAAGCAGCTCTCGCTGGATGCCAATGCACCTCTTAGGTCCCACCTGTGTGTGTGTGTGTGTAGTGTGTGGACCAGATCTGTGTGTGGCTGTGTGTGTGGTGCGGACCACAAGTTTGTCACAAGGAATAACTTTTCCGGTCTCCAGAATGCTTGTGTTTAGGGTTAGACTTGCACTAATAGTTAATGGTAGGGGTTAGAGTTATGGGTTCATTCTTAGAGATCGCAACTTTCAATAGAAGTGAATGGTTGTGCCCCTCGTGGCTAGAAAAAACTTGTGTGTGTGTTTTCACAGCATCTGGGGAACAGTGGGAAGTGACATCACAGCATCTCACTAGACTGTTATCTGTTGTAGCACAAGCTTCCATAGCTCCCTGTGCTTTAGTCAAGCCAGTAGTGTCTGTGTTGCCTAACTGTAATAGTGTGTGTTTGTGTGTGCGTACGTGCGTGCTTACAGTGCGTGGGATTGTTTATGGTAAAAGGGAACACAGCATCCATCGTTCACGCTATCGCTATCATCGGCTCTCACATTTTCCCTCTCCCTTTCTCTCCGTTCTCCCCCTCTCCCTTGCTCTCTATGCTCGCTCGTCCACAGCGTGTTTGAGATGAGTGTTAGTGGGAGGTGACGGAGAGCGGTGGGGAGGACAGGCCCTCACTGTCTGACAGGGCACGGCAGAGCAGAGCTGTGGCCTGCGCTCTGGTGAGAAATGGAGATGTGTGTGTGTGTGTGTTAGTGTGTCACTTCGCATATGGCTACTGACGCCTGTGTGGTCCCTCCACCCCAGCCACAGCCCTTCGGTCCTAGACAGCTTCCTGGGGGACCCCCCCCCCCTCATGGACATCAGGGTCTTGGTTGAACCTCGCCACCACACACACACCATACAGAGAGAGACAAGAGACTACTAAACACTGAATCGAATATAGCCATCGCCCAGAATTCATATGGATACAACAGGACTTCTCTGCCTGCACCGTACGATCTATTCGTACAACTATATTGATACATTTCTGGAACACGGCCATTTCCCCGCGGGGGGACAGGGGGAAAGGGGGGGAGCAAAATGACATTGAAGTTGTTTGTCGTTTTTAATATATTTGTAAAATATATTTAATACACACACACGTTTGACCTTCAGTGGCACTGAACCCATCCAGCCTCTCCTGGCTTCCTGGGGACTCATCTGAAGATGCCCTGAGAGCCGGCTTGTCTTTGGGAGCTCTCTCCACCCTGCGGTCCAGCCAAGCCGTCTCCTGGCGCTTGTGTTTTGGCGTCCTTGACATGACTGGCTGGACAGCATGGTAGCTGCCTCTTCTCAGCTTTCCAGAGTGGAAACTCTCCTTCCCTCGATGTCAGCATTGGATCGCTTTCCTGAAGACTTGTGGCTTCTGTTGACCAACTCCAGTGTAAAGCATGTCACTGTGTTCCCTCCCTGACAGGACATCACATCCTGTTCCCCCCACACAGCCTTTCCTGGGGCGATTTCTGCTGTGGTGTCATCCTTCGAAATGCAGTCACCCCAGTGTAAGGGGTTCTCCTAAATCCTCATTCTGACTCCTCTAGGGTGAGGTAAAGAAATGAAGAGCGAGCAAGAGAGAGAGAGGGGACGGGCTGCTCTTTTAAAAACACACTTAAAAGCAGCCCCCCCTCCTCCCACCCTCTAGATCATTATTTAATGATCAATAAGGGAGGCTTGAATTTTGAACAGGACCAATACCCAGTTAGGACCAGCTCCCCTAATCAGCCCCCTGGGAGGAGGATGAAGATGATGACGAAGACGAGGATTTTGCTGCTGCAGCAGGGTTGTGGTGGGCGGCGCAGATGGCACACGAACAACTGACCTTGTTCTCCCGTGCCCGTCAGATTTCAGTCCCTCCCTTTATCTTCATCTTCTACCTTCTCTCCCTTCCTCCCTGCCTCTCCCCCTTTCCTCTCTCTCTCCCTTCCTCCACCCCTCTCTCTATATATATATCTCTCTCTCTCCCTCTCTCTGTCCACCTTCCCCCATCGCTTGCTGCGGACACAGAATGTAGATGAGGAGAATGACTAGGTGGCTAGCCGGTGCTGTCAGCTCTGCTGCAGTCAGTGGGTCCAGCAAAGCGCTGTTAGCATCGCAGGCATCACAAGCTTGACTCCACAATGCAGCTGCTTCATCAGCAGGCATAGCGGCGGTGTTCCTTACGTACCTGTCAGAGCTCATTCCTAGTGTTTGTGTCCTTTCATGTCAGTTTGGCCCTTAGGACGTAACGTTAACCATGCCACGCCAGGTCCAGCGCGCCCTACCTCAGTCTTGGTATATCTGGGGTCGGTGTTTGTCCATAGTTCTGACATCCTGAGGGGTGCGTTTGTTCTTCGAACTCCCCTCAACGACAACACACGCTCACACACACACACGCCAGCGTATAGTGGTGGGGGCGGTCACAGCCAACATGTTTCCTACATTCCTTCTGTGTATTCACTGTCCAGTGTGCTGACAGACTTACAAGTCCAGATGGATGGACAGCGTGTGTACGGTGGCCTCTGCCTCGGCTGTAAAAATGCAAGTGCTCAAACAAATAAGCATAAACGGAATGCGAGCGTCTGCCGGCGCCTAGCAGCTGACCGCGTTGCAGCGAGGAGCCTCGGAGACCACTGAGGGGGGGGGGGGGGGGGTGCTCTGCTGCAGCCTAGCTTCTGGTAAAGAGACGTAGTGAGATGTGGGATTGCATCATAATGCCTCGCGCATGGACAGTCGCTCCCTTCTTACCTCGCTGTGGACCATCTCTGTCTAGCCCTGTCTTAGACCCCCCCCCCACACTTTCCCCTCCCCATTCCCGTGGGGAGGGAAAAGGGGCATTAGACCATTCAGAACACCATCACAACCTCAACACCGTTTCCCAAACATAAACAAAGTAATGATACGGTTTGGTGTTTAGAAAAGAGACCATAGACACCAGTCTTGACGACGGCGGTCTTGTCCTTGGGGGTCAGGGTTTGGAGGCTATCTAGGAAACCCAGACCAACGCGAGTGTGACCGGAATTGTATTCATGCCAGCCTGAATGTGGTCGGGCCCCTCTTTATTACTGAGGAAGCTGAGCATGGGAGCCTGGGCCTTCGCTCTAAGCTCCCTAAGTGCTTCTCAGTGTTGCTCTGGGATGTGTGGGATAAGGACATTAGATGCCCCCGCAAAGCCATCGCATTTAAGCATGCTTGACAACATCCTTCTTTTGCAGCTCTGGTGGAGTCAACTGTTCTTTTGTGCGTCAAAACACCGAGTCATGATGCTCGCTTCTCATGACTGAGACATGAAAGGTGAACGTGACAGAATGATCCGGAGTTCTCTCAAATGCAGTTCTCTAACTGAACCCTCCGTTCTTCAGATGGATCAGGATTTGTTGTGAGAAGTAGTTGGGGTTCATTTAAATGTCTATTGGTCCCAGTGTCCTCAAGTATGATCCAGCCTGTATCTTTAAAAACCACATTTCTAAAGCCACAGGCTTTTCAAAGAGTTCCCCTTAAAAAACAGACACACATACACGTCAGAGAGAATGCCAGAACACCCTCGTTCATTTTTAATTATCACATTTTATTTTGTATATTAAATGCTTTTAGATTTGATTGAAAAACAGTATAAAATACACAGTATTGCACATTGTAAATCAATTGCACTTCTTTAAGGTACAGATAAACATCTAGCTCTCTCCTTATGCTACAGTACAACTATTGGAGAAATCAATCCTCAATATATCTGAAAGTGGTGGGGGTGAAGCACATGTTGCTAACAGAAAGCAGAGAAGATGTTGACCACAAGCCTGACCCAGTCAGCGATGTGAAGCTGCATTCAGAGCAAAGTAAGATTTGATGCCCGCTTTAAAACCACTTTGGCCTTTCTGTCTATAGGGGGCAGTGTTTTTGGCTTGGTCATTGGCTTGGGGTGCACACTCTTCTAGCTGGTTACTGAACGACCTTTTTTTACCATTTCACTCTTTCACTCATAATGCAATTAGCCCTATTAGATATGCTGCACATATATATATATATATATATATATAAATTTTTTGACTGTACATTGTCTATCAACCTCCACCGGAGGACTTCACAATTGGCTGGGGGGATGGGGATCGGTGAGACTCAGGTGTCCCCCACCTTGTTAGAAAAAAAAGATTTTTTTTTTTTTGCTTCCAACAACCTTTTTAGAAACAATCTCTCGACCGTACATTGTTTTTTTGAAAGGTAAAAAAAAAAGAAGCTGCGGCAGCGAGAGTCAAGGTGATCGTAAGCATGCGAGGCAATGGGCTCGCACCCTGTGCTGCTAGAAGCTCCACTGCCAGGACAGAACCTTCAGTGCCTCAGTCTCATGAAACAGGACTACATGGTGGCACAGTCACGCCTTCTTGTCACTTTCACAGGACAGAGCCGGGGAGGGCGGGGTTTGGTGTGCTAGCTCGTGATGGGGAGAGAGAAGGCTGGTGGAACAGCTATGATATCGGGGGTACCCCCTGTTTTTTTATTCCCTCCAAGATGAGATTTTCACTTTGACCTAATAGTAGCAGAAGACGATCAAATTGGAACTAACGTAAGGAAGGAATCTTAAAGGAACTGTCCTTGTTCACAGCAACTTAGATATACTGTGCGTTCCAATTCCCCCCTAAAAGTAAGATACATGTTCATGTTTTCTTCTAGAAAAGTACATTGAGATGCCGACCTTGGCAAATGTATGCTTATAAAAAATATGTATAATTTGTATCATTTTATTTCAACGTCAATGAATTCAAAGAGACAATCTTCGATAAATATAAATTTGAATAATTGCTCCATTAAACGGATATCTTGATCAAGTACACTCCTTGGTCCGTGCCAAGAACAAAGTCCCGATTTTTCCGCTTCTCATCAGTTCGGTGTGATTATTGTCAAAATAGTTTTCTTGTGAAACTGCATCCTGATCGTGGTTTAGTTGTGCTTTGTCGATATGCTGATATACGCTATTGGTGTGAGAGACAGGCATCTCCATGCTTGATTGCCAACATCCCTTCCATACTCAAACCCTTTGGTAGGAGAAGAAAGGAACCAATAAATATCAAGTCCCAACATGTGAATGGAAACGTGACCGACAGCTGCTGAACCAATACGTAATTGAAATAGACTCCATACGGGAGCTGCAAATTCGATATTTAAATTGAGAGAGGAGGAGGAAATCCAATTTGGCTCCTCACCTCCCTGATCTCCAAATAAGTTGCCGTGGTGTAAAGTCACGCCCTGCTTCGGGAAATTAGTTCAAAAATAACTTTGAATCCTTTTCGGTAACCGTGACACAAAATTCAATTCTCCGGGAGGGTTGGCTGCTTGTTTTTCCATTCCAGATTCCGGTGTTTCAAAGCCCTGCTCAATATCCTTTCCAGGTCCTCACAGGAATTACAGGTGACCAGGCCATTAAACAGCAGGCTGGATTATGTTTGTGACCCCCCCCCCCCCCTCCCTCTTGATAGATGCATACATCCTATGGCATGGTGAGTGATTGTGGTGGTGTTGACTGCGGAACCGTTCACAGGAACCAGAGTTTCCAGCGGGCGTGCTTCTTGGAGTCTGCTTTGGACTTGCGTTTGGGGGTGGAGGTGTAGGCCTCAGGGGGGTAAGGCAGGGAGGAGAAGGCGGCGTCTTCCACGGGGCACAGCCTCTTCATCAGCGCCTGTAGCTTGTCCTCCTGCTGCTTGAAGTCCAGCTCCACACTGCAGCATGTAGAGCGAGGAGGGAGGGAGTGACGGACAGAGGGACAGACAGAGGGAGGAAGGGAGAGAGGGAGGGACAGAGGGAGGGAGAAAGAGGGAAAGAGAAACATACATTAATTTGATCCCTTCTCTTCTCCCCTCTTCACAGTTACACGCATCTACCTTACTGAATAATATTCAGGCATTTTTTCTCTCTTTAAGGACAAACGTGTATATATATATATATATATATATATATATATATAAAATCCCTCGGGATTAATCATCATAATCTGATGTCTTTGTTGCTTTACCCACACGGCTCATCTGTTTTGATCAATAACCAGGTCATAGCAGTGGCCATCCCCTCCTGCAGCCTAGGACTCATGCTAGAGATACACTCTGCACCCCCATTGTCACTTCAACTCCCTCCCCACCCCAGAGATCCGCTCTGAGCACCTAGATACTGTCTGGAGAAAACCACTGTGTTCTTAGTAACCCTATTCGATGACCACATATGAATTGTAATACATTTGCTTTGCTTTCGAAGTTCACTAAAGTGTTTTTTTTCTGTTTCAAACCCATTATGACTCCAGCTTTTGATGACAATGTTTACTGTAGAAATCCAAGGAAGTGTTTGAGAACCCGAGTGGAACAGGGTAGCATTGATCCCAGGGGGAGATTTTCAACTGTAGAGTCTCCTACCTGCTCACCTAGCACACACAACCCAGCTCATCTCCTCCTACCCCCCTCTTCCTCCTCTTCCTCTCCTTTCCCTCCGCTCTGTATCCTGCTGTGCTTTGGTACAGTATGGGATTACATTTCAGACAGCACACATCCACATGTGCCCTAATCTCTGCCCACTCGCCATCTGATTCCAGGGCTGCGCAAAGTGAAACACTCAGATTATAGCCTCTACCCCAGGATGTGTTGAAGGCTTAATCTGCCTGGGCAGCTGTGAGTGAGACAGACAGGCCGCCGTTCAGACAGACCACCAGATTGTCACACAGGCAGCCAGCCAATCAGAAAGATGGACATCCAGGGTGGTTAGACAGAGGCAGGCAGGCAGATAGGCAGACAGGTAGACAGATGTCAGTGTAATTAAAGAGAAGAAAAAATGACACAGATGCATTTAGTTTAAATGTTCCTTTGCCAAAATTGTTTGATGAATCTTTCATTAAGCTAAGAAGTGAGCTAAGAAATTTATATGACAAAACCTTATACCGCAACACTGTTTCCATTGCACAGGTTTGTGCTTCACAGTATTGAATGCACCCTCAAATAAAGGCTTTTGACATGGAATTAAGTGTTTGACTGTATTGGACACTCAGCACTTTGATAAAGGCTTTTATAATGAACAAACAAGCAGTGAAGCTTTTAGAAATCGATTTTTTTTAAATGGTAGCTCGTAATTATGCAGTTATCAATATCCTCTTATTTCTTTATTGTGTGTGTGTCTGTCTGTGTATCTGCGTGTCTGCATGTGTCTGTCTGTATGTCTGTGTTTGCACACACCCTCCTGGGGGACACGGCAGACAATCAAGATAAGAATTGAGTACGCGTATCAATTGCATTCAATCTATTCTCTAGCCTCAAACATAATGTATTAGATACACAGTTATCATGACTCTGACAGCTTCTACTACTTAGACCACTGCCCCTCCACAGACAGACAACGTGGCAAAATGATGATATTTAGAATGTCACTGTTATATCCAAACTTTTCATTGCTGGGATTCAGAATCAGGGAAACCACCCAAGAGTTTGGGTCCTAAGAGCTGGAATCTACAACAATAGTCAGATCATCCAAGTTTTTCCTCAAAATAGAACGGAAGACCAGAGCAAGTTGCCATACTTAAGTAATGTGGATATTTCTTGGCATTACAATATGAAAATATAATTGCAGTGGCATGTTGTAACTCAACACGCTATTTTAGTTGTGGGTTCAAATACTGACTAGTCTACAGTTTATTTTACAAGTCAACTAGGGTCAGGTATTAAGAGCCATATCCATTTTAGAAGCAGTTCCAAATCACCAAGAACCATGGATTTTATAAGACTTTGCTTCCTAACTTGATTACGAAGGGTATTACGACCCCTTGGTGGTATTTTTCTGTAGATAAAATTGCTCATTTGCAAGATATTTCATTCACACTTCTCTGATTGAGCCTTTTACATGGCTCCAGGCTGATTGGTTGTCTTCCCAGCTCAAATTTAATGATAATATAATGACAAAGAGAAAAAAAGCGTGTTTGATATATTTAATAGATTTGCAAAAATGATTAGCATTTTTCCCGTTATCATTATGGGGTATGGATGCAGAATTTCAGTGGGGAGGGAAACAAATGTAATCCATTTTGGAATACGGCTGTAACATTACGTGGAAAAAATGAAGAGCTGTAAATACTTTCCAGATGCGCTGTAGCCTATGACTCAATGCGTTTTGTGGTTATATCGTATATAGCACAAGTAAAAAGTATAGCATTAGCTGCAGAAAATGAGATTCTTAGATTTTTATTCTTCTACATATCGTGTTTGGAAGTCTAGTGTCAAAACTCTCCGTTCTATTAGACCGAAGTGTTTCCTTCCTGTTGCTTATCGTGACGTGTTACTAATTCCAGTCCTGCGCTTATCGCTCGACCTTCGCTGCCCTCGAACGCAAACTTTTCAAGGCTTTCAAACCCCCTCTAGGTTGTGACGAGACAGCCTTGAAGATGTACCATGGATGTACCATATGTCCTTAACCAAACTCCACCCCCCCCCCCCCCCCCCCCCCCCCCCCCCCCCCGTCCACTCCATGACTCCAGCTGTGACGCCCGTCAATTCCTGGCTTAGAACTAAAGGTCAGATCCATGGGCTCAACTCAAAAGTGACCTTAAAGCTCCATCAGAAAGTTCTTAAATCTTCGCTTAGCTGTCATCAAAAAGACACAGTAGCATTTGATGTAGTGCAATTGAGTTCCACTTCAACCATTTTAAGCCACTAAAGTTACGCCATCTGTCTTCAAGTGTCAGTGTTGCATAACAAGAGAGAATCTCATGTGACTGCTGTCTGCACGCTAGAATCTTCCATCTTTAAATCTCAATAGTTGATAGCTTTGGAGTATGATGCATGTTTGGCATCTTAAGTTCTGCTGTTGGTGATGTAATGAGCTGTTTTTTTTGGTCAGAGCACACAAGAAGATAATGATTGTGGCACATAGCTATTACCAGCCATACTGTGCCCCTTTCAGTGCACTCAGAATCATCATACAAACTAGCAGCAGTGGCCTTTCTCCACAGGATTGGCTCACCTGGGTAACTTAACAGGCAGGAGGTAGCTCATTTTCAGAACAGCCTCATTAGAAAATGGACACAGCAGAAAAGATAACCACCTTCTCTTTGAAAAAAGATTCCTTTTAACTGAAAATCCATGCTTTTGGGCCGAGCCCTCCTATCCTCTGTGTCATCAGCCTTCTCTGCCTCACAGTATTGTGTTGAAGGCCTTGTCACGTTCCAGTTTGGTTTACCTGAAGTTGACCGGAACTGTTTTCCCTCCCTTCCTCCCTCTTAGTCCTGTCTCCTGAGTTGTTGGTTCAGAGCAAAGCAAGCAGAGACACTTTGGACCTTGTTAGTCTTTCACCTCCCCCTCCGCCCACTCACAGACCACAGACTGGAAACCGAGTGCTCCCCTCATATCCTCCTCTTCTTCCCCTATCTCTTCCTAGGAGAGTCTCCTCAGGTCATTGCATGTCTTGTGCTCTCTCTCTCTCTCTCTCTCTCTCTCTCTCTCTCTCTCCCGTTGTCTCTCTCCCTCTTTCTCGTCTCTCCCTCGCTCGCTCGCTCTCTGTTTCTGCCTCTCGGTCTCTACTTCTTGGATCTTCCTACGACTGGCCCCTCGTGTCATCCTGCAGATATCTCCCCAGTATCTATGGCAACGAGCTGCCACCTTCTAGAGCCGCTCCAGTCTGCAGTAGACATTTGGAAAAAGCACCAGCATGCTGGCAAGGAAAATGCAAAGTTTGTCAAGTCAGCCTTTTCTGCTGTAATTTGCATGTGCTGAAACGTAATCAGATCATCGCTGCTTAGCAACACTTGATTGATTTTCAGACATTCCCTCTCTGTTTCCATTTTTTGTCTTGCTGTCTGTTCCTCTATATCACCATACTCAGTTTGACCATACCCTATTACCCCCCCCCCCCCCCACACCACACACACAACACACACTCACACCCGAGATGCCAGCCCAAATTGTTCAAACACTACTTAGCCACGGGACACAAAGTCTGGTTGATTATGAAGTTAAGTGATGGGAGATGTCTGTCTCCTTTTGTTACCAATAATGGCTGGGTCCACCCAGATCTGCAATCTCTATCTGCTCAAGTGACATCCATCTGTGTGTCTAATCAACACATTAGCACAAATCAGCAATGCCAGAGGAGGGGGGGGGGAGAAAACCAGATTAGAGGGTTTCGAGCTTGAACAAAAGGCATTAAGTCAAACCAGGCTTAAAGCAGTGCTCTCAAAATAAAAGTGGAACACGTTCAAATCCTCTTTCATGCCATCCTGGGCCTTTCTTCACCATTTCTTGTTCAACCTCCCCCTTGCTCTCTCTCTCGCTCTCTCTCTCTCGCTCTCGCTCTCGCTCTACTCTTCCACCCAGATTGGCTTGGCTGAAAGAAAATGAATCGCGCTAATCTTTTTTCCATCTTTTCCAGCCTTTTTTTTCTTTTCTAACTGGTCTATCTAGGCGTCATGCATTAAGCATTTCGTCTATCAAGTTTATTTGAACGTTGCCTCCATCCTTAGATGGAAGACGACTGGGAGTGAGAGATGAAGGAAGAGAGATTGGCAGGACAGGTGATATGAAGTGCAGGGAGATCAGAGTTTCCTACAGCATATTATATTTTCAAAAATGGCCACACCCAAGTATTGCACAGCAGTAGAAGACAGACGTTTATTATTCACTCATAAATAATATGCAGGTTAGTTGCCATGGTGTCTAACGTCAGGATCGGTTAGGTTTGGAAGTGAGATTGTTCAGTAAACTTGTCATATCAACACAAACTTCTCTGTTCTCTCACACCCACACAAACCCATACAGGCAAACAATTTGCTCAGTGGAAAGTATCAAATTCAACCTACAAATACAGACACACACACTCACAATATTAATCAGGTGAGTTTGTGATTATAGAGCTGTGAGTACTTCAACCCTTAATCTGGCGCTGGTATGTACGCGAAAACCTTAAATTTGATTCCTTCGTTGCACAGCTGTTCAACAGCCGGCCCCCTTAACTCAGCCTGCTCTTCTAAAGTCAAAGCACTACAGTCAAGCAACATTGCTGTCTCACTAAGAAAAGCCCTGGTCTTTATCAAGGGGGAGGTTTGACACTGACAACAGCCCATTCGGGAGAAACCTCAATAAAGACCTCGATCTCTCGTCCTGTCTCCGTGTTGAGAGCGACCGCGTCGATGGTGCGTTTGCATACACATGTACCATACAGAACGAATGCTTGGCAGGCAGAGGGAGATGATCCGCGTGACGCCCCTCGAGTAAATTCGACCCTACGAGTCCCCGCAATTGCTCGTAAACGCGCTGGTTCTACTTGAGTCGCTGCCTCTTCTCTTGGAGGGGGGGGGGGTCCCTCTGACAGCAAGGGCGAGATAGGAAGATATATCACGCTCTTCTGTCGCAGTCTCTGATACGCTCTGACAGTGAAATTCAGTAGTTAAGCATGTGGGTTTATATCTGTCACTGGCCTCCCTGTACCTTTCCTACAGCAAAGCAGGGCAGCTGAATGGGGCTGTTGTCTCAATATTTTGATGAGAGTGTTGGGGACGCGAGCGCCACTTCCTGGCTGCGAAGGCTGGGCGTGAGGGTCGTCGATGGAGCGCTGGCAAATGAGCAGGATGGCGAACGACAGCGTGTTTATACTTAGACCAGCTGTCACGGTCTGGCTCATGTTTGACGTTAGCAACACCATCAGCAAGTGTTGGATGTCTCACAGCTCCGAGAGAGCCGGCAGGAGAGGAGAGCCGGGAGTGATGATGGCACCGTGCGAAAGACTGGTCTGGACTGGAGTTCATAAGCCAGGTTTTACCTAATTTCCAACCCTGGATCTCCCCTCCCTCTACCATACCCTCCCACCCATACACCAGCAATCACCTATACCATGGCACACCCACCTGCGCCTCCACCCGCACGCCCAACCACGCACTCAACTGTGCGCACACCCACACCCACAACCCCACCATCATCCTCTCGGGCACACTCATATGCACATCTGACACAATCATAAACCCATGCACGCACACACTCCCAAACGCACACCCAACCCAACATGCGCTCACCGCTGCATAGACCTGCAGCCACACACCCGCCAAACACAGAATCCCCCAGCTGTACACCCACACACACATGCCCGCTTATCCACCTCCCCAACACAGTGTTCTGGAGAGAGCATGTTAGAACACAACTTCTGAGGCCCAACATCAAAGTGAGTGAGATGGACCTGTCTTTCGAAAGCTCTACTGTATTAGCAGGGAGCTTGTCGGTTCGACAGCGAGATGCAGAGCGATTTAACCTCCTCCTCACTCAGAGGATCCGAGTGGAGGAGCCACTTAGTAAACTAAAGTACTCTGTCACAGATCACTTTTCCTCTCTGTCTCCCACTCGGTCTCTGTCTCGCTTTCTGTGTCTCGCTCTGTTTATCTCGCTCTGTATCTCTGTCTCTCTATATGTCTCTCGCTCTATCTCTTTGTCTCTTGCTCTGTCTTTCTCTCATGTCTCTCTTCATATTTTTAGCAGATTCCCTATTGTGTTTCCTATCATACATTTTGTAAAGATTCCCCATGACTGCAGCAGTATGAGTTCTTTATCCGGAGGTGCTGCTCTGTCGATCAGCCCCGGGCCCCCTGCTGTCCTCCCATGGACGGAGATGTCCAGCAGCGCTACAGAGGACCCACTGACCTGTAAATGATGCACGCGCTGTTCCGACACGTGTCACAGTTGGCCGTGTCCTGTCCCGTTCGATAGGAGAGCCTGTGGGGAAGAAAAGAGTGTGAAGAAGTTGTCGTACACCCCCCCCCCCCCTCAGAATGTAGGTCTATATCTATTACGCCCCCTCCCCTTCACACACACACACACACACGCTGGAGGCCCTCTCTGCCTCCACGCCAAAGGGTCACTCCACTGCATGAGCATCTTGGTCCAAGAAGAAGTCAATATGGATCCATAGTAATGTACCTGGCCTGATCTTTCATACAGCCTGGCTGTTGCCATGGGATGAGGCAAACTCACCACACATGCTATGAAGATCGATGTCAGGTTAGTCATAAAGATGTTTATACTCTGGATCAGTCTGTAGCTCGCTACTTATTTATTTGGCTTTTCAGAAAAGGTAAGTGTGCAAGGCTGCATGCTGTGTCAGCATACGCTGTGAAGAGTTTTAGTCATTTCAGTGCACTTTACTGAGGTGTTCATCTCAGACTGGATCTCTCCAGTCCAGAGGGACACAGACTGAGGACTCTACCTCTTCAGAGCTTCTGCCTTTTGATAGGCCTGTCTGGGGGAGGGGGCAGCACAGTGGGATGAGGGATAAGCTGTATCAGAGGGAAAGAGGTGCACATGACACCCAATCGATCGTCTCCAAGTGGGCGGTTTGAGTGATTCAGTCGCGGATGTTTGCCTTCAATCTACTCACGCGAGCACAAGATTGCTTTCGTGCCCTCGTGCGCGCACCCTTGCAGACGCGCTCCCTCGCATCCACACAGACCCTCTCGCTCGGATCAAAGCAGGGTGTGTTTCCGTGGCCCCGCTACGACATGAAATGTCACCGAACCTCATCGATGTCAGTCTTAGAGATTCAGCCTCGAATCTCCAAGGAGATGTTTTTAAGTCTCTTCCAGGGAAGAGAGAAAGTTCGAAACGTTAGAAGATAAAAGGCTGAGTGAACCATCGCTGCCTCCTTATTTCATCAGGACAACATTCTTGTACGCGTGGGAGGCAAAACCAGCTCCTAATGGAATACTTTCATCCCCCATCTACTTGAACGTCCCATTTGTTTTGTTTATATATATATATATATATATAGAGATTCAGCCTCGAATCTCCAAGGAGATGTTTTTAAGTCTCTTCCAGGGAAGAGAGAAAGTTCGAAACGTTAGAAGATAAAAGGCTGAGTGAACCATCGCTGCCTCCTTATTTCATCAGGACAACATTCTTGTACGCGTGGGAGGCAAAACCAGCTCCTAATGGAATACTTTCATCCCCCATCTACTTGAACGTCCCATTTGTTTGTTTATTATATTATATATAATATATATATATATATATATTATATATATATATATATATTATATATATATATTATATATATAATATATCTTTTTTAAGTGCACCTGTTTCAGTAATGTGTTTCGGTGACAGAACATTAGGTTTGGGAAATGTGTTGTGTGTAACGGCTGGTTTATTTCCTCGTTGATGAAAGCACTCCTGTATGCAGCGTTTGCGACTTGTCGGAGGGTTTAGTTTGGTGCTCTAGGCAAGCACGGATTAATGCAGCGGCTACCTCAGGCTCCAGGTTACCCACAGGCCCTGCATGTGTAGGGAGCCCCTGATTGGCTGTTTATTGACTATTGGCTATAGTTTATTGACATGAGAGAGGACAACACTTCGCTATTGGACTAAATAAGACACATAAAGAAAGAAATAGACACGTTTGCCTTTACCCCTATTGGTCCACAAGACACATACTCAACTGATTGGGTGAATGAAATCAGATAAGGTCTTCAAGGTCAAATAATATAGCGTACAACACTGCTAGCAGTTAGTCATTGTCACAAAATCTCTCGTCGAATTTGTGATTATGTGGCAAAAAAAGCAGAATCGCAACCAAGATTCACTAAAGCACCTGCATATTGTTTTCCTTCGTTTTCTATGAAAAGTGATGCTCTAAAGGTTTTATTTAAAAGCCTTACTAAGAACTTAGATCAGATATGAACCTAGGGGCCCATAGCCATCTTACTCCACCACTAGCTGTTGGTGCTGTCTATCGGATTTGGATTAATGGAGGGCTCTTTGTCTTGTGCTCCAATGTTACCACTTTTCTGTTACAAACCTAGCCATGTATGTCCTTAGCACACACGCTCCTTACTCCCCTTGTTATATTCCCTCTATTCCCTCCCTTAACCACGGCATGCCACCTGTGCACAGACCAAAAAGGAACCGGCCAATTGAATATCAGAAGCCTTAGCAAGCTCTGGTTGACTGATGACAGCTGTATTTCTAGCATTAATATCAATATTGTTGGGGGTGGGGGGGGGTTGGGTTGCTGGTTGATGGCTGTAAAAGTGGAGTGGAAGTGTTGGCGTGCTGGCAGGGTGTGTAATTAAAGGCTGTCTGTGGTGCTTAACAGGAGCCAGGGAGAGAGCTGACCCATGGAAGACGGCGTCAGGAGAAGGTCAAGCTCTCCTCCGATCACGGCCAGATGGCCGAACGGCCCGATCGATAGTCTTGATGGGGTGTACGGGTCCCAGCTTGGACCCTCATGTCTTCTCTCTCCCCCTCACTCGCCTCTTTCTACCTCTCTCTCGTGGTCTCTCTTTCGTGCCTGGTTCTCTCTCCCATCCTCTCCCTCTCTCCTACGTTCTCTCTCTCGATAACAAAAGCTAATAAGAGACCTGGGGGAGGGAGTGGGGGGAGAGGGGAGAGACAATGGGGAGGGGGGATGGACAATGTGGAGCTCATTCTAACCGACATCTTTGGGGGGAGCCAGTAAGTGCCAGTAACAATACATTTACACAGGGTGAGTTCTCCCAAAGGTCACTGTAGTCTAAGTGAGAGTCACACACACACCCCTCCAGGCCTGATGAGTGTGATTAATTGGGCAGCAGCGGCAATGTGCTGATGATGCAGCAGATATATTCAAAACCCTGTCCTGCCTAAAGACAAGAGCAGAGACTGTCGTCACCCCGTCCCCCATTTTCTCCTCTACCTACTGTACTCTGAGGGCACAGCTGTTTGTGTGTCCATCAGGGACAGAGAGGACATCAGGGCCTGAGCCAGGCTGTCGGGGTTGCCAGGAGACATCATCTATGTCCTCCACCCTTCAGCAACCCCCCCCCCGCCCCCGTCACCACACCAACCTGGCTGGGCCAACGCGGAGGTTCTGTGAAAAACAGTGGGGCCTAGGATGCTTCTAATTATACCCAGAGTCAGGAAGACAAGGATCCCTTTCTGTGCTTCCTATCTCTCCATCACACATTCTCACTTGGGTTTTTTACACATCTTTTTCCAACTTTCCTTTTTTTTCATCCTCTCTTCCGTGCTCTCTTTCCACCCCTTCTCGCTTTCCCTCCCTCCCTCTCTCTCACTATCGCTCTCTTTCGCCATCACTCTCACTATCGCTCTCTTTTTCACTCTCTCTCCCCTCCCTCTCTATCTCCTCAGAACACACATATCAGAGTGAGAGCGTCTAGAGGACTGGCACGCAGCTAAGCTGGGCCGCGTTTCAACTGCGATGTAGTTACCGGCGTAGCTAACAGGACAGCGTGGGCCTTTGTGTTTGGATGACAGTGGAAACGGAGACTTCATCCCTTTCAAGTTTCATTCTGATTCACGCACAGAGAAAAAAGTACTTTATTTCATGCTTCAATATCCTATTTATTGCATTTTCTGTTTATCCCCTGTAAAGTTTGATCATATGAGTGTTTTTTGGGGGAAATACATTTGGGGAGAAGGTGTTGTGCGACCCATGCCCCTTGTATGACAAACAGATATTGATGTTGTTGGCTGTAATGTGAAAAGGATCGTCGTGTTCACATTTCACCTTATAGCCTGAAGCGGTTATTACTTGTAAGCCAAGTGACATTTCTGAAGAGGGGGGACCGAGCTAATGTACCGTGGAAACACAGGGCACGGTCAATTCTGCTTCCCTCGCCAAGAACCGCTCTGTACTCTGTCTGGGCCCAGGGATTGAAGTTCCTGAATATGAACTATAGAAGAACTTTAGAAGCTGTTAATCGAACGAATCCCCTGGCTGTAGAGTTGGTGTTGTTGTTTTTTTGTGTGTGCTTGTTTTCTTAAGAGCGTGTCAGTCCCACTGGAGCAGGTGACCTTGAGGCTCAAGGTGTGGGTGGAACTCCCTCTAACAGGCATGCTAGCCTCTGTCCTGCTAACACCTAACATCAATCTGCTGGGAACCCGCTAATGATCTCCCATGCAGAGAAGGCATTGGGGTTGCCTTTTAAGACAACTAGTTTTAGTTTTAAGGGGCTGTATGTGGACGCAGACCAAAGGCTGTGTTCTGCGCCCTCTGCCGCTAGCGCACCTTACATGCGCACTGTCATTCCTAAACCTTAGCTGACTGAAGTCTCCTCTCTCCTAAAACACACATTGTGGCTAATTTTGCCTCCCCATCAATAAGAGATTTTCCAGCCACGCCATTTCTGGCGAAGAACGTAGCTCTACATCTCTCTTTCATATCTGCATGCAGTGCTTGTGCTATGGTATTGAGTATGATGACTTGGAGTTTAAGCTTTTAAATGTGCAAACGTGTTTTGAATAAAAACGCATCACATGCCTATGATGCTTATTTGCAACAAGCTGATTTCTTCCCCCTCTGTTGGGATTTAAACACTTCCGACTGAAGAGATTGTATTATCATTGATTCAGGACTATATGAGGGTATTTGCTCGCAGGGCTGTGTGTGTGTGTGTTTGTTTGTGTGCATGTCTACCAATGTGTCAAGGTGCGTTGATGTGTCTGCAATGCAAGTTGTTTGGATTCCGACCGTTGGGAGGCGATGGGTACGAGAGATAGTGGTCCGAGCGCTTGCATCATTGATTCACTCAGGTGCACACCAAATTGGTCATTGTGTTGTTTCCATCCCAGAGGATAGACAACCCTCAAACTGTTTGAGCTGACTAGATTGCATCTAGATCTCTTTTGTATAGACTCCATTTCCATCAGACATCAAATGGTTTTCTCCCCGCGCCAGGGTCTCTTTTCGCTAGATTAACTGAGCAGGGCACAAAACGACGACTGAAAACTAGGCCACGGAGCCTTTGGACAAAATGTATATTCAGAGAAATTATGCTCATTCCATAAATATCCGCTATGATGATCGGCATGTTTTTTTCCCCCCATTACCGTTGCTTGTACCTTTGGTCACCGCGCAGTCTTTTGGAAGGTCTGTCTATGTGACCGTGTGATTGGTCCTTGTGATTAGAGTAGCAGTGTTTTCTGCTACGGGTCAGGAAACCACTTGAGCCAAATCGAGTGAGATGATTGGCTGGCGGTAGAGAATGGTGCCGTTGCTACAATCCAATGTGGAAGGACACTGTCCTTAGCAGCGTTGTGAGGAAACACACGCAGGTCTGTCTTCCTTTTTCTTACAGCGTTTGGGAAGGTATTTGGTTGTGAATGACACATCTCAGTGCTCAGGAACACATGCAGAGAGAGCACCACATGAAGAAGGAATTTAACTGGAACACACAGTGATTTCCCTCTTCTGAAGGCTGGATTAGGATTATTACAGATCATAATGTACAGTGCAACAATCTTAAGAGAAAGGGGGGAAAAAGAACTAAAAGTGAAAAAAACTTTTCAAGAAATAATAATAATACAAATAATAAAGGTACTAACAATACGGCTCAGAAATAACTACATATTGGGTGACCAAGATTTTTGCACTGTGCTGTATGTATATGTTCCCTGTTCAAGGAAATTCCCAGTACTGGGGACAGTATAGGTTTCTATCTCTTCCCCCTATGGGCCAGTACTGTCTGCTTAGGAGGTGACAGAGCAGTCTTACCCCTCTCGGTGGGCTTCTCCCTTTTCCAGCTCCTGGATGACCCCCAGCAGCACTTTGATGGTTTCCTGACTGGAGCTGATCAGGTTCTCCATGGCCTGTAGCTGGGCCTTCACGTCCCCTTCCTTAGTCACAGGCACTATCTGCTTACATGCCTCCCCCTCCCCCACTGCATTCACGCCCTTTGCCTCCTCCACGGCCCCCTGTGGAGTCTGGGTCCGCGGCTGGGGGGAGAAGGGTCCGGAGTGGCACTGGGCCTGCGTGGTGTACCCTCCCCCTCCAGCCCTCGGCAGTGTCTGAGACTGCAGGCCGTTGAGCTGCACACCCTTCTTGCGCTTGGTGCGCACGCTGGGACTATCCAGGCACTCCACCTGCGTCAGGGAGTTCCAGGCGATGGGGCCCGTGACCGTGGGGGTCCGGTCCGGCAGGGTCCGCGACGAGCCCTCCTCTAGGTTGATAAGATGGCGCTTGGACGACGGGCGTTCCCGGTCTGGATCTGGCTCCCCGTGTGGTAGTCCTTTTCTGGGCTTGGAGCTCACGCTGCACAGCTGGTAGTCTGCCTGCGGGGCGGCGCCGGAGATGAGGCTGTCAGAGTCAACAGCGCCGGCACCGCAGCCGAGCAGCTGCGCAGCAGAGTCCGAACACGGCCCGTCTGAAACCAGAGCAGCATGCTGCTCCACTGTGGCCATGCACTCGCTGGTGTGGAGCAGAGCCCTGGTCCTCCAGACCCCACTCCCAGTGTGCGCGCCCTCCACACTGCCCTCCTCTGCCCCCGCCCTGGGCTGCTTTAGGTCCAACAGGAAGCCGTTGTTTTGGCCCCTGTAGCTCTCTACAGCCGCCACGTGCTTGATGGTGTGGCCGTGGCCCTTCTTGCGCTCGAAGGGGAAGGTCTGGTAGCGCTTCTTCAGGTCAGGTGATGTCTGCACACCGGTGCTGCGCGTCACGTTGGGGATGGAGCGGCGGGCCGGCACCGTCATATACTTGCGGTACGCCGCCTTGTAGGAAACCGGCTTGCCTCCGGCTGCCGCCTGCCTCGCCGCCTCTCTCTGCTCGTTCTGCGCCTCGCAGATGTCCTTGAAGCGCACCTGCAGGGCCTTGTTCCGCTTCCGCACCTGCCGGCTGGCGTCCAGCGAATACTTGACCTCCAGTGCCAGCGAGGCGGACGGCGCTGTCTCCGAGTCAGACTCCGAGTTGGTGAGCGCGCACTTGCTGCCCTCCTTGCTCACCATGGTTCCTAGCCGGCAAGCGAACGAAAAAACAGAGATAAAGAGAGAAGAGAGAGGGTGTTAATTTCTGCCGATAAAAGTTTGAGCCCGACAGTAGTTTTCTGGCCGTCCACATGCTTGTACATATGGCTGTTGCTTAAGGACATGATTGCCTCCTATTGAATTAGTAAAACATGTCATCAAAGAAAATGCCCGGGACACCTGTCTCCCTAATGAGTTGCACAAACTGTACTTTATACTGTATATTTAAGCACCTCTCCCCATAGTACCCTCACAGCAGTTGGACTGTATGTTTATGTCAGATGTTGCCTTTACAAAGTCTATCTCCCTGCGTTACGTGTGGAACAGGGTCTGAGTGAATCAACATTGGCCCTGAATCAACATTTACTGTTGGCCTTGGAGAAAGAAATCTGTCCATCTGGCTTGTTCATTAACGCTTTGCTGTGGTCTTTCAAGCTCGCCAATCCATCTGCTTTTATTTACTGAAAAACTGCAGGGGCAAGGGTTTAGTACGCCCCCAAAATAATTCTAGCAATAAAAAATAAAAAAAAATTTTTTACAAGATCTTTAATCTCACAGTCTGTGAAACTGATGATACCAATGTTTAATAAGTGTTAATCCTATTTGTCACTTGTTTCTTATTGCCTGGTAATTGCAGGTTTTAATGTTACGACCTCACAACCTCCGAGTTGACAGACGTATGTGCGTGCCTGCGCGAGCGTGCGTGCGTGCATGAGCGTGCGTGAGCCCTGTGTGTGAGAACAGCTGCAATAGTGCAGGTGAACCCTTTGTTCATTACTGATTCAGCAACTTCAGCCCCCAACACACCTTAGATGCCCCTTCACTGCCTACCACAGAGGAATCGGTGAGTGTGTTTGCGTGTGCTTGTGGGCGTAGGCACTAAGTAAAAGGAAGACACAGGGTCAGTCACTTATTACACTGTAGGCCAAATACCAACAGAGCCATCTCCCATTGGATCGACTGCTCTCCAAAAAACAATCAATTATAACTCCGCAATACAGGCCAGCCATGTCACAGCTGCCATGACTTTAGTCTGCTTTCAAAGCCCAGCCAAGGTTCTCTGCATGGTGATGTATGATAGGTTGAACTGCTGATATAGACACCGATCGCATAGCTTTATTGCTCGGTGCTTATCCTGTGGTCGCCATCCACAAGGATGTGTGTCTCTCTCTACTTTCTTGTCAAATACGGATCGGACATCCGCTCTTAGATCATCAGATCAGAAACTTCTTACTGGATCAGTTCAGCCGCACCACGGAGCGGGCTGGTGTCCTGGTGTTGGTTGGCACCATTAGCTGGGTGGCTACCGCCTATTTTCTTCTTCCACCCCTCTCTTTATGTCTGGTCAATATAGTCAGGGAAATGTATTACCAGGCCAGGATCCTCTCTCCTGTCTAGCTTTCCCTCTCTCTCTCTCTTGTTCTCTCAGGCTTGCTCTCTCACTGTCTGCTGGTTTCAGTATTACCCCCAGGTGTAATGGGCGGGAAGGATTAAAACACATGTCTTTATGTAAGAGAAGAGCCTTGGGTTGTGTACGGTACAATCCAAAGACTTGTACATCCCAATGATTTTTCCATTGAATGCTTTTTTTGTAGCAATTTAAACAAATTGTATCATAGCAACAGCCCAGAAATGTATTTTTTTCTTCCTTCCCTGAGTCATGGTTTTCAGCGCGTCGCCACTGAGAGCGTTCATCTATCGATCGGAAAAGTTTCGATTGGTTTGCTCCGTCGTTCGCTGTCGGCTCTGTTTGCTCACTGAATGACATTTGCAGAGAGAAATTCAACTGTTGTCCTGCTTTCAGCATAGGAATGAGGTCAGTGTTGACTGTGAGTACTCAGTTCTTGTCTCAGGCGAAGTCGAAAATCAAACAACCGAGTGGCAAGTCCCAAAATCAAAAGAAGCACTGATGATGCAGATTCAGAGGGAGTCAGACAGCAAATTGAACACCAATTTGATCGGATAATCCCAGTTGCCACTCAGGTATCTCAAGGAGTGACTCCTTGGAGGCTTTCAAACCTTTTATCCGCGCCGCCCTGTCGGACGGGAACTCACTCTGATTCCGCACACTCTACCATTCAGCTGTAGACAACCTACTTTCAGACAGCGGGTCAGTGTAGATTCCCTCAGACACAGCCCTGCCCCCAACACCCCCTAGCCACTTACGCAAAACAGCATGAGTCACCATGTGGGCTGGGCCAGGCCATGCCAGGCCATGACAACAGTCTCTCACTCCATGCTCTGATTTCCTGGGAAGACATAAAGTGACCCACAGTTGTCACCCGTTAGGAGCTGGTAGGAGCTCATGGCAACTCATCTGGACATGACAAAATCTCGGTTCGGTCTGACCTTGTTGTCAAAACCCGTTATGCCTGGATCACCCGACACACTAGCGGGCATGTCTACCGTATGTGCCAAACGCATACAGCATCACCATTTCTGACAGTAAAAGTGTTCCTTTCACGTCGTCTTCGGAAGAGCGGTACCCTTTAGAGTTTCGAACAGCACTACATAGAACTGTACTCGACCCATCAACTCTTATTACAACATACTCGTATTCATCACAATGATTTTTCTTGACTTTTCTTGGAAGTGCTCAGTTCTTTGCGGCTGATTAGAGAGCACTTCATTCGGAGGCTGTTTTTATTATTGCCCTGCCTCCTCTCCCCCAGCCATGTTGGTACTTGTCTCCCCCAGGTAAGTGGACCACATGAGAGCCCCTTACCACAGGTCCAGGACTCATGGAGTGTAGCTAGGGCTCTTACACACCAGCCCCACAGCAGGAGAGTTCCTAAGTGAAATTAGCCCTAAGTACCCATAGACATTCATGGTTCATTTTAAGGTTCACCATAAGTGTGTTAATAGCTTTTGTATCCTAGAAGGACACAACTACACAATCTAGCGAGCGGCAGTTGCTTGTATATCAATCAGAGAATTGTGATTTGGGAGCGAAGATGTGAAACTCTCAGCTCTGCGTGGATTTTGCCAAGTAGTTCAAGCCTGACTACTTCTCAGTTATCCTGTGTGCTCAGCGGAAGGGAAAATTAATTAGGAGATGGATCACCAAGTCAGTGAATTCATCTGCTGAGAGAATGGCCTCCCATACAGATTGCCACCTTCTCAAGAAGTTTGTAACTTTCCTCTGATTGTGCTTTCCCTGGTCCTCTGTATTTTACAGTGAGAAAGTCTTGGCCGTTGGCTGACTGAAAATTAAATATGGTTGTGAATGAAGGACTCATCCTGACTAGTATATACTGCTTGTGATTTGTAAATAATACATACATAAGAAAGGTACAAATCCTAAAAGGTTAAGATGTGGACTGTTTGATTTGTTCTTGGGTATGAAGGGATTTGTGAAGGTTTGTTCAATGGATTCTTCATCTCCTGAGACCTTCTCAGCTCTGCCTCGTCCTACTCCTCCCTCAGCCCTCGCTTTCTCTCTCTGGTTTACAATAATCATGGTCAAATAGGGTGGAGTTAGAGTTTAAACCTTCACCCTGTCACACGTTTGCCTTGTGAGTCATTCTGTACTCTGCGCTACTGTACTCTGCCATGGAATAGTTTTGCTCAACGGCTTCTCGTGTGCCACTCTTTGCAAAGCAATCAGAAGAAAGCTAAGTAATCTGGTCTCCTTGTACTGCGGGAGCCTGAACATCCACAGACGCTGCATTCCGACTCCCCCCTCCACCATCATCATCTCAACCTCTGGAGTGCTCGAGCTCCTTGATCAGTCACCGTCCATGTTTTATCTGCCCGGCCCTCTCAACGCCATCCTTTCAGCCCCTACTCATAAATACGCAGGACTTAAAGGCGATTTAAGAGGCTTGACTCGCTGCTTAAGAAAGCCAGCCGGTTAAATGAAAATGGTAGAGCGTTGTGTACTTTGTGCGCGGGGCTGAAAGCGCGTGCGCTGTGTCCTAATGGGGGACACAGCGTTGCGATTGATTCTCGCTGTCCTGTGGCTCCGAACAGTAGCGCATTACTGTGACAGTACAGCAAGTGCAGCAAATCCTTTGTTGGCTAATGGCACACTAATGCTTTAAGATGGCGAGCCTTAGAAATGCAAGGATTTTAAAGGATTGTGTTTCTAGTAATTGTGGCAAGACCAGCCTGTAGCCGCTCACTCAGCTGCTAACGAGCTGTATTTACTGAGGCAGGAGGTAGACGAAATGGTTTTGCTTGCATCTGTCTCCACCTCCATTACTGAACTACAACTCAAACTAGCACACAACCTCAAAGTCATAGTTCTCAGCCACTCCCGCTGGATGCTGATTAGACCGGTAATTGGCCTGAGAAAATTGGTTAATATACTGCAAACTCTAAGTGCAGAAGCAACATGATGATTGATCGAAAGTGTGTAGGAGGGCGGAGCCAGGCTAGGTTGATAGGGCTTATGCTTCAGTTCTGGGGACAGGGTGGGGTGGGGGGCAGGTCGGGGGCTAATAGAGGAGGACCTTGACAAGGTATGAGAGGATAGAGCAGACTGGTAACAAAGCCACAAAAAATGAGTCCGTATTTGACCCCACTCTCACACTGCCAATCTCTTCTCCTCCTTTTCTCTTCCTCTCTCTTTTCCTCACTCTCCTAAGGAAAAGGTTTTTTGGCACTGAAAACTTCAGAAAAAAGTGTAAACCTTTTGGACAATATCACCAGAGTAATTGTTTAAATTAAATGAAGTAGAATAAGATGATTGAGCTACTGTAGCAATAATGGTGTTATGGAACATGATATGTATGGATATGTCCTACGTTTATGAAACACTATTGCAAATGCCATGTTCACCAGATAACATTTTAATGTAGCTGTAACTTCTGAGCAACTGCTGAACCATGTCGTTTAACATGGTATAACATCTCTAGCTCACGGAACTGCCCTCTCATGCTACCTCACTGCAACTCTCACTTAATCCCATCTCTGTATTCCAAGTCCTCTTTCTCGTCATCTCTCTATGTCTGTTCCTCTTGCCGTCTTCTCTCTCCATCCCTCGCCGGAGATCTCGCTCACCCTCCTGTCTCGGAGTCATTCTCTCCCTTCCCCTCTGCGTGTAATAGAGGCTGTGTGGGCTTTCAAAGCGGACGGCTAATGAGCGGGAGCTCCCGCTGGCCTCAGACTCCATCTAGCCTCGCTCTCCTTCATCTGGAGCTACTGAGACACCAGGCAGGAGGAGAGATGGGGGGTGTGGGGGGGGGGGATGACGGCGGATAAGAGAGAGAGAGATAGAGGATGAGGGGCCTGAGGAGAGATAGATGCAGAAAAACACGAGAGGACACGGAGAGAGAGAGAGAGACAGAGACAAAGAGTGTGAGAGAGAGGTGGGAACAGAGAAAGCGAGGCAGAGCAGAAACAGAGAGAGCTGTACAGACAGATTGGAATGAGGGCAAGCGAAGGACTGGATGGAGGGGGGGGAGCGAGAGAGATCAGAGAGAGAGATCAGTGTGAGAGAGAGAATGGTTTGGAAAGTGGATGTCTTTGTTAGTCCGAGGTGCATTGTCGACTGGGTCTCTCCGCTAAGGAAGCCTTTTTAAACTAATTGTCCTCTAACTTCCTTGAAAAATTCTGACCGTTATGTGAATCATGTTAAAAATCTGTCCCTGTCAGCGGACAGAGAGAGAGAGTCGGAGAGAGGGAGAGCCAGAGAGAGAGAGGGATAGGAAGAGAGAGAAGGAGGGTGAGTTTGCAGTGCTTGTGTGAGGACTTGCGAGTGTTGCTAGTAATTGGGGGATGTAGGTTGGAGAACAGCCTGTCCCACACAGCTTTAACAAACATGTCCTCCACTTCTCCATCCATCCTATCTCAACAAGCCCATCCAACTAGCCATTTTAAGTCCCATCCAGCCCTTCCAACTAGCCATTCTCTGTCCCATCCAACTAGCCATCCCTTGATTTAGGGGGTTTGGGATCAATTATGTGCTTAGACCTTTTATTTCGGATTTGAAAAGGAATGTGTTTTCTGTTTTTGGATTAATACAAGATGTCTCTCCCCTACACCTAAGTATACCCCCATTCACCCCCACACCTAAAATATACCCCCATCCACCCCTGACCCTCACATTCACCCTTTACACTTGTAAAGCCTGGGGTCTGCTTCTGCATGACTGTATTCTTAGCCTCTTAGTGATCTAGGCCTGTGATCGGCCCAGGAACCCCCCCTTAATGTTCACTAAATTCCAAAATACAGATTTTTACACTGTGACACATACCATCATTGGAAAGTTCCAAGATCCGACGGACATAAATCATTTCAAGGTCTAAACCAAATGTTGTCTAAAACAATGTATTACATCCATAAATAGCCAAGATATCTTGTTGCATCATTCTGACTTTGCTAACTGAAGAAGGCAGCTACTCAGGCTAAATCACTCAGAACTCGGGTTTGCTTTGGAATATTTACAATGTCTTGGTATCAAATTGGCCACTTTGAACTCTCGGTTGACACCTCATTTGAACCAATGGGAGCTTCCATGCCCTGTCCATAGCCTTCTAAAGCCAATCAGATGGCTGCCAAAATCCGTGCCTCTTGTCCCCAACTCCCAATCCCCCCTACTCTTTCTTTGATACAAAACTTAAATTGGCTTCTCCCGGTGCAAAATGGCTGACAAAAAAGTTTTTTCTGCGTCTATTCAGGTGAGGATTTAGCTATGATATATGATAGTTCTACTATAGTACCACCTTTAGAGGCAACACTTATGAACACTAATATCATTTATCTTAAGTATTTGACCTTTGTTACCAATGGTCCTTTTGGATGCCTGGATGTAAAATACAAATACAAACATATTGTGGTATTATATTTCACTTTTGACTTGTATTTTGTAAGGCTTCATGCTGTGGTTCAATTTGTCGTCCTGCTAATACCTACACACTCTAGGCCTCTTTTCAAAACAAAATCCTGGCCGAAATTAAACTTTCAGTTCCACTGTTAAAGCTTCTGTTACTCAAAACAAGTAGGAAGTCTAGTCGTCCTGACAACAGGGGAAAAATGGCAGTGTCACCTTCCAAGAGACCACAATCTTGCATGTCCTCCAAATACTTCAAGAACAACTTTCAATTGACTTTGTGAATACCTTTTTTGGGGGGGCGTTTTTTTTACTTGATAGAATTGAGAAGAGGTTAATGTCATGTGCAATTGTGCGGAGACATGCTCAGCTTTTATAGTTATGCAGCCTTGTGTAAACGGCTATAACAAAATTTGCACTAGGCGGTGCAGTTGCACAAAAGGGTGAAAAGTTTGCTTGAAGCATAGTCCCAATAAATCGATGTAGTTATCTACCTACTATCTATAGCTAGCTACCTAGCTATATCAGGGCTAGGCAAAAAAAACACTTTCTGGTGTGACATAAAGAGGCTTTTGAATTGATCTGAAGTAGATAAGGGAGAATACGGGGTGCTTCTTCGACAGATGCAAACACGGGCAATGAGATGCATTTCAAATGTTGCTGTAAATACCAACTCTGTATAACGTCTCCCTGCGCCGTCCCACCAATCATCGTTTGCGCTGTGTTCTGCGTGTGCACACACGTAATCCAGCCCCTTCCCTCATACCTACACACACAAACCTTTAATCCTACCCCTCCCACACACACCTGTAATCCTAACCCTCCCACCCACCACCCCCCCACACACACACACCTGTAATCCTGCCCCTCCCACACACACACACACCTGTTATCCAGCCCCCCCCCCAGCCCCCAGTTGATGTGTGCCCCTGTGTTGCGCCCTCTGAGGAGCAAGGCCCCTTAATGAAGAATCCCACATGAAAGCTAGCATCTGGCCCCTGCCAGAGACACCTTTTTACAGGGGAGCGTTCTGTTTTCTGGATGAATGAGTCGCTGTATGGAAGGGAGCTACGGGCACATGTAATCTCTATCATTCACTGTTCCCCCTCCTCCCATCTCCAGAGATCTGAAATGGTTTGTTGCACAAACGTGTTTTGTCTCTCCCTCTCTATAGATACAGTAATGTATTGTGTGTGTGATAGTACAGTAGAACCAGGTAATGGGGAGAATGCACGGTAATCTTCTCCAAACTGTTGCCATGAGAAGCGACCGTTTGGTGCGACTGATTCCTAAAAATAAGATTAGCTTTAAAGCAGCCGGCCGTATTCCTTCTGGACAGCCATGCACATACTACTCGCTGAGGTCTCTCTCTCCTTTTCTCTCGTTCCTCCTCCCTTTCTCCATCCCTACGCCCCTCTACCCCCCCTCTATCCCCCCTCCCGACCTCCTTCCTTCTTGCCCACACCCTCTATTGCTGCCTGAGAAGAGTGAAGAGGGGCATATTCGGTCAACAAGATCCCATCAAGTGGCTTGAAAAGGAAAGACAGTGAAATAGGAAAGTGATCAAGGACATTCAGATCTGGGGTGTCGGAAGGCTGATCGTTGGCTCTCTGTGTGTTTAAAGGCTCGTAGGGGGAGGGGGGGGGCTTCTCACGCACACACACAACATACCCCACACCCACACTCCAACAGGAGTGGGTGAAGGGGTGAAGACAGAACATATTTGTATCCCCTCTGCCCCCATGTTTGCGAAGTCTCTTCAAGGTCTGTGACCACAGGGCTAGATTACCAGACCCATTCATCTAGATTACTCCATAGTTAAGGTCCTCTGCGTCAGGTGCTTTCAACTCTACGACCCTCAACCCGCCACAACCACCGCCGCCTGGCTGGCACTGCACATTCACCCTTCAGCCACCTAGAAACATTCTCCACCCAACAGGCCATCCTTGCATGTACCCGGGAGTAGTAATCAATGCGGAAACATGCATAGATGTTTCATGAAACAGACTCGCGCACCCAAACACAAAACACTCTAAGTCGAATAGGAACTGCAGCATCATCACAGTCTCGTCACAGTCGTGAAGATAACCCCAATTTTGTTCAAGACGCAAAAAAAATGTACGAGGAATAGATCCAGGTTTTTTTTGGCGTGTGTGTATTTACACATGAGAAAACACACGCTTCCCTAACACCAACACCCACCAGCTTCATCATTCAGGGGTTGCCCTAGACGACACATTCCACAACAAGTCAAGAAACGCTCCCCTTTCTCAACTTGTAGCCATGGCTACCAGCCCGGCTCCACATCTGCATGTGTGTGTCGTGCATGCAGGTGGATCCCCTGTGACAGCCCGGCTCCCTGGGCGCATCCCTCACTCCCGACCCTGCTGGAAGATCTGAGGGGTTTCCCCGTGCACACTTTTACCCGCTCCCCGAAGAGCGAGAGGAGGAGAGGGAGCGAGCAGAGCAGGGTACCGGAGAGTGGGAGGAGGAGGTAATCAGAGAGGAGGAAGAGGAGGAGGAGAGGGAGCAGAGCAGTGTACCAGGAAAGAGGAGAAGGAAGCAGAGAGGAGAAGTGGCTCCACAACAGAGGACCAGAGAGGGGGAGGAGAGAGCAGGCGACTTACCTCAGATGTAAATCACTGATGAAAAGGATGAGAGCGTTTAGATCCCCGGTACTGCCCTTGCATGTCCCTTCCTTCTGAGGATTAGAGGCTGGCTGGCTGGTGGGCAGGGGGGCTATGCCATGGTCGAAGTTAGCCGGACAGGGAGGGGGGGCAGGCGGGCAGGCAGGCACAGTAGTTGGGAGGAGTTGTTACACATTGGCAGCCTCCGTTCCAGTGGCGAGTGGTTCCTCCCGTAGCCCCAGCAAGACTCCGGCTCGCTCCCCTCTCTTCTCCCCCTGTCCTCTCCGCCGCTCTCCCCTGTTCTCTCAGTGCAGAGGCTCCTGCACGCTCCCACACACACACACAATCCCGCCCTCTCTCTCTCTCTCGCTCACTCTCCCGCGCTCACACACTCACATGCACGGCAAAGTCCCGGGTGCTGAGCGACGGCTGATGTGCACACAGAATATCTCCATTGCGCTGCTCGCTGCTGCAGCTCCACTGTGGTGCGTGAGTGTGTGTGAGTTTCTGTATGTGCATGTGAGTGTGAAAGAGAGAGAGATGTGTGTGTGTGTGTGAGAGAGAGAGAGAGAGAGAGAGAGAGAGAGAGAGAGGGATGGAGGGAGGGGAGGGAGGGATCATTGGAGGACAGGAATAGTGAGGAAGGGATGAAAGAGTGAGAGTCCGGCCCTGACTACATCTGGCTTACTTGTGCATGTACGGCAGAGATCTCCTTATCTCATCAGTAGGAACCAATAGCATCAGTGGCCCTCATCACCACGGAGACGACACATAGATCTAGCAGTACTTGTCGTCTTTGGGACAGGAGCTGTGGAATGAAATCCGAATATTAGCCTGCCACTTGGAATGCCTAGATTTCTGCACATTTCACATACGCCCAATCTGTAGTCTGTCTGTAATCTGACCAGTATAAGATTGTGTGTGTGTGTGTGTGTATGTGTGTGTGTGTGTGTGAGCCTGCTTTCTGTAGAAGGTTCATTATAGGTGGTAGCACCCCTTCCTGTCCTCTTCCCAGCCTGGAATTCCTTTCGATCTCCCAGCAGCTTGTCCAACTGATGTCCTCTCAGCCTCAGAACTAGCTGTAGGACAGGAACCCTGTGCTTTAATGGGATGGGGGATTCCCCAGATATCACTGCGTGTGTGTGTGTGTGTTTGTTGCAAGTGAGGTGGAAATAAACCAATGTAATCCAGCCAAACTGGTTAAACTCTCCACCAAATGTTTGTCTAGGCTTTTGGTAAACCTAAAGCTGGGTTGAAAAGATATGGCTGTCAGCGTCTGCAAGAGCAGCCCGGATCAAACCCCAGCTGTGTGATGGTTCAGTCACCTGGGCAAACCTGCCCGTTTATCCGTCTCCATATCCGCAGTCGCGCCTGGCCAAGCACCCATGTGGAGGGTGTGAATTAGAGACACAGTCCTGTTCAACTCACCTTCTTTTTTTTATTTTTGCTCCCCCCTTCCCAGTAGTCGTCTCTCACTTTCGTGATATTACACCTTCATCCCACCTTTTCAGTCCGCCGCTTGACTGACTCCAACCCAACACTTACGCCGCCATCTCGTTACAGCTCCGCCTGGCCGACCACGAAGCACACGGCCGACGCCAGGGGTCAAACACTTTAACGTTCGGCCTCAGGATTATCATCTGGGAAAAAAAAGCTATTTAAAAGTGACCTTGGCAGTATTGTCATTAATGTAATGGATAGGGTATTTTCTCTAAAGGTTGTATGTGTTTGAGCAGAGTGGGGTTGTAAATAGAGCTGCGATATCATCGTCTGTTCTTCAATGAGCCGGGTCAATAATGTGCTTGCGCAAGCAAAGTGCGGCAGCTCTGTGAGAGAAGCGAGGGGTGATGGGAGAGTCTCTGGAGTGACTGTCTGTATTGATGTTATTATCTTGGAGGCAAATGCTAACCTGATGACTTTGTCTCCTGTACATGTGGCTACAAGGATTAACGGGCCCGCACTCATACAGAGACGCACTTTTTCGTTTTCCTGTCTGTCTTCCCTCTCTCCCTCTGCCCTCCATATTGGCTTGATTGCAGTCATAATTGTCCCCAACTCTTCCTCCAGGCTAAGACCGTTGGACCGTGTCCAAGTTGGTCAGTGCCCGGTCATGGAACATCAAGCGTTAATAGCCACCGCACCTTCCACATGAGATTTCAGCTGGACCTCTAGGCTTCAAAGGAACATTATCCACCTGCGTTTATATTGGTTATTACTAGTCCAGGTGTACCTGGGTCTCTAGTAGCAGATCTGCTGCAGCTGCATGTGATCCCACTCAGGCCAGCAGCCCTGCTCCTCAACACATACATTGACGAATCTAACGACCCCAGCCACTGTAGTTCAGACATGACCCCCCCCCCCCTTCTCCCCCTTTGTTTACTGACTGTGAACCCAAATCCTGTCTGTGAGGTTATGGACCACAGCTCCTGCCACTGGGGCCAGTCTGCCTAGGACCTAGATGAATCTCCAGGCCGGGAAAGCACTGGTCTCATCTCAACGACCTGCAGCCTTGAGGGGCCGAGGTGCTGAGTACCCCGCTGGATAGAGATGTCAGACAAGGCTTAGCATGGCGCAGGGAGCCTACGAGAAACCACTCGGTGTAGTGAAATCTATTTTCTTTTTTGGCTAAATAATGAATGGTTGCAATCCTGTCATATTAATGGAGGCAGCGGGGTTTAAGGAAGCGGACTGTGAAAGTGTTTCCTCAAGTTTGTCTGGGAAGAAGGGGGGGAGGGGTGTATGAGAACCTTGATGGCTCACTTTCATGGGTGACTACTTTGCTTTACGCCACCGTACATCATCGGGAAAACTGTTTATATCTCTTCCTTTGTTCCTGAATCAGCGTGGTAGGTGCAGGTGCAGTGAGCGGCTATCCTGCAGGGATGGGGCTGGCTGAAGGGGGAGGGCAGGGGGGGACTCGCAAGTGCCAAAAACAGCGTGTGCCTATGCTGCCTCTCTCCAACTCCTCCTTCAGCCTGGGAATCCTCTGTGAGATGTCCTGGGGCCCTTTGCAGCTTCTCTGTGTGTGTGTGTCAGTCACTCTCCCCTCTCTGCTCTGCCTGCATGTCTAAATGAGTGTGTTTGTGTGCGTCTCTAGGTGTGTATGTCTCTAGGTGTGTGCGTGCACTTTACTGACTTAATGTGTGAGTGTGCGCGCGCGTGTGTGTGTGCGCCTGGTGCTTTCTTGAGAGGGTACGTAGGAGAGGGTGAGAGAGATTTTCCCTGCTGGTCCGCAGCGGTGCTGGGCCAGTCAGACACAGATGGTGGTCGTTCCACAAATTGTGGCACTGTGATTGTTTCTGCTCTTTCCCGGATGGGCTCAGATGCAGCAGCAGCAGTGTGTCTTTCCTAGGTAACCATGTCAACCAAGTGAAAACCCACTGTTTGCTAACTAGCTTTTGTTGTTCTAACCACGTATTTCGTCATTTAGCGTATGTTAATATCAGCGATAACCATTAGTAAGTAAACAACAGATCTATCAACATTGAAACCCTAGTCTAAGTCTAAGTAAGCTAAGTAAACCAGGTATAAACTACTGGTGTGTTTTTGCCGATCAGTGATGTATGGGGGAGTTGAGTGTCTTTAAGCCCAGGAGAGATGCACCTCTTTCAAAGTTTTTGTAGTTTACTTCAGTTCTCACTGCTGTCGTTCACCGTTGACGTCAACCCTTAGTCTGGCCACTAGACAGAATGGTTGTAGAGCGGTGGGAAGTGATACCTTTTGGTCTCATCTCTCTCTCTTTCTCTTTTTCTCTGTTCTCCCCCCCCCCCCTCTTCTTTTCCCACCATGTTGTTCCCCTCCTCACCAGGCCGGCTGAGGCAGAGCCGGTTACCTTGGTGGCCCTCGCACAAGACTCTCCATCTCCGCCCTAATTAACGGCTTCAAACAATGCTCTGTGTTTGATCCTCGGTGTGTGGGTCCCTTCTATTCTCCAGGAGAGCAAACATCCATTCTGGTCCCTTGCTGTCAGCATCGGAAGTGAGATGAATTATCTGGAGAGACGGTGTGGGGTGGGGAAAGTGGAGGTGAGGGAGAGGGGGGAGAGAAAGAGCGAGTGGGAGGGGGAGAGAATTATGATGGATCTGGCCCTTGCTACTAATCACAGCACCTCATTTCCGTTAAGAATCAGCCTCGATTTGTGCCCCACACAGTTAATTGAATGCATTCAAAGATCCATCCCTCGTCAATATGATGAATACTTTGATAGATCCAAGACAACAGGCTGCTACTGTCAGATGCTGCATTCAGCCGCAACAATGGTTCATGCTAACATTTGAAAACAGATATCTGCTCAATCAGCAATCATTAACGGATTGTAATTTAATCATTGGACTCCCATGATTTTCATGCCCCTATAATCTCGATTTCCTCTCAGCTTTACGACAGCAAACTTTAAGGCTAATTTATACAGACTGTATGTATGAAAGAAGGCAACTATTTGCATCACAAAATTGCCAACGTCTTAATGGAAAGTCTAGCTATGGCCAAGCCCTAGTCTTCTGGCAATCAACTGGCAACCAGATTGTCAGTCAAAGCTTCCTGATACTTGATGCAATTCACTAAGCCATCCATCTTAACCACTGCTCCTGGGCATCGTGGAAAGAGAATGCATTACACTTCGCCACCGAAGATGTTTTCAGTTGTTCCTCATCTTTTGTACTTTTATAATAATATAATAATAGTTTGATAATAACTATTAAAATGTATTTTAAAATAATTGTCCTGACAAAACTCAATGGTATATTCGATGGGTTGTGGATCTTGTAACCAAATATTTTCATTCATAGCCGTAAACATAGTTTGAAGTTATTTTATTTATGACATAATAGAGTAGCTGTAATTTGTTGGGTAAGTCACATCATCAGTATAATCTGTAAAAGTTTGACAGCTACTAGTAGTGCAATAGCACTGCAGCCAAAGTTTGTGCTAGCTAGCACATTATTTTGCAATATAAGAAATATAGGTAAATTTGTTGGCTATGAAAATCAAGAGATAATACATAGCTAAAGTTGATCAGAATTGTCAAATATATCAAACAAAAGTTGGTTGATGAATCTACCCCTTTTCTAGTCAAGTTGTCCGGTAACTTCCTGCTGGCTTCTGCCCTGTTTGGCACTACCTGACTGAACTGAGCAGAAACTGCTTCCCTGTACTTGTTCTGTTGTTTATGAGGTTGGCGTGACTTGGCGAGTGATTGACGTCCTGTCACTGTTCTAGTAGCTCATCATCCAAGTGGAGAGAGAGCAGGCAACAACAGCTCCGCCGTCGCCACTTGACATTTCCTAAAGTTCTGAAGCAGCAACAGCATTGATGAATATATCTGTAACACTGGAGCGCCGTTAGTACCATTTTTAGTCTAACAAGGGAGATGGAAAGGCAAATACATTGTCGGTTAATATATTTTTAGTTGGTTAGATTCTCAACTGCAATGAACTGATTCTTGATTAGTCACCAATATCCCTATCCAGAAGAGTTGTAAAAATTCAAATAAAATTCAGTCAAACTCCATGACTCTAGATAGGATAACGAGCTGGGATTGAAGCAAGTCTCATTTCATGGTTACACTTCCAGTACACTGGTATCTCCTCTTCAGCGCCAGGCGTCTTCATCTCATACGCCTAAACGAGAATAGATAGGTCTGCTCTAAGAGTGGTGAGAGTGAGACCTCTTCATAAGTCTTCTCCCCGTTCCCACTCAGTTTTATCTGACACCATTCTGAAAAACAGAAAAAGAGAAAGGGGGGGGGGCGTTGCTATAGTAACCAGCTGCAGTTCATCACCGTGATGGAGTCAAGAGATCAGACGTGAGGGAAAAACCTGGCCTTTGAGCTCTCACTTGAGACGGCCGTTCAAAAACGCCAAACCTGAGAGAAACAGCCGCTACGACACAGAAGGTGGTCTGAAGTCTGAGACGATCAGGCTACCCACAGCTCTATGTGTTGAAGAAAGTCTGACGTTAACTTTGCGAAGAGCAAAGGTGGACTAAACAATTTATTCCTGCATGTCTCTGTGTCCTGGTTTGTCTGTTTGCAGCTGGAATAATGTCTAGTTCTGTTTATAGTCCCCAACTGTAACTGTAATTCCCTCAGATTGAAAGGTGTATATCCACCACAGACACATATTTAGTTCATAGTGACCACGTCTGTCGGGAGGGAAAGAGCCAAAATCCATTACCTCAATTTAATTTGCCATAATGGATTTTCCCTCTATTAGGAACGCTGATGGCTAAAGCAGCAATTACATTTGTTGGGAGGCTTAAGGATCATTCAAGTCCATTCGCTAGTTTATTAGTGGAATAAAATGTTCTCAAAGCGCGTTTGGTTCTAGTTCACAGCTTCTGAACACAAAGGAAACGAGCTGGCAAAACAAAACAACACAACCAACCTTGTTCCAACAATCAGCCAGCATTCACACTTCACTGGTCAGCTAACTGCACCCAGCAGCTCTTGTCAGTGACCTGTTTTGTACCTGGGTTCAGGGCGATCGTGCTGTTGTTCTCTACGAAGAAAGCTGTCAGAGCTTAGTAGGCCCGTGTTGAAACGTTCTTCGTCCAGGTCCATGCGACTTTGTCATGGACCTATCACATTATCCGTGGGTTTACTCACAGCCTAGCAGATAGACTAGCCATGCAGGAGCCCACGGCTGCTTCTCTCCACCCCAGACGACACCACTGGCCCGGAGGATTTCCGAACAGAGGGAGCCTGTCTTTTAAACACTACACTAAGCTTACCAACGGCGGTACTCCCCCTCTCCTCCCCCTTCCAGCCTTCCCCCACCCCGCCACAACAAGGCAGGAGTCACATCTGCCTGCTTCCATGTCCATCCCTGCCATCTCAAACATCAACATTTACGGGGCCGAATCGAAGAAAGACGCGCCTGTCATCCTCGGACAAGTTCTTAGGGAACAACACAACAGCGGGCACATGAGAGATGAATCATCTCTCCCTTGGGGAGTTCACTGTTGTACACAGCAAGTGGAAACCAGCTGGGTTATTTCTTTTCCTCATTCCATTCTCTGTCCCCCCCCCCATACCCCATCCCCCAACCCCCCCATATCCTATCACCCACGCGACCCCCTTCCCTTTATCTGCATGGCTATCAAGTAATTGGATCCTTTGTTCACCGGTTAGGAAAATGGGAACTTATATAACCAGCTGCAGCAGCAGTCATTTATACACCCGCTGCTCATCAAGCTCAGCCTAATTGGGATAAAGTTGAAAGCTGCAACGTTGTGAGCCGTGTTGCAATATGCCCAATGATGACTTCTGTCTGATAGGGTCCTGCACTCGATTTCTATATTAGAATATTACATCATCATAAACCCATTAGTTCCCAACATAGAAAAACTAGGAAGTAGATTGCCTCCTCCCCCCCCAAATCAACAGCCCCTAGCCAAAAATATACAGACTCTATTCAGGTTAATAGTCATAAAAATCGTTGATTGGATATTGCCACACAGTGATGTCAGAGTTTGTTTTGGGATTATTCTCTTTGCTGGATGGGGTGTTTTGTGCGATGTTAGGTGTGCTAAACTCAGCGCCTGTGAAGATCCCAAGAGAGCGTGGCAGCAGAGGCTGCAGGGAGGCTGGCTGATGTGCTCAGCATTGTTCCTGCTGCCCTATGTATGTGGGTCAGGCCTAATTACTGCTCCGGGAGACGCTTCACAACACAACTGAATTCACGGCAGGAAAAGAAAAAAAAAACACGACGGAGGAGACCAAGATGTTGAGTCATGTTTTTCCCCTTCAAATGTTCGGTGCCATCCAAAAATCTGCTGCTGATGAGGTAGACAGGACTGTTGTTCTGTCTCTTGGGCCTCCTTGAATCTCATATTTTATGAAGATGTTCTTCAGAGAAGATCTTGTTTTCAGTAAATAGACTGTGTATTTATAATAGATGGATGTGAGAACTTGGAAAGTGAGCCACTCTGGTGCAGTGTTGACAGTGTTTCACACAGCTAGCTAGAACGCTGTATATCTAAAGGCTTATCCGACTTCAAGACTTCATAATTTGAATATGCTCTCATGCATATTGTGTTGATTCAGTTCAAACTTTTAATGAATTCCCTTATCTTGTCACACATTTGTGATGTCAGCAACTGTATATATGTGTATATATTTTAAAAAATAACATTTCAGAAACTAAATCTCTGTTTGTGAGTTTTGACAATGGTTGACTTGAAATGAATTTGGCATTGCATATACTTAATAAGCATAATTGGCATTACAATGAGATCACTATTGCCTTGCTTATTCCAGTCAGGCATGATATTAGTCTATTGCTGTTTTTCAAGACACCCTTTGCATTCTTTGTTCTTACATAATTAGTCTCCTAGTGAGTCCACGTAATGTCAACATTCTCAATAATTCACTTCAGAGCGATCCATCTCTTTTGATCTCTCAGAACTCCCTTCTCCCCAATTTGCCTCTCATCCTCTGGTATGCATCTCCTTCCATCCTACCTGTGCCATCTAGGACTGGACCTCCTAACTGCCCCACATGCCTGCCCCCACCCCCCTTCTGACCCTTTAGTCTCTTTGGTCATGTGAGGGCATGATAGGGACTCAAGGCTCCTCAAACCAGCCAACTCTCTGTCTCCTCTCCTTGCCCTCTGCTACCATGCAATAGCCTGTGGAGCTAAGTGACAGCACTGTGCATTTAACTCAGACCCCTCCGTGTCCTACCCCTGCCCCTGGACCAAAGTCCACCCTGGGCTGCTACAGTAAGGGCTGTTACCGAACATAACACTGAAATTGTTCTTGTCTTTCTGCCTTCCTTCCTCTCCAGGGCAGCTTTGTGGCCAGCATGACTGCGACTCTGAGACAGATGGACGACTACCACTACGCGCACCTGATCAATACATTTGGCAAGATGAGGACTGACGTGGTGGTGAGTGGATCCTTCCTCCTGACCAACAAGTCAACGAGCCAATCCCGATGATATCTAACTTTATCCTTAACTACGCAATGTCTGGGTAGAATTGTTTAACAAATGGCTTCCATTATGGTTAAATATAAACGTAATCAGATTGATCCGTCACCATCACTCAGGCTGTCAAATACGCTGGTAAACGCCATGGATCAGACCATCTGTTCCTCAGCATAACTCGATATCAGATCTTTATTAGACGGAGCAGAGAGAGTTTCCTATCGCCTGACGTGCTACACGGCACCCACTGGGATGGGGCCCTTGCATGAAACCGACTTTCTGGCCCCCAAAGCTAAATGTGGAGGGAGAGAGGGAAGCATGCGATGGATGATATGGATTTTCCTGTTTCAGAATCATTCTGAGGGCTTCAGAGCAGTGTGGTATGGTCTAAACTATGGCGGCAGATTAACATAATGCAGCGGGCCGCTACCGGGCCTTCCAACAAGTCAAAAGGAAATCCATCCTTTTCCCTCCTCCACAAAAGGCACAAATAGATGTTTGCACTTCCATATGGACATAGATACAACAGATTTTCTCGAACAATCCAGAGCGTAGATAACTGTTCCCATATGGAAACCATACCAGGTAAAGCTTCTGCTTACATGTGACACTGAGAAACGTGCTCATGTTGATATAGCTGTATTAGCTTGGCTGTCTTTGAAACATGCCCTATAATCCTTAAAATAAGATTTAGTTAGTGATGAGTTTACTGTGAGAGGAATTAAACAAACCAGCCCCCCCCCTCCCCCACCATCTTGTTTTTCAATATATATGGCTCTTGTCTCCTAGAGCCTACTTCATTCCCGAGGTGAGGCAAGCAATCACCACAATGAAGACAGGCCGTCCGGTCAGATTTATAGAGCAGAGTTGGCATGGGCTGGTGTAACATTTCGCAGCTGGCCTCCATCCAGCCAACTTTTGGGGCTTTTATCGTCACTGTCGGAGCAAGGAGCAAGCACCCGCAGTGTGAGGGGACAGTTTCTCCAGTGCACAAACACAGACACATACACTCTCAGTCCCTCACTCTGAGGATCAAATGAAGATTACACGCGTGCCGCTCCAAGTGATCAGGAGTCATGTTCTTATTTTCATAAAAAGTATATGTTGGGCGTCATTGGTACTGCAATTCCCCCCTGACATCAGGGCACTGCCCTCACAGAGGAGAAATGAACGAGTCTTTCACCTTGAACCTTAAAAAACAATCTCAAAAGCTGGTTCTGCTCAGAGTCATATGAGCCCTACACAGTTCACTCTAGATTGCTCTTATCTCCCAGGTCTGGGGGGGAGGGGGGGTTGGAATGACAGTCTTCATTTCAAATACTTCCTCTCTTTTCTTTTTAGGATTTCTTAATGGAAACATTTATCATGTTTAAGGACCTAATTGGGAAGAATGTTTATCCTGCTGACTGGGTCATACTGAACATGATGCAGAATAAGTAAGTACAGGATAAACAGTCTGCCCTCCTTCAACTACACACTCCCCCCCCCATTTGTCTTTCAGTTTCTCTCTCTCTCTTTTGCTCCCTCAGTCACTTACACACACACACACACACAGGCATGCCACTTTGATCTCCCAGCGCTGTTGTTGCTAAGGAACAGCAGTCAGAAGTAGGCAAGGACTTTTTCCTAATGTTATTTTTTTCGTCTCTCAATGCAAATACCAGCACAAGGCCTTAGCCACTGTCCAATCAGATAGGCAGCGTCAACATTTGAGATGGCCCATGATTCTGTCAGCCACTGTACTCCAAACTATAGACAAGTTCTCCACAATGTCTCTTTAATCTGTTTCTCGTTGTGCTGCCTGGTTTTCTTGTTTACAAATGTCCTCCTCACATGACTGTTTTCTGCAGGAGAAGAATGTTGCATCTAGTATGTCTGAGAGATGGAGTTTCAGTTGAGCTCAAGGTTTTTCGACTGTTTTCCGTTGTCAAAGGGAGAAAACGATTTAAGGACTCTGATATTGTTTTTCAGCCTTTTAAAGTCTGAATTTCAGAGTGTCAGGAGTGAACTATGAATGATGCAGGACCCACACATGATACTTACACACTGCGCACTCTCCTGTCAGAATGCTTCTGGGTGAACATGCACCGTTACACAGACATGGTTGGCTCCAGTGTCATCTTTCCATCAGGGTACCGTGACAGTGGTCTTCCTCTCCTCCAGTCAATTTCTACTGTGTCGGGATACCAAGGTTAAGCAAAGGCCCAGCTACTTCTTTTACCCGCCTTGCACCTGGTATCAGCCGCCTGCGATTGCTGCTAGCACGACCATGCTCCGTTCCTTCATCCTGAAAACACGTCGAGCACCTGTGTCAAAATGCAGGAGGCCGTGGCGTTGGTGGAATTGCGATGAAAGCCACCCGCCCACCCACCAATCCCTGCTCCAGGTGTGGAAATCACATCTGTTCTGCTGGAGGCTGAGCCTGCTTGGTAATGCATGTCTGGGAATGAAAACAATCACCCCCCGCCCCCTCCCCCGCCACCCTCGCACGGTGGACGTGATCGCGGCTGCTTTCAGATGTCAGAACGCACCTGCAACGCTTATACGGCTGGATGACTCACACATGGCTTTTACACAGCATACGGGTACAGCCAAAGAACATTTGACTTTACAAATCATGGCATTACGAATATTGTCTTCGTTCTCAGGGTTTTGAGGTCCCAGTTTGTCAAGCTTTGTTTGACGTGTTTTTTTTTTATTTGGTTATGTGAAGGTTCTTTCTCTATACAAGCCCATGTTCGTTAGCATCGCACTGTGACAAAGTGTCAAGCTAAAAAATGAGCCAGTCTTTCCAAACGGAAACACAAGCATCGGTGTGAGTTATTAGTAAGTCTCCTCCATTTGTTTCTGCCGTGGCAGCAGTCATTCCTCCCCCTCTCTGTCCTCCTGCATCCAAGGGGACACGCTCATTTATAGCGCGGGAGTTGTTTGATCCTGGCCTTTCAGGTGGATGTTCTTGCTGGGCCTGACCTGGCAGTATGGTGCGTGTGGTGGCCAGGTGCTCCTGCAGTCCGTTGCCTGTAACAGGTGCTGTGCGAGAGGGTAACGACTTCACCAGGACTGTCCCTGACTGGCTCTGCAACAGCACAGAGAACTCTGCCGCAATGACACGTTCAAAGGTACGCTTAAACTTGGCTGCCTGCATGTTGCTAGATACATTTCAGAAAAGCCAGACGATCTTCATCCTGAAGACGAGCTGTTTTGCACCCACCCTGTCCAGAGCTGGAGGCGGGCTGATGCTGAGATTGTCAGCACTGCGTAGGTGTCCACAAATGCTCTGTCAACAGCTGGAGACAGGATATAAGCACTCTGCATCGTTAGCATTGTCCTAATTAGGATGTGCAAAGGGCTTCTCCAACGCCTGTTTGGCTTGTGCCGTCCACTTCCTTCCCCGCTGGTTGTGGGATGGCGGCTCAGTCAACAGATTTCCACCTACGGGGCCTTCGTCTCCTGTGTCCACCCCACGCCAGGCTCTGCGAATGGCCTGCTAATGAGATAGAGATCGCCCTCAACACAGCTGGCACTCCACTCGCTCTTCTTCCTCCAGTCTAATGGGTGTCTGCTCTTTAATTGCCTGAGGGACCGGGCTGTTGTAGTGGCAGTCTGTGTAGCTGTTGGTTGGCTGCTTCAGGTAATCCATGGCCATGATGACACGGCCACAGGCAGGGTAGCCTGGATGGGAGGTGCAACACGCCAAGGGAGAAGCTTTTCAGTCACAGTGGGATCTGCATGGGGCTCTTGACATGTCCTTGGGGAACCCCAAAAAGAACGGTGGATGATGGGTGGTGGCTTCTTACCATTCTATTGAACTTGCAGGGGCCCACTTTCTCCACCTGGTTTACAAGATGGGAAGACGAGTTGCATACGTTGTTTTGCAAATTTAATCATAACTTGAGGATTTGTTCGGTTTCTCAGTCCAAAGTCAGGGGCCCCCAATGCTGATGTGAACACAGCCATTTTCTAGCTGATGGTTTGTCAAGCTGGAACAGATGGTTCACTTTGTCTTGAGAGCTACCTGTAAACATTTAGTTCACAAAACTCAATTTAACCAAATCAATGTTTGAAGCCAATTTTTTTTTACCCTACCTCATCAGACCATGCTTAGTTTAAGGTCTGGTACGTTTGTACCTTTTTACCTTTTATTTGGATCAAAATGACCTATGGAGATTGCAATTTAGGGATGGTATTAAATGAATGCTAACTGAATTAGCCTACAATGACATTTCCCTCAGCTCACCCTATCTTCCTCCCTCTCCTCTCTGTGTTCCGTCCCAAGATAAAAAGCTAGGCACCACAGTTTTATCAGACAGCAGCTGTTGGTTGTTTAGACTCAGCCAAATCCCCCACCAGCTTTGTACAACAAACTTTATTGTGCTGTCTATTTTTCCCACCTTATGGCCAAGTACACTTTGAGTAATCGTGTGCTTAGTGCAATTATTGTGTCATCAATTTGTTGTCAGGGCACACGCTTCACAGGTCTCAACCCCTACGTGGCACAAAAAAAGTACATAAAAGAAGGTTTCTTAGTGACTTACAGCCTGTGTTAGTTTAGCTGAAGGTAGGGATTATCCAAAAAGCTGCTGTGAGAGATCATGCTGCTTATATAGTTTCAGTCCATTTTGTTCTTGCTGGGGACCATCCTTCCTTAGGCTGTCTAGTGTAAGCGGCATATCTTCACCAAACCTTACCTTGGGGAAGAACATCACATCCTCAAATCAAAGCATTCGCTCCTTGTCTGTCACGTGAAGTGGCTGTCTCTCTGCCGCCTTTCTAAGTGAACATGCTAATGAACATGCACCTTCATACAAAGACATACTGAACCCATCCAATACTAGAACCCTACCTTCCCCAAAAGGAGTTGACTGAGGATAATGAATGTCTTTGGATCCGGAGTTGTTAATTAACGGGTAAGAATAGTGTGTGGAGATGAATGACACGCTCCCTCAAAGCATCTTGGCAGACGAAGAGATGAAAGCAGAAAATGGATGAAGAAAAGGCTCTTTAGCTGGCCGACCCGCACCATCAATCCCACACCTCTCATTAGGAGAGCTACCCAGGCTGCCTTGTTCTCATCTGCGCACACCTGACTAATGCTGCAGCTGGCCTGCAAGCAGAGCAGCCATGTGGTAGAGTCGTGATCCCCTTTACGTGCTGTATGAGTGTGTTTAAAGTGAGCAGAGACCCCCCTAGAGCTCCACACGCAGGGATCAAAAAGGTTGTCTTCAGATGGAACAGAAAGTGCACATTTACATCTCTCCATTTACTGTCATTGTGAGGAAATTCTACTGCACTTACGAAGCAGTTCAAACACTGGATCCGTCACTAACTTGAGAGGGAGAGGGGCAGGGAGAAGGGCGCACAGTGGAGCAGCAAATTGGTAGTGCAGATAGAGAGGAAGGCATGAGTAGGATGGGGAAAAGGGGCCAGAGCAAAGCAGAGGTGTGTCTTTACCCTTGCTCCCAGGCTGGAAGGCAGGTAGACAGACAGACAGGCCTAGCTCCCAGAAAGACAGACAGAGCCTAAATTCCAGGCAGACAGACAGGGCCTAGCTCTCGGACAGGTCAGGATAGAAAAGAGAGGGGAAAAGAAGTGAGGTTTGACGTTACTCTAGCTCCCAAACCTCGCTGCTTCACTGATGTGACATGACAGTCTCCAGTGCCTTATCTGGTCGACATGCTGGGCTTCATGCCGGACGTCATACCCTAATTAGAGATGCAACATGCACCACCACAGTACCATGCTGGATTGCAGGTGTGCGTGTACATACATGTGTGTGTTGGAGGGAAAAGCATGGGGATTAAGTTGAGTTCATTTGCCACTTCTCGTGGCTCCACTGCCATTGAAGAGCTGAGACATAAATGCCAGCCCCACCACGAGGGAGGGTGGTGTGTCTGTATGAATCTGCCTGTGCGTGTGTATGTGCGTGTCTGCATGTGTTGCCTGGGGCTAACAGAGCATCTTGGCTGCTGTGATCTGATTCTGGGAGTTGGCCTGTGGATGGTGCCCCCTGAGGAGTGTGTAGATCCACTGTGTTTTCCCCAACACGTTTTTATCAAAGTCATCAGGCACATATGCCTCCGCCAGAGTGTGGCAAGCCTCATTCACTCCCTCCCCCATTGTGAACGGCGACATGCTCTCTCATGGTAATCATGCAAATATTTGAGCAGCCATCCCCTTTGCTTTGATTGGCCTGTTAATTATGGCTCCAGATTAAGGCTTTGTCAAACCAGCAGCCCTCTTTCATCTCAGAGTCTCTTATGATACGCCTTTCATTTCTGACGTTTTTGCACATGGTGCGCTGCATATAGTGGAGTCAATGATAACTTAAGCGCAGCATGGAGCACTATAATAAAGTTATGCAAGGACACATTCACAAATATGCAACATCTGCCACCCAGATTACCACCAACATGTTAATGTTGTAAATTCATACATTTTATGGACTGAAATCAACCTTCAGTATTTATGTCAAATAGGGGAGAAAGTGTAGTGGCTAAATAGGGAGTGTGGAGGGCAAAAGGTTTGTTGATTTGCAGAGTGATTCCAGTTTTATCTTACAACAATCTGTTTGAGATTGCAGCAAAGTTCCTAATTAGCATACAGTGAATTGAGGAATAGATCAACTTTGAGGCAGCAAAAGAAAATGATCATGCCTGCATCAACGCTTTAGCTTTTTTTTCCGGCTTGCTCTGATTTTCATTTAATCGGTTCACTTTTGCCGAAAAGTACCAGCATGGGTCTCAAACAACTGTTACAGTGCTCTCCCTCCCCTTCTTTACCTCCCTCCCCTCCCTCCACCCAGAGCCGCTCACTGACCATGTGTTCTCAACCCGCCTGGCTTGCCATGTCCACAGGCTAGCATGTCATGCAGCAAAGCTGTTGCCAAGATGTACAGAGAAGGGGATTGCATCTCTCTGGAAACAGACATAATGTACGATCTCTCTCCCAGCTTTGGGATCAGCCTCAAATCACTGGCTGTCCTCTGATGATGTGTCCTCCAGGGGATTGAGTACCAGCTCTTACCTGGCCCCTTCCACCCCATCAATCACACAAGGATCAGCATTGGATCATTTCAGAGTGAGCTGATTTGCCATTCAAAATAATTGATCTATGTCTTTATTGGATCAAGACAAAAGTGGGGAAAGTCCAGTCTGATTTGCTTGGATCAACTTAGCTTTACCAAGGATTAGCACTTCCAACGCCCTCACTCTGCTCCTTGAAGAAGACATCACAGACGACACCAGCAGTGTTTGTCCCTGAAGATCTGAATGGCTGAATCCTCCAACGACTACATATTTATCAATAATTCCAGGAATCTGTGTGTGTCCAAGACTTGATTATCTGGTCAAGCAGATGCTGTGTAAATTGAAATGTGGCAGCTTTATGGCTCAGGCCTTAAAGATGCCCAATGTTGACAATCTATAGATACATAAATGAGATTGCCTCCTAGCATTCGGCCGATGGGCGCTGCAACAAGCATTTGTTGTCGATACCAAAAACCAGCTTATACCAGCTTATACAGTACCTGCAATACTGCAGGTACTGTGTTCTGTAGTGATAGTATCTGGATTTCAACAGCTAACACTAGCTGTACCCAGTATCCCACATGAGTAGTTTATATAGCTGCAGCAGAAGCAATATATGGAGGCTCTTCTTTTTTCTGTCTGTTCTTGTGTGTGGGGTACTTGTAAGACATCAGATTTTTTTGTGTTGTTTGGATGAATCAGAATACAGTATCATGGAGACCGTAACCAGCTCTAGAATGTTCTGCTCTTGTTGCTTCTCCAGGCTCGGAAAACACTGGCAAGAGAGGAACTGTTTTTTTTGCTTTGAGTTTAGACGTGTGTTGTCTTTTGTCTTTTTTTTTTTTGTGGACCCCCCCCTGTGAGGCTGAAATAAAGTGTAAATTGAATGTACCACAGGCACTGCGCTAGTTCATACGCAACATAGGAAGAATTTAGGATGTCACCCTACGCATAACTGCCTGGAGGCGTAATGTGCCCTGTGGCTATCTCTGCTTAAACTGACATTTACCAACTCTGACCCAAGTTCAACACTTGAGTTTGGTGTTTCAACACCCATTGACACTTCCCCACTGTACGACTACGGTAGGCCTGTGACGGCCTGTTCATCCGTCTCTGAAGGAGTGGATCCCTCACTGAATTGCTCCTCTCAGAAGGGTTTTTTCCCTCCTCTATTGAGTTTTCCTGGGAGTTTTTCTTAGTCTTCCTTGAGGGTTTAGGTTGGCTGAGGGGTAGGTCTTTGGGCATATTTGAAACCATCCACACTTTGATTTGATTTGGAGAGAGACTGTTCTTCCTGCTTAAGAGAGTCAGGAAACCAAGCTAGGAAACCAGGGATGTGATGGTGTGATGAAGTCTCCCAGCCTCTATGTTCCACATGTTAATCCTATTGCTTTATGCAGCCTTTGCAGATACAGAAGATATGGGTCGAGAATCTTTTCCCGCCTGGCTGGGTTCGCAAATAAAGATTATGATTCTGTGATTAGGAAGCGTATTTCCATAAAAGTAAGAGTTATAAATGTTGAATTCTTTCAAGTCTACAGATGCTTAGCCAGCTGTGATAGAGGTGGCTGTGAAGTGAAAGGGTCTGGCTGGGAACAACTGTGCAAAGAAAAAAATCGATCCCGTATCAGGTCCGAAGCCCTGAAATAAATGTAATCTAATTTATTAAATTGGTGTGGTAATGAATGTTTTTTGACCTTGCCTTATCTTTGAGCACAGGTTGATACTCCAGGTTTTGGCACTAGAATGCAAATAAATACAGATCATTATCAAGGATGCTCTCTGAACTCAATTAGCAACTACCTTGGACTGATAACTTGTTATTAGCATAAAGGCTAAGTTCTGTGGATCACCCAAAGAGAGTGTTTTGGTTCCAGGCTCATTTCTTTTGTAAGTTATAAAATTTGTCGAGGGTATTAACAGACAATCTTATGCATTTTGCGCCATGGCCCAGGGAAAGGTGTATGGGCACCCCCATCAATCAGCAATAATAGGGTGATTATTTTGACACTGACAATTTGATGGACCATATTTATCATAATGATGCCGTTTAGTGGTGTGCTTACATTTATAGGAAATTTGGTAATTTCGCAGCTAGTTAGAAATTGTTTTTTTCACAGTTTGATGATTCTCTCAGAAGTTTGGAGGAAGTCCACAGCTAACAGTTCCCTCAGAGCTGGTAGGGAACCACCACAGGCAGGGGGGGGGGTCCCTCATATGTTTGACGTAGGGGTTTGATTTCATTGACATTATGGGAAGCTTTTATACTGTAACTTGGAGTAATTAACTTTCCGTCCGCTGTTCTAATGAAGACGGCTTGTCGGCATGTTTCCCTGTGTTTTCCCCACATCTTGTTTCCCCCCCACAACTTATTGGCTGTTCATCACAGATGTAGGGATGCAGCCTGGCATCTCCCTCTGGCATTTGGTTGTGTTAATAATATAAGCTTGAGAGAGCATGAGAGTCCATGCAGCCTGCTGGACTAACACTGTTCTGTTAGCATTAGCACACAAGCCCTTTTCTGATGGATGCAATTAAAAGATCAATATATATTTGAACAGTCAACAGTTCATATTAAACATTTTGAGCCGTCTTGAGATTTTTGCAGCGAATTGTTAATTGAATGTACATAAGAAGTCACCCTCCATCCTTCTCTTTAGCCTTTGTTCGCTAATTTGGGTAATTAAAGAGCAAGTGCCTGAATCACTTTGGAATAGTCTCCTGGTGCATCGCTGTTGCCTGTGGGAGAGAGGAGTACATGCTATTTCCATCCCCCTTCATTAAAGATTTCCTCTCTTTAATTAATGACAGGATGTTCTGGCTAAGGAAGCAGCCTATCTGTTAGTCAGAGCCCCTTTTGTGTCCTGGGTGTTGGGTCGGCAGGCTCACGCCGGACTCCAGGCTGGGGCATCAGGGAGTTGACAGAGGCGGAGGCCTGTCGCCACAGACATTGAACAAGACGTGTCAGGCTCTGCTTACAAGTCCCCCGGCAGCTCTGTGTGCCTACCAACTCTATGAGGGCCAGATCGCTCTACGTAACCTCTAGTGAATTGGCATTGCTAAAGGCACGGAAGGGAGAAGGGAGGGAGGGACAAGGAAAGCTTCCACTGAGGGGAACATTCATACCAGCATGCCATCAGCAGCAGACCCATCGATCAGACGCTCTTAATGGATGAACCAGGCGGCGGCAGGAACTTGACGACCAAACCGACTGCCTCACTGCCATCCATGGACATCACAGGATGAAAGCCGGCTCAATATTTATGCCTTGATATTACCGAATCACGCTGGAGTCAGGTAGCTGTACTATATCAGGGCATAATACCACTGGCCAAATCCAGCTTTATTGCAATGACTGAGCATTACATGCCAGCCAACAAAGTACTTGGTGCTGAGTTGAGTTCTTGAGGGAGGGGGCAGGAAGATTGGTGGGGGGGGGTCTCTGGGCATCCAGGTAGACATGGGATATAGAGCAGTAATATTTCTCTGCAGACAGGTGCAGTGGATGGAAACACTCTTTACCATTAGCCAGGCGTTAAGCGTATCATCTATATTGGCATGCTCACAGCTGCAGAAAATTGAGTGAGGTAGGTGTAGAGAGGGGATGGGAGGCGGGGAGGGTGGGAGCGGGGTCGATCTGGGAGACTGAGACTAAGTAATGGGCTCCTGAAATGCTGGGCTGGGGTGGCATGGAGGCTGCAGTTGAGGCTGTGATGGAGGCTGCAGTTGAGGCTGGGGTCAGGGTAGGTTGTCCCCAGAACAGCGGTGAGAGCCAAAGTAACAGCCTTCTAATGGGTTATCGAAAGGTGTTCAGAGACCGTTAACCTTAGCAGCTAATGACTAAGGTGACTCTTGGTATGTAGGCTGCAGCACATGGCTCCAGGTAACATTTAGTCAGCAAGACTGATGTGAAGAATGTTAGTCATGAATATTGCAGTGATTTAGGAAAGAACGGTCGCAATCCACCTCATGTAGCGAAGTCGTAGTGGGGGTTTTCTCTGCAAGGTCACATACAGCTGGGAGACTCTGGCCTTTGACTCCTCCTTAAATGAGATGTCACAGAAACCCTGGGGTCACCAGGGGGCTTATTAGAGGCTGACAAATCCTTATGGGGGTGCCCCTGGTGGGCGCATGGGGAATAGCGGCTGTCTGTCCCACTCTTCTGTGGATGAGGGCCGCAGCAAGACGAGGGCAGCGGGCGTATCCGCTGGGCTGGCGGGGGCAGTGACACGACCATAAGTTGCAGTGTCTTCTCACTGCTCTGTCAGGAATCTCTGATATGAGTCACCTGGCAGGGAAAACACAGTTGTCCTTTTTAAGACCCTTCCTTATTTCATTTCCTTTGGACTCTCTTTTTAATCTCACTGTTATGCGTCTCACTTTGTATGTGCTGACAGGGTCACACTTACAGAACATAAGGTTTCTTCATTCTATCCTTCTGAAAAAGGGAACTAGGATTAAGCACATAACTAAACTTTGAAGGACATGTCATTTCGTCAGTGAGCCTATTTGATGTGTGTGTATGTATATAGCAGCAGCTAACCAGTTTTCTTCAGATCTACAATTAAATTGGCTTTCTTGGTGAGGTAAATACACACTGTCTGCGACCGCTGCCATGAAAATGAAGTTAGCCCCAGGCTCTGCAAGAGGCCATCCCATCTCCCCTCTAAAAGCTTCACACCACTTAAGTTATTAACATTTGATTTCCGAGCATCACAGTGAATTAGCCTGTCTGCCCATCCTCTCATTAAGATCAACTCATCGTATGTTTGTTTTTTTTCCTCCTCTCCTTCCTCTGGCCAGTGCATCCTTCTGTTCTCCATTTTACCTCAAAATGGAAAGATGAAACCACTGCTTCCCACTCAGTCCTACGGTAGCTTCCACTGAATATCTGCTTTGGAGGCATTTAAAGAGCAGTACAGAATTATTCGGAGGCCTCATGAGGTTTTTGGAAGAGATTTGCCCTAGTCAGTCTGTTGATGAGGAGTGTCTCTTTAAGACTTTAAGGCAATGGCATCACAGGAATAGTTACCATCCTGGTGGACTAAATCTCACATCAGCATAAAAGAGGTTATTTGATGTTTTTGTTCATAAGCTTGATTGTTTGGACAGTGGACGTGCTGTGTTTGGCATAGGAATGCTATACAGTAGAGCACACTCAGGTGCCTGGGAGAAGCACTGGCTTTGTGTTGAGTGATGAGGTGAACCTGCCCAGCCATGCAAGGCCAAGAGTCTCCTGGGTTAGACAGCATTGATTTGAGACATTGGCGCCCACAGTCCACAATCCTCCTGGTTCAGGAACGCTCTGTTGCATGCAAGGGAAACTACCAGTTTGACGTGGTTTCTCAAACACCAAAGTTAAGTGCCCTTCCATGTTACAGACATGCCTTGAGACTAAACACAGTCTCCTGCTAACCATGCTGACATGACATTAGCTTTGAATTTCATGCATCGGCAATGAAAAGTCATGATTAAAAAAAGAGTTCTGTGGTGAATCCAAATGTGTGTGTGCATGTCTGATGTGGGTCAGATTTGCTACTAAAGTCTATTGTTCTGTTTTCTCATTTCTTTTTAATATCATAATAAAGAAATCTGAAGTGCTTTGAGCCAGTGTGTTTCTGGCTTTATTAACGACAGTCATTTATTTTTTTATATGTATAAATGTTTTCTACAATCAAACCTGTTCTCAACTCCAATCTGTAACTCCAGTTACATTTCCCATGGTGATCAGTTGCACTTAACAAAGGTCAGGTCTCGCTTTTCACGCTGTGAAATGATTTGACGACAAAAAAGTGGAAGAAAATCCATTGTCCTATTAAACTGAGTTGGATGTTTTTTTTACATCTAAATTTTAATCAGAGGGGATGCTAGAGATTGCTTATCAGCGCACGAGGCTGCCATTTAAGAGACATCCAGCTGACTAACTCATATCCAAGCATGGGCCTTTAAGCACTTATTTTCCTGATTTTAAGACGATGCTCAACACAAATGCCACACCACAACTGAATCCCACTCTTGGATACCTTCCACAAAAAACCATTTAGTTCGAAGCCATCCAGTTGAGCTGGATTGAAGCATGCACTTAGCAATACTAAATGTTGTTAGTGTTTAAGGCCAGCACCTTTTCTTTGCTATCTTCACTCCTAATTGGGTGATGTGTAATTTCATGGGATGCCTTCTTGAGTTTAAGTAGAGCAATGAAGTTTATCTTCTGTGTCCAGCTTCCACAGTGCTGAAGCATCTTTAGATAAGGTCACTTAGTAGTCTGTTAGCCAGCTCGTTTCAAGCTCAGAAAAGCCCTTCTGTGAGGCGTGGCTAGTAGGCTGTCTGCTCTGTGGAGAACTGATCCTCCATCACGCTGTCTTGTAAATAGTATCCCTAAATATGTACAGTGGGTTGAAAAAAGTTCAAACTCAAACCTTCAGTTCCCTCCACAGATGTTCTATGAAATTAAGGTCTGGAGACAGGCTAGGCTGCTCCAGGACCTTAATGTGATTCTTCTTGAGCCACTCCTTTGTTACCTTGGCCGTGTGTTTTGGGTACTTGTCATGCTAAAATATCCATCCATGTCCCATTTTCAATGATCTGGCTTAGGAAAGGAGGTTGTCACCCAAGATTTGACAATGCAAGGCAGTGTCCTTGTCCCTTTGATGTAGTGAAGTTGTCCTGTCCCCTTAGCAGAACGACACCCTCAAAGCACAACGTTTCTACCTCCGTGTTTGATGGTGGGGATGGTGTTCTTCCCTCAAACACGACAAGTTGAGTTGATGCCAAAGAGATCAATCTGAGGTCTCACCTGAACACAACACTTTCACCCAATTCTCCTCTGAATCATTTAGATGTCCATTGGCAAACTTCAGACGGGTTTTTAAATGTGGTTTCTTGGGCAGGGGGACCCTGCGGGCACTGCAGGATTCCAGTCCTTCACGGCATAGTGTGTTACAAATTGTTTCCTTGGTGACCATGGTCCCAGCTTCCTTTAGATCATTGACAAGATACTCGTACAGTATGTAGTTTGGGAATGATTCCTCACCATTGGCAGTTCTTCGGGGTTTCTTTCATTTGTGAATAATCTCACCAACTGTTTTCACCTTCTCACGAAGCTACTGGGCGATGATCTTGTAGCCTATTCCAGCCTTATGTAGGTCTTCAACCTTGTCCTTGAGATCCTTGGACAACTTTGATCTTTGGTCTTGGCCATGGTGGAGAAGTTGGAATGATTGCTTTCTTCTATAAACAGGACTGATAATTTCATTGCCAGTGAGCAAACGTACAAAATCAGTAGGAGATTTTCTTTTCATCCCTCACTGTAGATATCAGTCAGTGTGCAAAGAATAACCTGTAAATGTACCAGGCTGTTTGTGTCATAGGTATTTTAACCTCTTACAGCAAGGCCATATTTTTTCATAAACGCTAAAGCATGTATGCTGTGAATGTGTGACAATAAAAAGGTGCTGTGTTGTGTACATGTTAAATTTGAACAGCCATATTCCAGATGCAAACGATTAAGATCAGGAGATGCCCAATGAAGCGAAGTTGACTTAAAGCCTTCTTAATTAGATATAATTGGAAATTCCTTATTCTAAACAATCGCTAATCTCATCAATGAGCTGGCAGGATTCAAACGGCATTTGTCTTATCTTCTAGAGTCTTCCTGCGAGCCATCAATCAGTATGCGGCCGTGCTGAACAAGAAATTCCTGGATCAGACCAACTTTGAGCTCCAGGTAGGTAATCAGCACACACAACAGTTGTGAACGGAAATAACCGCTGGCACAGCAGTGAGTCTACATCTCAGAGCAGTGCTGGTTAGGCCACCTGCGTCAGTCAAGTCCTGGCATCAGAGGCAGTGGAGAGACTTGAACAGCGTTTGGAAGGGTGGGGGCCTGAAGGGACACCAGGTGTCTCCCACGCACCCCCTCTGTGAAAATGCCTGGCTTGATGCAGGTAAAGAAGGATGGATAAAAAACATTTGTCAGGGCTGACATTTTGAGGTGGCCACTTAGAAGCCACCCTGCTGAGTCATATAGGGGCTATTTAAATGTTCTAACTCTGCAGTTTGTTGGGCCCCAAGGAAACAAGCAGGAAGAGAACCTAAAGAAATTACCATAAAAATAGTTTGGAGGGGACATAAATGACTGTATAATGGTCTGCAATTTAGTACGCTTTTCCAGAATATCTTAACCTACTCTGCAGTAGCATGGTGGCTCCTTGTGCGAGCTTTTTAAAACTCTTGCAAATGGCAGATTTTAATGATACTAAGCATTTAACAGGCCCTCCTTCTGAGGGGCTTGCTACCTTTTAAAAGCCTCAGAGGGGTTGAATATATTAAACCAAGTTATATCTTCAAATAAATGGAAGAAATCTACTGCATTTAGTGCTATATCTTAACAAACTACCAAAGACTACATAGATTATTCATTTGCATCGTCTTCCACCCAAATGTAAGCCGAACGACTGGAGTGGAATCTAAATTGTTTAGTGGAATATAAACAATGTCTCTGTGTTTTTTGTATACGCGCTTGTGCATTGCTGAGTCTATTGCTGTTTGCATGAGGATCTGTAAGTTCCTCCAAAGGGAGATGTTGATGGGAGTGGAGGAGGGCAGGGCTAGAGCCGTGACAGTGTCTCACCGCACAGCCGTCTGCTCCTCCATCTCCGTGCTTGAGAGAGCTCTACCCAGTGGCCCCCCACCCACATCTATAGCCTCTCCTCCCCTAGTGGACAAGCTTTCCAAGAGCTGAGACAGCTCACCTGAAACACCCAACAAGCTCTCCAGACCCACAAATGAGCGGGGTTTCACTCGGACACACCTTCCTTCAGCGTGACAAAGAACTGTTTTCCTTTCCCCCCCACTCTCTACACCCACCCCTCCACCCCCCACCCTAGCTGTGGAACAACTATTTCCATCTGGCCGTGGCCTTCCTCACCCAGGAATCCCTGCAGCTGGAGAACTTCTCCAGTGACAAACGGGCCAAGATCTTCCACAAGTGAGTACAGCGTGCAAGCAGACACCCCCCTCCTCCTTCTTCCTCTCTGCCCTCCTTGTTTTGCACACCCCTCCATGCTCTCTCCAAAGACCCAGTGCAAACAGGTCTCCAGCTCCCTTATGTCAGCCCCCTCCCCCCACACCAAGAAACAAGTTGCCTTTTAATAATGTATCAAGCGGTAAGCCCACATACCTCATGCCAGTGTCAGAGGTGTTTGTTAGCCGCTGAGCTAGCGGCTCCACTCTATTCTGTTCCGTTTTCACACCTAGGGTATCACCCAGTCTGGAAGCCCCCTTACAGAATTCAAATTCTGAGGTAGGGGGAAAAAGTGTTTTACTTGATACCTGAATTCCTCCCCGAGCCATTTTCTCCCTTGTCGCTGAAAGTTTATCTCGAACAATGTTTATAGATAGATAAATTGTATTCTTCTTTCACGTGGCTATAAATTAGTGCCTGCTAGGGCGCTTGTATTTGACCTTAAAATAATTTAATCACAAAAAAAATCACAACAAATATCATTCCAAATTGCAGTTCTTGGGTCGTATCATTTTCCACTGATTTTCCGTTGTGGTCTGCATTGCACTGCAAAGTTATCTGGCTGTAGAGTTCAGTGCAAGCCAGATATTCGTGATATGGTTTCTGGGCCTGGATCAAAGTATTGTGTCCTTCATTATCTAGTGGAAGAGTGATGAGAGTGCTGTTTCAAATGCATGTCACCCTGGCTCTTACTGGTTAAAGAATGCTCTTATTGACCATTGTCAGTCTTGTATTATGGATTCTACACAACAACCAGGTGAAGTGGCAACAGGTTACCATTATGTATCAGCTTGGACCCTGTGTGGCCCTCCTAAATGCAGAGTCTGAAGAATTAGAAACTTGCCTGTCAAGTTTTAGGTGCAAATGCTGTGAACTACATGACAACAATAATGTTTAATGTAACTGGCCCCAACCTGGTCTACAACCTTCCCTGGATGTGCTAAACTGTCGTTCAATTATCATCTGTTGTTCTCTGTGTCAGATGGCCTCTGTCCACCTCAGCTGGAAGGATTAGTGTGTTGTGTGTGTGTGTGTGTATGTGCACATGTGTTTGAGCTCAGTTTCAACACACAACTATTGAGCTCACAGCACTGATGGGCCATGCGCCAGAGACGATGATGGAGCCCTATGTTTCCTTTTTTAATATGGCTGTCCCAACTTTCATCACAGCGCCCACATGGAAACTAATGAAGCTGCATCCGTTTATATGTCAAGGCCCACAGCTAACCTCGTCTCACCACCCCCACCATGGACTCTCTGTCTTACACACACACACACACACACAGGAACGCGTTAATGCAGCCGGCCTATGTAAGGCGGGGGAATGTCACGGTGGAGGGGTTTTGATCATGGCTGCGTTTGATCCCAGCAGAGCTGCCCCAGTGTGGCCCCCTCTCCTCTCTTCTGTTTATCTCACTCTCACATCCTTAGTACCCTCCATCCCTCAATCTCGCGCTTTCCTTTACTTATCTATCTCAATCTCTCTCTCTGTCTCCTTCCCTCCGTTTATCTTCCACTATCTGGTTCTGTCCCCCCTTCCCCTCTCAAGCCATGCCAGTTGGCAATGCCATAGCATATTTTCACTTACTCACTGACAGGAAACGGAGGAGACAGGCTGTGTGATGGAGGACCCTATGTCCCTCCTCTGTAGCCAGTCGACTGTACAACAGTTGACTGTACTACAGTCTGCTGTACTTCAGTCTGCTGTTTTACTGTCTATTGTACTATTGTCTTCTCTACTGCAGTCTGCTGTACTTCAGTCTGCAGTATTACAGTCTGCTGTTTTACTGTCTACTCTACTACAGTCTGCTGTACTACAGTCTGCTGTACTTCAGTCTGCTGTTTTACTGTCTACTCTACTACAGTCTGCTGTACTACAGTCTGCTGTACTACAGTCTGCTGTATTACAGTCTGCTGTACCATTATCTACTGTATACAGTCTTCTGCACTACTGTCTACTTTACCACTATCTACTGTCCATCTAGTGTACTAGTGTACTACTGTCTACTGTACTACAGTCAGTAGACAGTAGTGTCTCCTACCACACGTGTCTCACTCGCAACCCATAGTGATCTTGTGCAGAGGTGATTTCATATCTCGTGCAGATGTGGATAAGCACAGAGTACGTTATTTTTCCGAAACCTAATTTTACTTGTTAGCCTTCTCCATAGTACACTCTGAAGCCATACTAAAGTGTTTGTCATGTACATTTTGGAAAAGATTAATTGGAATGCTCAAAATGACAGCTGTGGGACCCACATCCAATCTAACACATATATATGATGCTACTCTTTAATGGTGTGGCTGGATCTTAACCCAGACGTCAGTGTCTGAAATGCAGGAAGGGCTGCTTTGATCCAGGTTGATGATGAGTCACAGACGCTTGATTGCACATGCTCCTTCTGATCAACCTTTAACAGTCCTCTATCTTTCTGTGGAAGTGACAGACAGGTTGAAGAGAACATGTCTTTCCCCTTTCTTCCCTCACCGTAACCTCCCCTTCCATCCTAGTTGTCCATGTATTTTTTGGCGAAATGTCGACTGAACGTAGGGGGGGGGGGTCTTTGAATGCCACCGACGGCCCGTAGAAAAGGTCAGAGTGTGATGTGCCTTAATGAATATTAATGGAGAGAGGGCAGAGAAACAGTGTTCTGACTCTGGTCCATTTCACTTAAAACCTTTCCATACCTCCCTCTCACCATCTGTCTACTTCTCAGGGTCTTTTGTTTCTCGCCTTAACTGCTTCTCTCCTTATTGACAAAAGATGTCTTCTTCAGACGTGCTGTACTTCTTGCTATATCTCGCCTTCTCCCAGGTAGCTCTGACAACCTCCTTCTTGCCATAGATCTATTTTGCGTTCTTTTACTATAGTTGACTTGTATCATCCTTGTTGGCTCCTCCCCTTGTCCCCTTCTCTCTCACTCAATCTCGGCCAATGTCACTCTAAGGTGATCTCCCCCAACGCAGCCTGATCAGTCAGACGGCAGCAGGTGACATAGCTGTCAGTGTCTCCTGTCCCTCACTCACTCCGGAGTGACGCTAGGATTGCTAAGCAGGCTGTCGCGTTGTCCTGCCGACACTACAGACAGCTTCGTCCGATACATCACCTCCAGGCTACTGTGGAGGAAGGCCCCGCATCCATTTTTATTCAACTAACCTTTTGTTTAGACCGGGAGTCATTTCTAGACCCATATCCCTTCTGCCAACAAGCCGTGTCTATGCAAACACACACTAGATACCAATACAATATCCGAGTACTAAAGAAACACAAGCCCATCATTGGCGTACGGAATGGTAAATACCGTTTTTTTTATGATTGAATAAATTGTTACATTTGTGAATGAATAAATAAGGTGAGATATAATCATAAAGTTCAACACCCTTCCCAGTCAGGAGGTCATCAGTATTCCTTCCAGAGGCCTCTGAGCATGAAAAAGGCTGTTTTGAATTATGTAGACGTTCAACAAGTATGGTGCAAAAAAATTGAGATGTTGGTAACCTAATACTGTCAAGACCAAATACATGTTTAGACTTCTTATTCCTCGTTTTTCTCGAGATTTGAAAAGATGGTCAACGTTGTGGGAGTTTGTATTCGTGCTGGATTTCAAATGTGAAAGTAATAATTAATCAACTATTACAAATTAAGAGGGCCTGCCTTCTGTCAATGTTATTTAGACCAAAAGAAACTTAGATACTTGGGTAGACTTCAACTTAGTCGTGTAATGAAGTGGCAGATGTAGATGTTATGTCCACACTCTAGCAACATTGACAAATATTGTATTCTTAAAAAAGCAAAAGCTAAATTGAATGATTTAAGTTTTTCTCCTACTGAAAGTTTCTCGCTGTTGCTGAATGTGTGACAACCAAAGCAGACTCCATGTTGACAGTACTTCTGTTATTATTTACTTCATCACCTTGTCTCTTTCTTCCTCTTTCTGTGTCTGTCTATCATTATTGTTGTCTATCTGTATATCATGATAGCTTCTCGCTATGTTTCTTTCTCTCTGTCTCCATCTTTTTGCCCCTCTATTTCGGTCGGTCACTTGCTTTTTCCCTCCTTCCCTGTCTCACCTCTGTCCTTTCTCCCCCCTTCTCTTCAGGGGGGCAAGAGTGTGTGTGTGTTTGTGCGGTGTGTGTGTTTGTGTGGTGGTGGTGTGTGCGTGTGTGTGTGTGGGCGCGCTGGTGCTCATGGTGTGCTGAAGCCTGCTGAATTCGGAGAGGTTATCTCTCTTGGCTTGGAGATTTAGTTCCTGACCTGGACTTGTGGAGGCACCAACAACTAATCCTCCCAAACCAAGACAAAAAGCGGACTAGCATTCATCCCTCCAGCCTCATCCGTAAAGGATTGTCCCAGTATAAAATCTGTCCATTGTAATCCACACATACACACAGTGTTGTAAGGCCGCATATTACTTGGTTGCACAACAAGTTACATTTCTGGGTAAAGCAATTATCAGGACAGATTTGGCTGTTGTTAGTCTCCAACCAGGAGATTAAGGGCGGAGAGCGAATCTTTTATTTATATTTTGCAATGGTCCTGTGCGTGAGATGTCCTTTCTGTATTGCAGGTACCAGGATATGAGGCGGCAGATCGGCTTCCAAATCCGGGACATGTGGTACAATCTAGGTAATGTGGCACCAGGCCATCAGGAGTTGTGGAAAAAATTTCCAACGTGTTGGGCAGGTTTTTCCTAAGAGTTTTAGCCATAATATGGACGCTAAGAAGCTTTTTCTATTTTTTTTTTTTTTTTTGCAGTAAATTAGAATTTTGCCTTTGCTTGTTTAGTTGACTGCATTACTCCAGGACTGACCCCCCACCCCCCACCACCAGCAATAAGCCCTTTGTGAGTGATGGCATCATCAGGCTGTGCCATCATCCTGCATTTCACCAGTCAGCAATCCACACATTATTTTCACTTCCTTGATTGTCACCCACTGAGGCCTTTCTGTCAGTCTCTCGTTTTCTCATGCGGTCATGGGCCTCCCAGCACTTTCTCTCATTCCCTCTTTCTCAGACTCTTTCATTCTGTCACACACACTCCATGTTCTCTCTTTCTCTCGCCCAGCTCTCTTTCACATACTTTCAATTTCTCTCTGTCATTCTCTCTCTCCAAGCTGTGTTCCTCCCTCTCTCTCTCTCTCTCTTTCTCTCTCTCTCTCTCTCTCTCTCTCTCTCTCTCGTCATTATCTTTGTTAGTTCTCTCTCTTTCTCCCTTGATCTCTCTTGCTCTCTTTTTCAACTCTCTTTGTGTGACAAGTAGGGTACATCACCAGGGAGAAGTAAAAAGAGCAGATCAGGTGTTAATTGGTGTTCTGTTGTTGCATGTTGAAAGCCTTAGATGCAAGATGGGAGATGACAAGGTGCCAGGGTGGTTTCTGCTCCCTCACAGGCTGTTGTCCCTGCCCCCCTCCAACACCGTCATCCCTGCCCCCCGCCAACACCGTCATCCCTGCCCCCCTCCAACACCATCATCCCTGCCCCCCACCAACACCATCACCCCTCCCCCATCTCCTCATCAGAAGTCTCAGTGCATCTCCTCCCCCCAGCTACATTGTTCAGCCTTCCCCTCAGCTAGACCTCATCTCTACCTGGGTCAGCTAGCTGGGCCACCTTGGGAACTGACACCTGCCTGATAAGGGTCAGGGGAAACACTGAAGCAAGGCACTTCCCAAGCAACAACACAACCACCAACATCGAACCCTGATTTTTTAGTTGTTGTTTTTTTGCACAACAGCAACTAATTTATCATTACAAGAGGGCCCCTCAGTTTGGATGAAAAGGATGATATAAAAACAGCTGTTTGGTTAATGTTGTGTCGTTGTCCCCACTCCCACACACTCTCTCAGGTCCCCACAAGATCAAGTTCATCCCGGAGATGGTGGGTCCCATCCTGGAAATGACCCTGGTGCCGGAGATCGAGCTGCGCAAAGCCACCATCCCCATCTTCTTCGACATGATGCAGTGCGAGTTTCACTTCACATGCAGCTTCCAGCTGGTACGGTCCCCTCCTCGCCTCCATCCTGCATCTAGCACACATACACACAGACCTGGGATGGCTCGGGACCCAAGTTTCAACTTTGTATATTTTGCAAATGTATTTTTATCTCACAAGAAACTAAAACATGTGTTTGGAGTTTGTTGATTTTTGCATGGTATCATGCAAACCCTGCTGCTTCACAGAATAGAGCTGCTTCTTTGCCTGGCACCATCCAATTGGTCGCAGCTGTCGTGCCGTATGATTTGTCAGCCACCTTCCCGCTTCGTTATGTCAATATTTGCACCTGCGCGCGGGCATGCTGTTAGTGGCTCCTCTGTCTGGATGTATCTCTGTGCGTTAGGGGCTTGGTTCCGGGAGGCCAGGGGCCTATTTCCCTGAGTGCGTCCCTGACCGGCCCTTCTGTCCTAGGGAAGGGGGGCGAGAGGAGAGCCCCTGCTTACGCACTGCATTGTCTCAAGCCCCTCTCTGTTAACTGAGTGCGTTCCCGTTCTATTGGTCTCTAATCTTCTCTTCTCGTGTCCCTCTCTCTATTTGCCTCTCTCCCTCTCTTGTTTCGTGTCTCTGTTCCCCTCTCTTTCTCCGCCTCCTCAAACGTGCTTTATTGGCCTGAACTAAACATACGCACACAGGCTCTTCCTTTCGTCTGTGTTCGCACGCGGCTTCCATCTCTCGGTCTCGCCTCTCGTGGTGTCGACACAGCCACCACGCCAAACAGCCACCACAAATTGGGTTGTTTCATCACAATAAAACTTCTCCATAGATATATACATATATTTATGTCACATGCACGCGGCTGCCACATACAAATACTGCCAATATGAGGCCCATGCATCACTGTCAAGGAAAACCCGGCAGATCAACAGCCTTGTCTTCTACTGGAGAAGAAGGTTTTGGAGGCGGCTCAAAGAGATTTCTGCAGCCGCCCCGACCCGATAAACAGAAGTTAGCCGGGCTATAATGAACAAAGTAATGTGATCTTACAGGCAGTCGGGTTAAGAGAGAGTGGTGGGGTGGGGAGTCCCTCTACACAGCGGAGAGATAGATGAGAGAGCGAGAAAGATGAGAGGAGGGGGCGGCGGGTGGCAGGGGTTCAACGTGAAACGTCGAAAAAAGAGGCAGACGCCGCTAATGAATTGCGAAATTCTCCGCGCTGATTATTTACGCCTGCTCCCTCTTAATTGCAGTTTGAGAACGAGATCATCACCAAGCTGGATCATGAGGTGGAGGGGGGCCGAGGAGACGAGCAATACAAAGTTCTCTTTCAGAAAATGTAAGTACTGATTAGTGGAGCAGGATTCCGCCAGGGCCCTGACAAGACAGATAATGCTAATTGCGACATAGCACTCCAAATAATCACGCTCCGCTAATGATCGAGCGGCAACTTCTCACCATTGACAGGCAGGAATTAGTTTGGAGTGTGTTTGTGTGCAGGCGTGCGTGCACATGTTGTAGTCTTTTATTTACCCTCCTGACCAGTTGGGTACACGTTCAAACAAGTTTGCTAGGAAGGATTTTGACTGAGCAGCTGTTTTAAATGCAGAAGCGGGGGCGTGTGTGTGGGCGCGCGCGCGTGTGTGTGGGCGTGTGTGTGTGTGTGTGTGTGTGTGTGTGTGTGTGTGTGTGTGTGTGTGTGTGCGTGTACAGTCTGTTGGAGCATTGTAGGAAGCACAAGTACCTGGCCAAGACGGGGGAGAACTTTGTGTCTCTGGTGGTGCGTCTGCTGGAGCGCCTTCTGGACTACAGGACCATCATGCATGACGAGAACAAGGAGAACCGCATGAGCTGCACTGTCAACGTGCTGGTGCGTCACAAACACAGCACTGTCTACACCACTACCTTTTTCTCATGCGCGCACACACACACACACACACACACAGGCTGCCTACTGTGTAGACTTCCTTTCTGTTTCACACACATGTACTCTCATACACATACCATCACTCACATAGCATTTGTGCCTTTGCACACTCTCCCTCACAAACACGCAATTGCATTCTCGCTCCCTCTCTCCACCTCTCAGATTAACACTATGCTAACGACAGTACTAATATTTTGTTCATTTGCCATAAATCGTAGGACAATGATAATAGGTACAGAGCAAGACAGCTGTTTATGTGACAGTGCATCATTGTCTAGCCTCTCCAAATGTGCCCCTCAGCATTTATGAACCTGTCTCAAAGAACTGTTTACACACTTAGCTCAGAGAACGACAGTCCATCCACAAAGAGCCAGTAAATGTCAATGTTAGTGAGCTGGTGCTGAAGCCTAAAATTAATTGTTGAGAGGACTAGTCAAATGCAGTTATACTCTAACCACAACATCCTCCGAAATTTGGACTGGCTTTTCTTTTTTGTATAGTTGGTTCTATACAATTACTTTAATAATTCATTATGTCTGTTTTAATGTATGAATTACGCTATTTTGTCCAGATTTTTTGCCTTGCTGAAATTCTTGGACTGACCTGATTGACTGTCACCTAACAATTTTTAATCCCTAATAGCAAGTTCACTTGCTACTAAGAATCAAATGTTTTAAACAACATTCCTGTTACATTACAACGGAACTTCATTCGTATTAGTTTCAAGTTCTAAAAGTTTCTGCGCGTCCTGCCTTGATACTTTCCTGTGCATGTCTAGTAAATGGAGGAAATTACAAGGTCAAGATCGATGAAAAGTCTACTGCGGATTTTCTTGAAACCAACCACTTCAGTTGAATTGTCATTTTTTCCCTCTAGAACTTTTACAAGGAGATTGAAAGAGAAGAAATGTACATCAGGTAGGCCCTCGTCATTCACTCAATAGTCTAAAACCTATTTTGAACATTCACTGTATTTTTCAGAGATATTTCATTGCATGTTGATGAGTTTGTCATTGAACTTGCAGTGAATACCACTGAAAGGCCAGCCTGCGACATACACATCTGTGGGTTAAAGAGTCATTATGCTGTCAATGCAGCAAGAGAACTGTAATGGGAACTGTCAGGATGTAGCATTGAGAGGGTTTTCTGTCCTCTTGGGGGAGGGGGGAGGGGGGGTCACAGGCCCACCAAGGCCAGAACCATTCATCCATGACCTCCACAGGTACCTGTACAAGCTGTGCGACCTTCACAAGGAGTGTGACAACTACACAGAAGCTGCCTACACGCTGCTGCTCCACGCCAAACTGCTTAAGGTACATACCCACACAGTTTTCCACTGTGTGGCATATTCAGCAGAATGTGTTTGCAGTTTGTAGTCATTTGCCGAGTGCTCACTCTCCACATGAAGGCCATGTACACAGGGATAAGCTGCAGTCTGCCACTGGCGTTTAACCCTATTGCGCGTGGAGGTCTAACTGGAAATTCGAAACGTGCATGCGTTCCGTGTCTGCTCGCAGAGGTGCACCTGTCTTGTTTTAAATCAGCTTACAGAGAAGAAGCGGAAGAGGAGGCGGCGGGATTGCTGAGTGGCCGTTTTCCTCTCGTGCTGACCGGTGAATGCAAATGGCATGTTATCTCAAAGTGGTTCTGCCACTTTTGATGGTATATTTCAAGATTTACTTAAAGCTGTGGTGTACAGCAGAGGCTGTGGAGAGTCCCCTTGAGATATGGTGAAACCTCGCCCTCTACCCCCTCCCCTGGTCATCCATCATACCAGAGAGACTGTGGATGGAGGAAGGAAAACATTGTCAGGGGTCCTCACTATATCAAGGTAGCAAATCAACTTAGATACCTCGCCACAGTGTGTTTGTGTACCACGATTTAATAGATTCATCTCAATACTATCCACAGTTAATGTTTACTGTGTTTGCGGTAGGTAATCATAACTGTCGATGCACTTTAACATTAATGGCAATCTGCCTCCGAACCACTCAGAAATGGGGAACATCCGAGTCCAAAAAAACACCCATTAGAGGTTCCATTCCTTATCTAAGCTACTGTGTTCTTGGAAGTTGGCATCAAGGCAGTGGTCCATCTTCCTACCTATAGCGTTTGCACCAATGACTGGAGATATTTGTTTCTTTCATTTCCACAGCTGTGACATATGCTCCTGTTCCCAGGGAGACAATGAGTGGGAGTGAGAGATGGAGGGAGGAAGCGAAGCTATGGTCTCCATTGTAAAAGTAGATACATTTGATTTGATTTTAGCCTCAACCAGTACCCCTTGAGGTTCAAGCTTGTCTAATCCAATCAGCCGCATCACATTGTGTTCGAAGTCAGTATTTCTCTTTTGCTTGCGGATTCAGACAGTGAAAGATGCCCGCTTGATTTACTGTCCCTCGTCGATGTTCATAATTTTATTGAATAATAAAATGTGTCCTGTGAGAACCACAGCGCAAGAGGCCGTGCTTTGAATGTATTATAAAGAATGTTCAATTGACGTTATGTGTACCAGTTAGTGATGTGTCAGCACTCCTATTCACGATGGTTTCCTAGGTGGATAAGTGGATGCCATTTTAACCCTGCGAGTTCCAGCTCATCCAACTGGAATACAAATCAATAGACAAGCAGATAGTCGAAGTGTCGTCCAATCCCGTAATGAAAACGCACGATGGTGACTTTCTGGTCCCCTGTGCCCAGAGTGAGAATGCAAATATTCGGAGCTCCCTGGCCGAAGTTGTCACTCTGCTCGAAGAGCCGTTCTAGTCGCTGTTCTAAACAACAACAGAGAACGTCAGTTACTTTTGTCTGCTAATGAATCACCTCTGGCAGCCCGTTAGTAGAGCTGGGCTGGGGAGCCAATCACAAGTGTCCGTATTATTCTAGCCAGGCTTGTCCAGCCACTCAGAACATCCATTATCCTCGTCGTCGAGGAGACGGCCAAGGACGGGAGTGTGAGGTCAGCAGAAGAAAAAGAAACCCCTTTCATGTTCTCCTTTATCTTTCGCAATCAAGCTAAATCTTGGATTCATATATTGTAGTGATGCATAAATCAATGGTTTCTGGTGTGGTTACGCAGTGTTTGAATAAATGATTCCCCCCCTCTCTCCCCAACACCTGCCAATACATTGACGTACTTGGTCTGTTGTTTTGCCCATGTTTGAGGGATTCAGACTCTGCTAACATCAGCCAGAGGAGAGTGTCTTTGTGGGTTCTTCCATGTCTGTGCTTATTTACTGACCCACACCCCACCTCTTTGATCACAGTCAGTTGTGTTATAAGCACGCGCTCCGCCATGCCCCCCATTGGCGGCCACGACGGCAATTCTCTTCCAAAAAAAAACATTCTCAGACAAACAGTCGATTTGGGCCATTACAATCACTTTTCTCCATTCCTGTGCTTTGGCAAATCTGAGGCATTCATAGCCCAGAACGGTCCAACTCACAAAGATCACAAGTCCCAAAAACCCAAAAATTAGCCCAGAACGTTTTGATACCCGCCATTTAACGAGATCATCATACAGAGAACGCACAGAACCTAAATATTGAAAGAACAACCTTAAAATTTGTCCCATCTCAATATCTCTCTAGATACGAGTACGTCTGGTGCGTTCTGTTAGATTGGAACAATCTAAATTGAACATTCAACTTGTACATCTTAAGTTCATAACACCTACCGGTCAAATTGGTGACTCCTCCTCCTGCCCCCCCCCCTCCCCATGGCGGAGAAGCGTCGCACCCACCTGACACAGCGGGACGGCACCTAGCCACACCGCCAGCGAAAGACACACTGACACAAATCACACCTATTCGGACAAGGCAAGTGAGTCGGGGGGGGGGGGGATTGTTGATGGAGGGGGGCTCTTTCTCTCTGATAGAACTGTTGAGTCATGTCCCAGTTTGTAGAATGACAGTGACATTCATGTGGCCTCGCCTAGACCAACCTATCTCACCCTATAGGCCAGGCTTGCCCACCCTGTGGGCCAGGCTTGCCCACCCTATAGGCCAGGCTTGCCCACCCTATAGGCCAGGCTTGCCCACCCTATAGGCCAGCCTTGCCCACCCTATAGGCCAGGCTTTCCCAGCCCAGCTCAACCAGTAGAACAGCCCTGAGCAGCACACCAAGAACAGCTCATCTCTTCACTACCTCCTCAGTCAGAGCCAGTTGCTCCAGGGCCAATCCATCTATTGGCTTGATTTATTAAATGTATCAGCTGTACATTTGCACATTTCGCTAGGCTGTTGCCAAGGCACATATAGAAGTACAGTACAGCAGATGTTGCAGTGTTGCTTCTGGCTGTTTACCTGTCTATTCTGTCATCAGATGTGGGAGGAGGCGATCATCCTGGGGAAGGAGCTGGCCGAGCAGTACGAGAACCAGATGTTTGACTTTGAACAGCTCAGCGCGTCCTTGGTGAGCAGAGCAGCCTCTGATAGCTTGTGGTTGGTTGATGATGACGTACATTCAAGCAGAACCCCACGCGACGTGGGTGTGGTGCACGACGCTGAGATAAGGACTGTAGTCTTTGAAGCGTCCGCCCATTCTGTGTCCGTGTTTGTGTGTTTATAGCTGCCTTGTGTTGTGTGACCACAAACCAGTTACAACTTACAAAGTTCACGTTTCTTTCACAGAGGAAGCAAGCTCAGTTCTATGAGAACATTGTTAAGGTGATCCGGCCCAAGCCAGACTACTTCACCGTGGGCTACTATGGCCTGGGCTTCCCTTCCTTCCTCAGGGTGAGTACATCCCCCACCTTTGGCACCCCACTTCCAGCCCACGCCAACTCCTCCCTCAGTCAACTGTGCAGGGGGAGCTAAAAAAAATGGAAATGAGCTGATCGATTCGTTACCTCCAGATCCGCCGGCTATCTCCCACCAGCCACTCACGCCGATTCAAGTACCTGAGCTTTGTTCGGCTAAGAATCCCTCCTCTTCACACACAAACCCGCTTGCGCACACACCAGAAGGCTTGGCTGCCAAGACACAGAGCTGTAAATCTCTAGCAGGCGTTTGGAGTTGTGGAGTAGAGAGCTGCCCTTCACAACCTGGCTCGGGGGGCGTGACAACCCAGACAGACGGACAGACTGAGAGAGGAGGGGGGGAGGGAGGGAGGGATTTGAAGACACATGGGAAGAGGTAGGGATAGGTGAAGAAAATGAATATGTGTTGTGATGACAGTAAACCTGGGCTTTGGAAGGGGCCTATCGGGGTTCACCCTGGACAGATGGGGGCTTGGGCACCAGACCACTGTAACCTGCTTTTTACTTTCCTCTTTCTCTCACTTTCTTTTTCCCTTCCTCTCTCCCTTTCTGCCTCTTTTCCTTTCTTTGAATTTACTTTTTTCCCTTTCCTCTCATCTCTCTCTTTACATCTCTCTCCCTGTGCTTTCCTCCTTCCTTTCTTTATTTTTCTCTCTCTCCCTCTTACTCTCCCTTTATGTCTCTCTCTCTGTCTCACCCTGAGTCTGCCAGCCTCTCAGCATCACCCTGGAGACCAGGCTGGCTTTTCCCGAATGGCTTTTTTGACAAGAGTGCAGTAGATGGAGCTACTTTGCTTTTAGCCACAGGAGAGCACGCGCATTGTCTAGTGCTCATTCCAGCCATGATGTGACCTGCCTCATCAAATGTCATTGCAATAGATAGATGAGGGAGAGGTGGGAGGAGGGGTTGATTTTACCAGTTCTGTCATCAGTCTACCATTACCTCACTGATGGAAGAAATCAAGCTCCGGACTCGGATGACTAAGACAAAAAAAATAAAAATTGTGCGTATTCCATTACGTTTTCATTCTGTTTCTTTTCGGACTTTTATCCAACAACATAAGAATTGCGCGTATGGAGTAAAGCTAGAAATTCCTCTGTTTTAGTGCTTTTTCTGAAGCTGACATTTATTTCATGTACCAAAGCTAGGGCTTTCCCATGGGACAACACACACAAAGAGCTGCTTTGTCACAGGCTCCCTCCTTCACCAAAGTCCCTGTGTCCGTGTAGAATACAATATCTGACGGTGGTTTTTAAGATTCAGGAATCGTTAGATCATATTTTTGCCCTTCCCTCTCCTAGCAGTGAAACCTGTTCTCCACGGTTCCTTACTTCACTCTGACACCCCCAAACTGCTTCTCTCCAGCCAGGACAGGAGCTCCATTAGAGAGGCTTTTGATGACCGAACCCATGGAAAAAGTGCCCCCCCATACCCACACCCTAGTCTCTTTCACTTGGTTCCATTTCCAGTGGTGTGGTGAGTGCAGTTCCAAAGCCAGGCAGCCTTGTGGGGGGCAGCAGGTGTGTGTCTGACCAGACGACTGGGCGAGACTCCATTAGAGAGACATTCTACAGCACAGAGTTAATTTACTCTCATTTTCCTTACTGTGAAACACGGACAGCATTTGCTGAAATTGCTGCTAAATGTCAGCACGCATAAGAAATGGTAGAAATGCCTTCTTAATGGTAGAAATATCAACAGGGTACGAGAAAGGAATGTGTTGTATGCTCTTGTAGAATCAAGTTTGTTTAAAGTAAAAGCTTGAATCCTCATGTTGTGCATTTTATAATTACATTGGTTCTTTGCCTTGATGGAATGTTTGTATTTGGGCAGCTAATTTTATTTACTTGATAAATGTGTTTTCTCATACAGTTTAACACTTATTTGGATATCTTTCCTGCCTCCGGGAATAGTAAATGAAATGAAGAAATCGATAGCACTGATAAAGACTCATTGATTTTACTGGATGCTTCTTAATCCAGCTACCTATGATTTATTTGTTGCTAATGTAGTAGGACATCTGAACATTAACTAATAATACAAAATCTTTATACTTAGAATAGGCTTTCCCTACTGGTTTGCTTTTCCTTTTGAGGATCTTCATAATGCATATGCTCATTCATTTTTTAAATATTTTTGGGGAACTCATCTTTGTGTTGATATCTGGCTCCTGGTCTCGTGAATCTCTCTGCTGTTTGCCTGCTCTGGTGACTTGGTGCAGATGAGTGTTTCTCCTGAAAAATGCATGGCTCCACATCCTCACACTTCAATATGAACCGGCGTGTTTTGGCATGTTATTTCCCCCCAGACAGAACCCCCTCTACTTTTCAAGTAGAGGGGGTTCTATCACCACCTGCTTTTTTTTATACATTCACACATACGCTCGCACTCACACTAAACTGTCCCATAAAATGCAGGACTTTACACTCTGAAGTGACTTCATGACCTCATCTGTGTTAAGGTGATATGAGCATATGCAGAAAGGAAACAGGGCACGAGGGCAGGAAGTTCAGTATGGATGCGCATGTTATAAGTTACATGTCTTAATTGGAATATCACCAAAAAGAACCCTTAATTGATAGAAATATATCCCTTTTGGTAGTGGATCCTACCAGCAGTTCGATCCGACTCATACTGCAGTTTTAAGTCATCGTCGCGGATCAGAAAATGTTTAGCTCTCCCTTGATTGGAATTCATAACGATACAATAATAGTCATGCAACTTATGACGTGAGAGGCTTGTCCGCTCCTCTGCTAGCCATGACTGCCCCTGCCCTTTTTCCTTCAAGCATTCTTGAAACGCGAGCAGAGCGGATTGATTCGTAGCAACTCAACATGTCCCATAACAACCCCCCCCCAAAAGTCTGCTTTTCTCTTTTCACAGCAATTCTGCATCTAAGCTTTAGGGAATAATTACTTTAAGAAGCAACAGCGGCTGTGTTTCATACTAAGGGCAGTTACATTTTGCAATTGATCTACTGTTCACATGAATTTCAAGCCGTGAGAGGGTATGATCCATACAGATGACGAATTGAGTCCGGTTACACGGCTACACTCTGGCCTTGAGCATGCCCGATGAATAGCGTCACGTGAGTCCCTGCAGGCACGGATCCATTTTTGATCATCTGATGAAACACCCCACTCTTGTTTAAGCCCTGGCCAATGTATTGTCCTTGGGAACCTGGGAATTTATGGAAAACCATTAAGTCTAAAACCAATGTATGCTTTTCACAAGAATTCTGTACGTAGACACGAGGGCAGCACGGAATCATGACAGCTAAACAACCACTCCGGCAGAGGATTTTAGAGGGCTTCTGATTTCTGTATTTGTTATTTTTATTTTATTCTAAGTTTTTCTTTTGGGTGCTTGCCATTTCGAAGAAGCTAAACAGGGACATTATCACCCTCCGAAAACGGAAGTGGCCACTGATGTGTGTGAGTGTAGTCGAGTGGACTCTCCCTGCGTTCAAGTGGCCAACTGTGGAAATCGATGAGCTTTTGTTTCCTTATCACTCAGCACTTTTTTGAGTGCTGTGTTTAATTCATTATTGGGCAGAGGAGAAAGGCCGCAATCGACATTGATGGCGTTAAGCTGCCTAGTGGCAATGCCAAGCTTGTCATAGGTGTTTTTGACTACACTGATTCTAGTTGAAGAGCAGGATCGTTCTGTAGTTGTAGCTCCAAACGCCAGAGGGCTATAAACAATATGATTCAGCATCAAGGCCTCCCGTAGCCACTGAGTCACTGATGAAATGTTGATATAAAATCTCTGGCTTGACTGTTGGTCGCCCACCATGTCGTACCTCCTCTTTCAGGCTCGCTCTCTCTCTCTCTTCCACCAGTAGCTGTAGACATCTGCAAGCTTTAGGTCAAGCCCAGCTAGAATGAGGAGAACCATGAGTGTATTCAATAGAGCTAAGCAAAGAACACTGGGCAGTCCCTGTGAGCCTGCGATAACCGCACCTGTGTCCATCTGGCCTAGACAACATGCCAACTCCTCGCCCCCCCCCCACCCCTCCAATCCAGGTCTTTGATTGGCGGATTACGGTAATGCCTTGTTGTTAACCCATATAGATCTATGGCCACAACTCCCAGCCCTCAGAGCTGTGGCCTTAGTCTTCAGATGGATGCTCACCACATTCCACTGATGGCCCCAACTAATCTCTGTTTTGCAACAGTAAAGAAGCCAATAAAATCTACAATTTTGTTCTTATGTCTCTCTTGCTGGGCAGTGGGGTGTAAGTATAAGTACGTGTAAGTGTGGGAGGGGGAGTGTCTGTGCATCTCAATCTCACAACCCGATTGTGTGTGCACCCAGAACAAGATGTTCATCTACCGAGGGAAGGAGTACGAGCGCTGGGAGGACTTTGTGGCGCGGCTGCTCACACAGTTCCCCAACGCAGAGAAGATGAAGACCACCACAGCCCCCGGCGACGATGTCAAGACCTCCCCTGGACAGTGTATCCTCACCAGAGACCACCGCACACACAATTCTTCATTTCAGTTTCTGTTAATGCAGTTTTATGTGAATAAGGCAGGAATACACGGGTTGCACAGTGCCACAAACAGCTGCGAAACACCTGGATGCACAGCAGGATTTGAAAATTGTGACCATTTTGGTCGCATTTGCTCCTGAAACTGTGTCAAAATTAATTCCGAGAGCATTTGTGCAAGTGCAAGAAATTGTTGTGGTGTGACCTGTTTTCATTTTGTTTACAAAAGGGTTGCTAATTAGCCTACTAAACAGTACATCCCTGCAGTGAGCTGATATAATATCCAGTCCAAAGTTCTGTCCAATAAGAATCAGAATAGGCTTTATTTGCTATCTAAGAAGTTCACACAAAGTATCTTACTGTGGCAGACGTTGGTCAATTGGTTACGCAACCAGTCAAACTTCATATTTACGTTATAAACTGTAAATAAGATTTTCTATTTCTTAAAATTCTTTAGTTAAGATTAGCCACCAGTCACATTCTGTTGCCACTTGACAGGGAGCTAATTTATTATCGCGCTAATAAATTAATAATATGAATCTTTAGTTGCGGTGTTCAGTAATCAATGCTCGATATTCAGTGGATGCTCCTACATTTTTGCTGGTGCTATATATTTTTTTGTTTGGAGCCCCAGACCCACCAAGTAAACAAGTTACCTTTCTTGCCCTCCGCAGCCTTCTCCTCTCGGCTCCCATGTGGACATTTTTTAGGCAAAGCACCCAAAAAACGGCAGTAATTTCATGGTTTTTTATTCCACAACCCAATTACAAATTCGTATCATTTTGCAGGAGAGAACAAATACAAGCGTAGAAAGTTGTAAGCTAGCTCTGATGCTGATGTGCAAATAGACACAGGAGAATATCCTCTGATATGTCTGTGGAATATGAAACGTCAAGCTTTCTGTATTTATTCAACAACATTTGCAGGGCTATGATCTTAACCTGTAGGCTACTATACATTATATTACTACAAAAAGCATCGAAAGGTAATGTAAAATGATGGACGGAAATAAATATGAGAGGGAAGTCTAACATACGATTTCTATTTCTGTCAAATTTGTTAAGTTTAGCCTACTTGCACACCATCCCATTTGTGTGATCCCAGCAATCTGCTGCTATCAACTACCAAAATAAGTTGAATACTGCCGTCACCAGAAGCTTTTTTGTTGCGACAGTAACACTCTAATCTTCAGCATTAATCCATTCATTTCCATTGGCCATATTTTGCCACAAAATGACTTGGTGCTCTCCAACAAATACGTTTTGGCATCCTTTAACGTAAAGGCAATAGGCTAACTATGGTTTGGCGTCATATTTGAGCTGTAGAGTCAACCAGTCAGTCTGTAGCCATGAGAAAAGCTAAACGGGGAAAGCAAGAGACAGTGCGGAAGAATCGTCTGCAAATTAGCAACTTTATCTACAGAAAATACCACCAAGAGAGTGTAATACCCGTTGTAATCAAATTAGGAACCAAAGTAAGGAATCAAAATCTTTTGGATAATGTATCATTGTTGAGAAGTAGGCGAGGCCAACTAGGAGATCCGTGACCCCCCAGTGCATGTTACATGACAACCCAAACAAAAGACACATTTTGGGATGCTGTTCAAATGGCTGTTGGAGCAACAAGTAGCCTAAAAATAGCCTTGCTTATGTTCCAATATCAGCTTGAAATGTGATGACAGAAGTGCAGAGGAGCAGAAACGCTAAGGTCTCGCACTCAAATTGAAGCTTTGTGGCTCTTCTCAGCCGGTGGCTTCCTGCCGGAATACTGGAGTTCTCCTTCATGGCCAGAAACCAGACATCCAGTGTTTCACTGTCAAGCCAATTCTGGAGCTGCCACCCAAGTTCCAGAACAAGCAGGTGTCAGAGCAGATAGTGAGGTACGGGTCCTCTCCTCCCTCCCTCCTTTGCCTTCCTCAGGAACCCTGCACCTGCTCAAGACGGATGGACAAACGGACAGATGGATGCTTGGTTGGATGGATGGTTAGACAGACAGAAAGAAGAAACTTCATTCATCTCCAAAGGGAAACTTGCTCATCAAATAGGCTCCCGTGCGATACGTCCACATTATTTTGTCCACCTCTGGTTCAGAAGGGTAGAGGACAAACAGAAGCAGGGGAGGGAGGTAGGGAGGGAGGGATGGGAAAAGAGCACACTAGGGGAGAGGTGAATAAATCGAAATGTAAATGTGTGTGTGTGTGTGCGGCGTGCAAACAACGTTTGACCTTCCCTGTGTACCCGCTGTTATTGAGTCCAGCCTCAGAGCTGCAGTCACACTGCTCTGCACCTGTGACACCGTTACTGCTCCAGCAAACCATGCCAGCAACCAGCAAACAGCTCTTCTGCCTGCTAGCCAGCCAGCCACACACACTCTGCTGGGCACCTTGGGACACACTCTCAGGAAATGCTCTTGTCAATATACTTGGGTGTTTGCTGAGGGAAATTTCTCTATTTTTCCAAAGGATAGAAATGTATCTTTTTGCTAAATGTGATTTGGTGTTGACCTTATCACTCACTCACTCGTCTCTCACACACACATGCGCACGCACACATACACACTACACTCACACATACACACTACACCCACACATACACACTACACCCACACATACACACTACACCCACACTGGTGCTGGTGTCCTGGGTCTCATCCCCCAGCTCTGATCTGTCTAACAGAACAGGCAGTCTGTTTGCTCGTCTGGTCCGGTGTCAATATGGAACTCTGTTAATGGACCGGATTAGAGAGGCCTTGTGTAGAGACTGATCTGTGCACAGAGCGATGGTCAGGCCGAACTATTTACCCTCTTTCTTTCTACTCTCTCAACTATCTCCCACTGCCTCCTCCCTCCTTCCTTCCATCCTTCCTCCCTACCCTCTCTCTCTACTTTCTCCTACCCTCTCTCCCTCCCTCACACCCTCTCCCTCTCTGTCCCTCACACCGACCCAACCTCCCTCTCTCCCTCCATCCACTGGTCTCATTTCTTTCTCCTTCCTTCCCGTCTTTGCTCCCACCACCCATGCATTCCTCCCTCCATTCATCCTTCCCTTTTCCCTTCATCTATTTCTTTCTCCAAAATATCTCACTATCCCTCTCCTTTTTCTTGTTATCCTCAATGGGAGAATAGTCATGCATAACGGTAGTGTTAAGTGCTCTGCCACATCAGTGGGAATAGACGGTACCAACATATCCAGTCCAGTCTAGCCCATACCCCCTCGACACTAGCCAACATCAGCCCACCCCAAGCCAAGGCTTGCAGCAAGTGTTCACATTTTCACTTCACCCCATGTAACTAGTTTTGCTATTGAAATCACCACCTCTGCCATTTACGACTCAGGTGTAGAAGACCCAGGGCTGGTCAAGCACTTAGCTGGGAGGTAGAAGCAGCCAGAGTGGCCTTATCAGTACCCATCCACCCTGCTCTGCTCTGCTAGGAGCCAGGGAACAGGGATCCATCTTTTATCCAGGGCACATCCCAATCTCCAGCATGTTCAAGCACAGCATGCTCAGAAACATTCCTGGCCTCATCCAAGCACAAAATCTAAAGGTTGACATTGGATGGTTTGTTTGATATTTTATTCATGTCAGCTTGCTAATAGCTCTGAATCAACACACTCAACCATATGGGGTGTCTTCTGGGAGAAAGGAAGCAATATGCTGTTGCAGTCAAGTAGTTGCACACTGCTTTTGAGAGACTCTACTGCCAGCATGCGTGCGTGTGCACGTGCACACGCAAATGTACCAATACTGTACTATCATCTTCCCAGTATGAAAAGTCTATTAACCTATGGTGGTGGGTTCATTCCTGCCTGCTAGCTGCCTTGTCACACTCCTAGGCAGCCTACTTCCTCTTCAGAAGGACAGTCGCTTCCTTCGACCTTTCAAAGGAGTTCATTTCCTGTGTATATGAGGGTGATCTGGCTGCAGACAGCCAGGGGAAGTGAGACTGGACTTCTGTCCGCTCCAGGTCGACCCCGGGAGTCCTGTGTTTGACCCCCTCGGTGACACTATCAAGTCACAACATTCGAAACATTTCAACCGATTTCTGGTCTCGCCCCTCAGCTTCTACACGGTGAACGAGGTCCATAAGTTTCAGTATTCCAGACCGGTGAGGAAGGGGGAGAAGGATCCAGACAACGAGTTTGCGGTAATACCTTTATGTTTGTTATCTCTCTCTGTCTCTCTCTCGCTCTCCTTCATGCTCCTTTACAACTGCCAGTACATTTGCTTACTAGTAAAAGCCAAGTCCTTTGTGTGATAGGTGGACATCAGCGTGGTGATTTTGTGTTGAAGTAAGCTTTGCCAGGGCTATTTGCTCATACTTATCTTTCTAGGTCATCTGTGTACTGTTTATCTGATGGCTTGTATCTTACAAGAGATCAATTACACCAGTTGTGAACTACAACTCTCATTGACGCTTTGTAGGATCAGATCAGCCAGACGTTCTTTGACACTTCCAACACCAGCTCCTGTCCCTCACCATGCTCACTGTCTGGCCATTCTTCATCCGTGCCTCTCGTATTACTGACAGAGCGACCAGCCTGTCACCTGTAGCGTTAAAGCGGTGACGTTATGTTGTCGTCGCTCTCGCTGTTCCCAAACGCCCGCCTACACCACCACCAAGCCCGGTCAGCGCTGCGATGCAGACCAGGGGCAACAGACAGATGCTGTCTCTCACAAATCTCAGTCTAGTCTGAATAAGAGAGGAAAGGCTCACACGGAGACGCACAGGAGCATGCTCTTCACCCGGCCCCCCCACAAACCTTTGTTTTCTCCCCAGTCAGTTGGTCTGATAACGTAGGCTCGGCTGTAGGGAGGGTTGGAGTGAACTGCGTTGCTGGGTCATTCAGGAATGGCGTGCGTGCTGGCCTTCATGAGCTGCCAGGGAGCAAAATCAGCAGACCTTTCTCCATGGCTTAACCAGGGCCGAGCTCCTCCTGCTCTTCCTCCTCCCTCCTCCCCTTCCTTCTCTCTCTCCACATCTTTCTCCTCTTTCCTCTTTTACCAGGCTGGTCTCCTTCCCCCATCTTCTTCCTCCTGCCCTCCCCAGTCTCCATCTTTTCCTTCTCCTCGTCCCTCCCTCCTACTCCTCCTATGCCTACAGTTCACCACTCAGCCTGTCCCAGACACTTTTAGTGCACAATCCCCTCCCCCACTTCATATTTGTCATCAGGCACAGATGCTCACTTTCACTGTATTAAGGTAAACACGGTTACACCCACAAGCTGTTCCTGGTTGGCTAGTTAGCCAGCACTAATCTGTTCTTCTGTGTCCCTGGTTCCACCGCAGAACATGTGGATCGAGAGGACCACGTACGCCACGGCCTACAAGCTGCCCGGAATCCTGCGCTGGTTCGAGGTCCAGTCCGTTTCCACGGTAAGTGCGGTGGGGAGGGGGGGGGAAGAGACTGGAAGGGGCGTGGTAATAAGAGAAAGGGGAGGGAGAGGGGGAGAAATGGAGGAAAAGGGATGAATATAATTTGTCTACATAACGGGTGTGGACAGCACTATGGACCCAGGCAGGCCAGGCTGGTCTCTAGTTGCATGAATTGCCCAACGCTGCTAATTGATTTACTGACGCATATCCTCAAGGACGCTTCTGTGAAAAATAGATGCACAGCAAAGAACCATACAACTGAGAACTCTCCAGATTCCAAAGGTTGTTACTGTTGATAGAATGATCTGGATTCCGTGCCACAATCGTTCATGCGACTGAATAATTTCCAAAGGATTATTTGCATTTAGAGTTGCCCAGGACCGGTGAGTTGTGGGCTTCTGGGTGGTGGTATTGACAGGAAGTGAGCTTCGAGACGGGGAGGTGGATAGCAGGGCCAGTGTGTCTGTTTCCTCAGAGGAGGGGATCTGCGGTTTCAAAGGAGACTAGACGCAGACCTTCTTGCCTTTAATGTGCCGCTATTTGATCTGAAAACAAACAGGGTACTTAGCCTAACTAGGCTTCCTTTAGTATTCCACACTCAATTAACGCTTTAGTTGTCATTTTTATTACTCTTTCATGTCAGTGGTTGTGTCTCTCTCTGTGTTTCTCCCTCTCTCATTCATGTCCTCTTTTTTCTCTCCCTTTGTCTCTCCTCTGTCTCTCTCTTTCTCTCTCATAATGCTCCTCTCTCTTTCCCAAACGCCGCTTTTCATATCAGTCCTCTCTCTCTCTCCCTCCATCTCATTTCTTTCCTCTCTTTCTCACGGTCTCATCTCTCACTTCTCCTCTCTCTGCCTCTCCCTCTCTCTCTCCTCCCCTTGCCTGTGTGGTTGCTGTGAGAATATCTCCAGACACTGTACTTATCATCCAGCACGGCTGATATTGGCTGTCTGTGAATCAGACTGGAGTCAACGCCACACACACACTCGTATGGATACACACACATTCCTACACACACCCCTTCTCAAAGACATGGCCAGAGGGGTGTTTTCACATCTCCTACTAGCTATCATATTGTTTGTGCTTTACCTAAACTGAAAGGTATATGTCACCCATTGTCTTCCTGTGAACCTTCCCCTTCTACCATATAATCAGATAAAACGTTTACTTTTGCAGCTCATATTGTCGCACACCCAACCATCAAAGAAAAGGAATGTGGCATGAGTGGTGTAGACCCAGTTGGCAAAGCCAAACGACTTTCCTTTATTTATTCAAGTTTCCTTTTTGGTCCTAATAAGTCTGAAGGGAGACTCAACACAATAAAGCCATCCATCTGACTGCAGTTTCAACTCCGGCCCCCGAGCGAGCCCAGATTGGATGAGCACAGATTGAGGCTTTTGCAGGCTTGTTGCACGACTCCCATCTATATTTGCGCTGGCACAACCATGCCTTGACATTCCACATCCCCTTTGTTTCTCAATAGGGATTAATAACCGGCCCCGAAGATGATTTATTTTCAGAAATCAAATCAGTGTATGATGCTCATTTAATCCTGACACTAATATTTGGTGGAGAGAAATCCCTGGTGCAGATGGAGATGGAGAGAGACCCAAAACCACAATCTCCCAAGAATGTAGCAGCTCTGCTGAGACCAATGAGTCACTGGTCCAATACTTGTTGTGCTGGGCGTTATGACTGACAACCTTCATGTCAGGTGGATCATAGTGTACCATCCTGGGGTCCAAGTTATGTTAATACGGTGGTTAGGCACCAAGCTTTCTTTTCAATTATTTGCGATATCATTTTCATGGTCCAAAATCCCTTCTACGAATGTCTTCAGCGTGTTTCGTGATGTTGGATGTGCCACGGTGTAAATCACCTTTTTGTCAAGAACGAAAGGTTTCAGACTGACAAAGTCTGAGATCAGTGTCAAACTCACTTCCTCATACTGTGCCCCCTGGTTCCCCCCGTTCTGCAGGAAGAGATTAGCCCCTTGGAAAACGCAATGGAAACAATGCAACTGACCAATGAGAAGATCTCCAGCATTGTGCAGAGGCACCAGAATGACTCCAACCTTCCCATCAACCCCCTCTCCATGCTGCTTAATGGCATAGTGGACCCAGCTGTCATGGGCGGTTTTACCAACTACGAGAAGGCAAGGACAGCACACGCACACACGCACCTGATGACAAACACACATACCTGATGACACTCATCTGATGACATGCACACACTTGATGACACATGGGCCTCTCAACAAAGTCACATGCATTACAACCTCTGGGGATCCTGAACACAAGCTTATTATTATTATTATTATGATTATTATTAGGTTCATTCTGAGTCAGAAGTGAATGTGTGAAGCATTATGACAGCATCATCTCTCATCTTGAGCTGTTTACTGATCGTTATGTAGACGTCAAGAGTAGGTCTCTTTTTCATGGTATTTCAGCATTCTTTTCAGGTCTCCACATCCCCCTCAGCCATGAAACAGCTCTGCCTCTTGACTGCTTGCCTGCCTGTACTCCAGCTATTCAACTTGTTTTCTCGCCATGTTTATGGTGACATTTGGCGTCTGTGTGAGAAATCTTTCTGCCTAGGGTTCCGTCATAAAAAGTCATAGCTGGTTGGTTTCCATTATATATCACAGGTCCAAATGGATCCATTAGTGTCAGTAGCAATAGTCTGCTGTGAGTCAGAGAGAGAGCGAACCCTCTCTCCTAGGACATCATCTTTCTGTAAAGTAGTGGAGGTGATGCAAAAGAGAAGACTGTCTAGGTTGAATCAGTTGTCTCATTTTTCGCTCTTTACTCCCCCTCCCACTTCCTCGTCTCAACGTCCCTCTCATCCTCTCTCCAATTCGCTCTGCCTCACCCCTCTTATCTGCCTCCCCCACCATTACCCTCCTCCTTTGAACCACATTTCTCTTCTCTTTGTTTCCCACCTCTCCTCCCTCCCCTCTCCTTCTTCCCTCTGTCCTCTTCTTCTTCCCTCTCTCCTTCTTCCCTATCACCTCTCCTCTCTTGTCTCCTTTCCTCCCCTCCCTCTCCTCTCCTCTGTCTCCTCCCTTCCCTCTCTCTTCCCTCTCCTCTCCTTCTCCCCTCTCCTCCCATCCATCTCCTCCCCTCTCTTTCCTCCCTCTCTTTCCCCTTGCCTCCCTCTCCGCTCCTCCTTCTCTCTCCTCTTCTCCCACTCTCCTCCCTCTCCTGTCCTCCTTCTCAACTCTCCTCCCGCTCGTCTCCTCTCCTCCCTCTCCCCTCTCTTCTTTTCCTCTCATCTTCTCCTTCTCCCCCTCGTCCTCTCTCTCCTCTCCTCTTCGCCCCCTCTCCTCTGCTCCTTCTTCCTCTCCTCCTTCTCTTCTCTCTCCCCCCTATCTCCTCACCTTTACTCCCTGCCTCCTGTCTCGCCCCCTGGAACCCTGCAGGCCTTCTTCACTGACAGATACATACAGGAGCACCCTGAAGACAAGGAGAAGATCGACAAGCTGAAGGACCTCATCGCCTGGCAGGTGAGACCTCACCCCATCCCTTCTGGAACACACACACAATCTCCTCTGAAACACACACACAATCTCCTGCCAACAATCAGTATTTATTTATATAGCTCATAAAAACAACCCAGGTTGACGAAAGTGCTGAACAAGCTATAAAACAACAATCAAGACATGCAATAACAATAGACAATACATTTGCAGAAGAAAAAGGAAGATCAAGGAATGTTAAAAGCCAGGAATCATAGAGATGTTTGGAGCGGAAATGCGAGTTCTTGCAGATCTAATGTGTGTTGGAAGACTGCTCCATAACTGTGGTCCAGGAGCAGACGAGACACGATCTCCTCTGTTCTAAGGTTTAGACCTGGGAACACACAAGCACTCCAGATTCAGTAGATCCAGGAGGTCTCCATGTGATGTAGGGGTGCTGCAAGTCAGAGTACTGTGGCGCCTGGTTAAGGAGATATTTCAAATACAACCATTAACATTTTAAGATTAATTCTAAATTTAACTGTAAGGCAGCGCAATGAAATCAAGACCGAAGAATCGTAGTCACAGCTTCGTTGCGGTTTTGTATAAGCGTGAAATAGAGGACTGGGGAGCGCCAATGTTATATGAGTTACAGTAATCCAGACAAGAAGTAACAAAAGCATGAATTACTGTTTCAAATGTGCTAAAATGCAAGAATGGCTTAACCTTAGTTAGCAAACGAAGATGATAAAACCGTTATTTTAACATAACGCTTTTCTACTTATCTGCTCCACTGGAACACACACATTCCTTCTTTTCTTGAACACACACACTCAATCACCTCTGGAGCAAACACACCATCTCCTCTGGAACACACACACACCCCATCTCCACTACACACCTCCTTCACAAGTCCTTCCTCCCAGAAGCCTTCAAATATTCTGGGCTATAATAGTGGGGGTCCGGGTCTATATGTCCCAGCATTTATCTGTGACCCAGAGGTAAACAAGGTCAAGCACAGCAAGGAGCTCTTCACAGGCTGCTGACAGCAGCGTTCACATCTTCAACCAGCATCTCCCACTGCCGCCATGGGCAGAACTTCGCAGGCGATGCTAACTGAACCCATAGTCACTGTATGTGTGTGTGTGTGTGTGGTGGGGCGGGGCGGTGAGCAGAACTAAAAGTAGTAGAGTTGCTGCTGAAGCAAGCAGTCTGGAGTTAGCAGGCTGCTACTTCTTACCAATGAGAGGAGATGGGCTTGTTTCTGCATGGTCTGCACCATATCGCTGAGCCTGGCCGAAGTGCACACACAGCACAACACTCTCACAGCATTGTGAGTACACACACACCGTATGATGGAACCTGCGTGAACACATAGTGGCATGAACACACTGGCGCGCACACCGCATCAGAAACACACGCACACCGCAACACTCGCACACGGCACACACACCAGCGTGAACGCTCACACCGTACGCAGTACAACGCACAGCAGGGCTCAGCCAATCCCATTGTGTACATCATAACATCCCTCAGCCCTAAAGCAGCTCATTGTTGTTTTCAATCATGTCACCCTCTCCTTCACACCACAAGCTCTAGTAAGTCAATACCCCCCCCCCCCCGCCCCTCCCTAAAGAGCTGTAACCTTGCACTTCCTGAACCAGCCTCACAGAAACAGACCTGAGATGGCTACAGGACCACCATTATGTACTGGAGACTCGGCAGGGAACAGAGATGTAGGGAGCATCTGTAAGGTTTACCTCCTAATAGGTCCCTTCGAGTTGGAAAGGAAAGCTGCTTTAATTAGGGGTTGTTCTTGTTTGCTGAATCCTAATAGGTCATACCCAGAGTTGAGTTTGTTTGCATTCCTCTGCAGAGCACCAGAGTCGGATGTGGGAAGTTTCGACATCCCTGTTCTGTACGAGGTGGTTATACGGCTGCAATATATCTCTCTGTCTAGTTGTGGATACACTTTCATTTCCCCTTACGGACTTCCATCGAGGTGTACACTAGAACCCATTTAGCCGGCTTTCATGTGTAAGAAATTAATTTTCAGTCTGACAGATGTGGGTGAAGGTGTTCAGTCAGTCTCCTGTCAGAAGATCAGGATGTTGGGGAGAGAGGGGGGGGGACTGTTCATTTTGACTGTGGTTAGAGGCGGGGGGTTGATGAATTAGCACCAATACTTTGGCATTTCCACTAGAGCAGCCTGCTTTCTGGGGTCAGAAGACACACATCCTGGGTATTTATATCCACCTTCCAACCCACATATGATTCATCCAAAGTGGCATGCGGCCACTAATTTACACACATGTTAATGGAATATCCTTTTTTCATACCCAGAATGCTATAATACAACTCCCGCCAAGCTAAAAATGAAAAAAAATCCCAAGCTCGAATTGTTTTTGAACTGGATGTATAAATGTATTTATGTCGGTGAATGTTTTTGGCGGTAGAAAGACAGCCAAGTCTGTGAATCACAGGAAGTTGTTGCTAACCACTTTCAGGGAGACGAGGGGTCGGCTCTCCGAACAGCAGCAGCTGTCCTTCTCACTCGCCACGCCTGCCTCGTTTGTCAACCTAAACTCCAATCTGTTGAACGCAGATCAACAACTCAGGGCCTATTCCTGTCTACCAGATAAACATCAAGGAAGGAGGCACCAGCTGTAAAGCAACTCACTACCCTCTCCTCCCCACAGCCTTGGAGGAGGTGGCAGGAGCGCCCCCGCTTGCAGGGCCACTCATGTCACGCGTTCTTGGTGGGGTGCTTGGCCCTGAGCCAGTCCAGATGACAAGCCCGCGCAGCGTTCAGAAGCGTAAAACCACATCGAGAGGTGATCTGTTTCCACGGCGTGGCGGTCGATGCCCCAGGGGTACACCCCTGGGCTGGTGTTGTTGGCTGGCTTGTTGGCACAGATTCACTGGAGCCACATAGAACACAAGCTGGGCAAACACAGTGTAGCTGGAAGACAGACATCTTACCCTTCTTTACATCTGGGTTTTTTCATTATTATAATTTTTTCATAAATCCTTTGTCAAAGTCTCTGCACTCCCTCTCTTTCAAACACACACACACAGGGATAATAAAGCCTGAATGCCTTTAATCCTGGATCATAGCAGGCACCTCAAACACCATCTGGCTGCTCCGCATGTCCCCTGGACAACAGTCTCTCGCCACCCCTCTGTTCCCTGACCTGGAAGTGACCCCACACCGCAGAGCCAGCCACAGAATGGAGGCAGGAGCTCCTCTCTCTTCTTCTGTGGTGTCATATGGTGGGTGAAGGTTAGCGTCTAGTTGGCATGCCAGTCGCTCCGGAGTCCAATTAGGCAACATTAAACACTGGCGTTAGGCAAGGCTCCATAGGGGATGATGGTTCCTCTGAACTTTTCCAGAGCCTTCAGACAAAATGATACTACACTCCTGTGAGATGGCATTGATGTTATGTCATGCTTGTGTTTGGAGGTGTCATTGTTATGCAACATGCCGGTTATTCCTCTCCCTCACCCTGTCTCCCCCGGGAGAGAGAGCCATTCTGTTGCCATGCCGCCACACTGCTGTTATGTCATCCTGGAGAGCTATAAAAAGACGCGGGTATCCTGGGAGACCTGGGACTTGCCTCTGCTTTAATTATCTGCCCTTCTCCCTCGGTCTGGCTGCCTGTTTCTGTCTGTCTTTCCCCATCCTGCTGTCCCCCTCCTCTCCATCTCTGTTGTTTCTGAAGAGTTCCCTGTGATGTGAAGGCGTGGTTTGGGGGAGTCCTCCAGGGGGGGGGGGGGGGGGGGATTAGGGTTAGGGGGGGAAGGGGTGCGCCAGAGCCCTAGCTCGTTTGTCTCCACACAGGAAGTTGCTTCGGGTTGTTTGTGATATGGGGACTCGGAGCACACAGGTGCCATTCTGGCCTGATGTACTCCCGAGGCATGGCCCAAACAATACCCCCCCCCCCCCCTCCACCAGCCCACAAGATCTGTTGACGCATTGCCGGGTGAATATTACTGGAGATTGCATCACATGAAAGGGTGCAGCTCTGTCTATCCTAGTTGGGTAACTGAGTGAAGCCAGACCAGTCAGTGACTCGTCGGCAGCAGCAGGCAGAGGAGGAAAGACCAGAGGAAGAACACACACATTCGACCTCTATGCTTCTTGGTTTGTCTCTCTATTTCTGCCTCAATTTCGGATGTCTCTTCGCTCTTTCGACTTCTGGATTTCTTTTTTTCTGTCTTTCCCTCTCTTGTCTCGCACTCACCCCCTCTCCCTCAATGCCAGACTCTTCACACACCATTTCTTGAGCTCCAAGCAAATCCTTCCCTCCAGCTGCTTTTGGCTGTAGATACCTTTGTCATGAAAGGCCCTGTGCTCTTGAGATGCCGGGGGTAGAGTGTGCTGCAGAGGCTCACGCAACAGCTTTTGTAATGAGATCTGTCTTCGTTTTCACTGGAGCCACACAAAGACCAGCGCAAGAGCATCGTTCATATTTACCTTTTGCAGGATTTCCCTGGGTTAGTTCTGGCTTGACACGTGATACTACTTCTTGTGGTATTTTTCAGCTTCATGGTGGTCGAAAACAGACTTCTAAATTCCAAAAACGTCCAGCATTTTCCCTCAGACAAAAACCATTATCTGTATTCTCACTCTGCAGAGAAACAAACTCTCCGCCCCACCCCCACAACCTCCTCTTGCCAGATATAGTTAGGAGAGTGACCTCAGATAGACACCAGCGGCGTGTGTTCCCTAATTACCTGGTGCCCGGAGTTTACAGTGTCAGGTACTACGTTGCATAGTGTCGTTTAGCTGCCTTAATGCTAGACAGCAGAACTAGCCTGTATCCTCTGTAGCCTGTAGCCTCAGACATGTGTGCATCATGTAATCCCCACATCTGTTTCTTAGTGTGTGTGTGTGTCTGTGTGACTGTGTGTGTACGTATGTCCTCTCCATCTCCGTATGTCCCAGGAATCCAAGAGTACACCATCTCGCTGACTCCTGAAGGGGGGCAGTTGTCAGGCAGGGGATGAGGTGACCATGGCAACCAGGATTTGCAAATGCCTTTTTTTATAATGAAGATTTTATTCGTTTATTTGTCGACAGGCTAGGAGTCGGTAGAAATGCATATGCTCACACACACACACACACATTTGCGCACACTGACACACACGCACACACACTGGGCTCTTGGGCTCTGTTGTGTGTCCATTGGTGAGATTCCGTGGTTGTGGGATCTGCGGGGATGGTGTTTCATCTCAAGTATGTCAACATGGTATGCAGCTTTTTTGGTGCGGTTTGTTGGATGTGCTGAGCCTGTGTGTGTTTTAGATCCCCTACCTGGCCGAAGGCGTGCGTATCCACGGGGAGAAGGTCACAGAGGCACTTAGGCCATTCCACGATCGCCTGGAGGCTTGCTTCAAGCAGCTCCGCGAGAAGGTGGAGAAACAGTATGGAGTCAAGACCTTGGTAAGACCACCCCACCCCCCCTCCACATACACACACACACAGCTCATCCCTCCAGTCCCATACAGCTTACTCTACTGTCAATGTCAACACAAATTTAAAACCTATAGGACTGCAAAGCAGATACATCCTCTTGTTTTGGGTGTTAAAGTATTCACAGTGATTTACAATTTGAAGAGATGTTTGCTGAGGCTAAGCTAGTCATGTTTTCCCCATCGCTTCCAGCTCTTAATACTTTTCCCTGTGCTTTAATCCTTTAAATAGGGAGCGGGGTGCCCTAAGTCATCTGTGTGAATGAGGGGAATTCCGCTGTCAAAATCCCATAGCCTCTCTACCAGCGTTTCTTATAATGACTGGCCTAGCTTGTAGCTAGCTGTCTCCATGCAGGAACATGCCAAAGGTCTTAGAGATTGTGGCCACAGCGTGACCTTTCAGAGAGAAGAAACCAGCACTTATCTGGGCATTGTGATGAGGGCCATCCCCCCACAGATTTAGCAAGAGTAAGCATTTCAAAGGACACATTTGGACACGCATGCTAACTGAAGATGGCTTTCATTACTCAGACTTTCTGACCAAGCCCCCTGCCCAGGCCATCTCCATGCGGCAGTGCCCTTCTGATTTATACCAGTAACAAGTTTCATGAAACAGTAGCCCGACTGTGAGCCAGGAACATTTTGAAAAGAATTGAAAATGCTGTCTTCACTGACTAAAACAGTTGCTTTAATTTTGTTTTGTTTTTCTTTGATATGTTATTGGTTTTGGTGTTCGACCAAGTGCATCATGAAGTTTTGGTTTTGGCTCTGAATTTTCATTGTGGTTCCTCCCTCTCCCCAAACTACAACGGCAAACTTCGCTTCATGTTCTAATTCATCATTGTCTTCTTTCTGTTCAACAGCTGTCGTACAAGTCAGACAATATCTTGTAGGGGACAGTACACCAACTTTATAGGACCAAGAATAGGCACCAGACCCTGACTCAGGTGTTGACTGTAGGCAAGACCAGAAGGACTGACATTTTCTAAATCCATAATCCAGGCTGGAAGAGATGAATATGGCCAGATATGGCTGTTCTGGAATATGGGTAGGGGACCAGGGTTAGGCAGGACAAACTGGTCAAGGACATAGGACCCAGAGGATGTTAGGTGTGGAGCTTTGCCACTACATAGATTGGGTATCGAGTTTTTTGGGGTTGAGGATGAAATGTGCTGTCGGTTTATGTGGTTGAATGACAAGTTTCTGTGAGAAACGGTTAAGAGTTTAAACTGATTTTTCACTGCGTATGCGTGTCTGTCAGCAGCCGTCGGCAGACGAGCGTCGGGGGAGTCGTCCTCGCTCCATGGTGCGCTCCTTCACCATGCCCTCCTCCCAGAGACCCCTGTCTGTGGCCTCCGTCACCTCCATCTCCTCTGACAACTCTCCCTCTAGACCTGGTTCAGATGGGTGAGTCTCCCACCCAACACCCCCGAGACACCACACCTGCAGCCACAGACGTTCAGGCCCACCTTAACAACCTTAAAGGCACGGTTGCTACGTTTGACGAACCTAGCAATTTTGGCTTAGGTTCGGAAGGATTCTAACCTAGCAACCGCAACCCTTCCCACAAAGTTATGAACAATTTGATCTGCATGACTACTGCCAGGCAGAGGTAGGTAGGTCAGGGGTAGGTAGTTAGATAGTAGGTAGGTCGACCAATCTAATAATTTCATTCGGTCCAAATTTCGTCCAATCATTAAGGTTATCTGAACTTGAGAAATTGTAATGTGTTTGAAAGTCCACAGGTATCAGATTTATTTAATTGGACTGTAAAACCTTAAGATTTATTGGTTGCAATCAGGATGTAGAAGTTTACGTCAGGAGATATGACAGAAAGTTTGTCTCAACAACATGACCAACCCTGCCTTTAACTATTACCAATATTCAAATATTTTTTTAATCCAAATAGTTCAATAAACATACATCCTTACATCCACCCCACACATACTCACATGCCCCCCACCCCAGTTTTACCCTAGAGCCCCTCCTACCAAAGAAGCAGCACACCAAATCCCAGGACAAGCTGGACCGCGACGAGCCTGAGAGAGACCGGAAGGACCGGAAGAAGGAGAAGAGGAACAGCAAGCACCAGGAGCTCTTCGACAAAGAGCTGAAGACCACCGACATCTCCCTGCAGCCGACCGAGGCCGTTATACTGTCAGAGACGGTGAGAGACCCTCCCATCCTCAACTCCTCCCTGCCTCTCCTCCTCCTCTCTCCTCCCACCTTCTCCTCCCACCTACCTCTTATTTCGCTCATTTAGCTTCATCCAGTCCACCGTTCCCTCCCTCCCTCCTTCCCCTTCCTCCCCTCAACTCTCTGCCTGTCTCCATGTCTCCTCTCCTGCCCTCTCCTTCCCAGGCATTGAGCATCAAAGCGCTCCCTCCCAGAGGGATTAAGGCAGGGTTAATGGAATTAAGATAGGGATCAGAACGGGGCCCTGGGGGTGGAGGGGTGGGGTTTGCCCTGCAGGTGGATCCACCTGACTGCCCTCTGATTGGCCCTCTGGCTTCCTGGTGCCTGGGGGGGGCAGTTAAGAGCATATACAGAGATGACTGATCTGAATGGGGGAATGGGGAGAATGTGTCGTTAGGGAGCGAGTCACACTATAGGCATGGATAAATAAAACCTAGTGTGCCATCAATGATCGGTGACAACAAATATGGTTATTGTGGGCTATCAAGGGTCTTTGTAAAATAGGACCTGCTTCTGCTAATGCAAATAGCTGGCTTCATATTTGCATGCTCCAGGAGAAAACGAGATGGGCAAAGTCAATGAGCAAGAAAGCAATTTTCCCTTAAAACGATTTTTTATTGATCTCCCGCTTGTTATATTTCAGCTTACACACAATTAGTTTTCAGTATGATACATCCCTTTAGGAGATGTTCTATTGACTCAGTGTGTCATTTATTTGTCTTCTGTCACTACTTCAAAATGGCTAATATAGTCCTGCTGCTCACTGTATGTGCTTGTGTGGTGTGCAGTTGTGTGGGTGTGCGATATGCAGTTTTTGGATAAGAGAGACTGGCCTCTTTCTGAGGTCACATACAGATATGGAACGCATATGTCCAGACTCACTGGAGACAAGCAAGTAGGAAATATGTAGAAACAGGCTTTGTTGAGTTACGATGTTGACACCTGGGTACATTAAACCTGTCTGCTTTTTTACTGTGTCTCTTTAATGTACATTTTTATGTACATTCTGTGGAAATTATATTTACAATGTATATTCCTTGTATATAAGGACGTTTGTGATCCATGTTTACTCTTTTGTCTACTCTGTCATGGAAGGTCACACGATCCAAGCTTGTTCTAATAAACAAAGTCAACTCTCTTTCATTATTGTGTATCTTCCTGGCTACTGACTGACATCATCCTAATAGTGTGTGTGTGTGTGTGTGTGTGTGTGTGTGTGTGTGTGTCCACAGATCAGCCCACTGCGGCCCCAAAGACCAAAAAGCCAGGTGCTCAACCTGCAAGGGGTGGAGCGCCGCCTCTCTGTGTCTCCCGGACCCCCCTCTTCCTCCCCTGCTGCCGGCCCCCCGCCCATCACCCCCAGGAACAAGATCTCCTTCAGCCTGCACACAGGCTCCAGTAAGTAGCCTCTGCATTAGCACACACTTACCTGGACCCTCACCGCCTGGCTATCTAACTAGCTACCTGCGTAGGCCTGTTCAGCTTCAAGAATGGTGTCTCACAGGATACCGACACTCACTGCAAACAGGCTGGCTATCAAAATGCCTCAATGTCAAATTTTACAATAGAATTGTTCAGCATGTATTCTGATCGAAGCCCCCCCCCCCCTTCCTCAGCTCTGGAGCTCAACGGGACAGGCTGTAAAGGCGAGACGCCACCCCCCCTACCGGTGAAGGGCAGCACGGCCGACTATGGGAACCTACAAGATAATCAGGACTCAGCCAGCCCCTCCACACCACCGCCACCCCCGCCACATCACCGGGTAGGTGTGACCTCCGGAACAGAAGCAGCAGCTCCTTAACTGTGCCTTGTTAGGCCCACGCTAAACCAGATACCCTCTTCTGGGCAGGGACACTGTGAGACTGACTGACTGACTGACTGACTGACTGACTGACTGACTGCCTGGCTGGCTGACTGACTGGCTGACTGAGCGAGCATGTGTGGGATAGCTATTCGTGTGTGCTGAGGCCGTCTCCGGCCCCACCAGCGGAGGAGCCATGGCGACGCCCCTCAGCCCTTATTTACTCTCTCGCCCTCTCTCCTTCAGGGACGTGATTGATTCGATGATTACTTTACCTTTCACATCCATCAGATGCACTCCCCACCTCGGCTCATTGGAAACTCTCTCCCCCCCTCTGTGCCTCTCTGTTAACTAATCTTATTTATCCTCTGTCACAGCCGCCAGACAGGTAGTAGAGCGGGCTGGTGTGAGTAACAGGCATGCGGAGACCAGACAGTGATTTAGTACAAGCAGATGTTCCTGTGCAAGACTGACAGCAGGCAGGATCTTAGTCCTTGACTCAGGAACAAAGACGTTGTCGTGTTTGGGGGGAAAACGGCCTGAGACACTGGGAGATATTTCTCGTCCTCACCCATCAGGAAGTCAGAACTTAGAACTTTAGAACTTGGCCCTCCCAGACAGTGAGTCAGGCTTCTGTGCCTTCCTTCCAGTGGAATAGCATTGATGTTGTCCATTTTCTTTCCACCCCTCCTCACAGCCTCTGCCTCCGCCGCTGCCCAGCAAGACCCCCCCTCCACCCCCTCCCAAGACCACCAGAAAACAGGCATCCATTGATTCAGGAATTGTGCAATGAGCAAAGACAGTGGCAAATCCAGAGACCTCTCTTCTTCACACACACACACACACACACACACACACACACACACACACACACACACACATGAGGTCTGACAAGATGAATACCTCACTGCAGCTCCTGTCCTCTACTATAGCCTCCAGTGGGGTGATATCTCCCATTGGGTATGTGTTGCAAACATCACTGGGCGTGACTGGGCACACACCTCCCTCCCACAACCTGCAACAGGCCTGATGTCGTGGTCACACTCTTTCTAAAAGACACGAGAGCGCACTGATAGTCTTATTTTATTTCCGCAATTATATCTTTTTTCCTTCTTTAAAAAAAATCCATATTCCCACTATGTACAGAGGTTTGTATATATGATTTAATTGTAATTTTTTATGTGGCTGTTATGATGATGTTTTTATATTAACATGACAAAAGGTTTCTTGGCATTTATATCCAAAAAAGGGCTTCTTAATTTTGAAATGACAGGTACAGTAAGTAAAGCGTGCCTGTCATTGATTTTACTGGTCAGATTGTGTTTTTGGAGTGCACACCACTAACTCCTTCTCACTTTATCATTGTACAGGATGTGCTGTAACCTTAGATTAAGTAACAATGCCCCTCCACACAATTCACTACTGACTTCTGAATAAACTTTGCAAATGTATGTTTTTTTTTTACATGTTGTGGCCTCATTTGATTTGACTTTCAGCAATATGCAAATGATTGTGTCATTCCATGGAGCCACCACTGTTTCGTACCTTGATTAAAGTGTGAGAAGCAACTGTCTGTCTACTTAACTGACAGCAGCAGCAGTACTGGATTATCAAAAAGAGTAGGTCTCGACCGGAGGGAAACATTCAGATAGCTGTGAACCCTGTATGGAATTACAGAGTCTAGTAAACAAACTACCACCAAACCACCATAGCTATCTTTTTTTAGCGGAAGCAATTTTGCGTGATCTGAATTCTTGTTGTGTGTAGCATACACAGTTATACGCTTCTCTCAGTAATACAACACTAAGCTCCATCGACAGGTTCATTTGTGATCTCATAATGTTGTTTCCCCCTCGTGTCTCCTGAATTGTCATAATTTTGTGTAGCTGAACCTCACATCAGCTATGCACACCAAGGGACACATTCCAAATAGCAGTGAGCAAATGGATGTTCATGAAGTGTTGAGACTTCCCACTTTAGTTGTGTTGCTCTGATTACCGCAGCATCCCTCTGAATACGCAGTCTAATCAGCGGGACTAGAAGTGCATTCCGACACTTGGTAGATGATAATGTGTTTGTCACATTTGAGCGGCCCATGTTTGGTTTTAATAGAAATTGATTGGGATTTACAATGTTATGTCGATGCTTTATCTGTAGCTTGTCAGCACCAAATTGATTTATGCGTTTTAACGAGCTGCAAAATAAATTGGGTTACTTTGAGTCTCGGTGGAATACACAATAGCTATAAGTCTCAAATGAAACCTATCAGTGAAGCTTATGGCACATGCTTGGGCGTTGGAAATCTTGATTGATAAATGGTAGCTAATCCTATTAGCTCCCAGAAAGAGATCTTCTTGCCAGGAGCCTTGAAAAGTGTCTTAAAGCACACAACGCTCCTGCCTTTTTTGGAGAATGTGGCCTTTTATATGCTCCTCCTCAGGGTTGCTATGGCTACTGTAGACAGAGTGCACTTCAACGCTATTTTGAAGATAAAAAGCTTTTTTACTGCATCTGGAAAAGCACAGGTAGAGTTTTGGAGAACTCTGTTCTGAATGCAGCTTTCTTTGTCTTATCCAACAACGAGAAAACAAGCTGTAGAAGCAAATTTAATTCTACATGATTATATTTCTGAACTTGTGACTTGAGGTCTGTGTGTCCTTATACAATTCACTCCAAAGAAAAAATGTTTTTCATGGCACCGTAACTCTTAGCCCTGAAGCTGCGGTAAAAATGTCCTATTTAACCTTCAGTGTCCCATAGGTCTTTTTCTATATCAAACAGTATGTTTTGTTAGCATTTTAACAGCGTTCATGGCCTCTGCTATTAAGTTAGGTTTGATAGGGCTGTTTGTTGTGCAAGCCCCAGGTGGCGGGAATGACGCAGTCTGAGCCCTGTTTCATTCTACTGTCTACACTTAGTGTGGGTGTTTGCCTGAGAAGAAGAACTGAATCGCATCTATCATCTGACGGCTTGGCTGTAGATATGTTTACCTTTCCCCCGAAAGCCCACATTTTAATTAGCCTCTGGACGTCATTTTCCTTCACACTATAGATAGGAACACACTATAGAGAGGAAGTGGCACAGCTGGCGAAATGGTGTGGGGCTAACAACCTGTCCCTCAACTTGAGCAAGACAAAGGAGGTTGTGATGGACTTCAGGAGGAACTCCGCGGATCACCCCCCACTGACCATCGACAGCTCGCCTGTCGAGAGAGTCAACAGCACCAAATTCCTGGGGGTGCACATCACAGAGGACCTCACCTGGACCACCAACACCAAGTCACTCTCAAAGAAGGCACATCAGCGCCTACACTTTCTCCGCCGGCTGAAGAGAGCAAGTCTCCCTCCACCCATCCTCACCACATTCTACAGGGGCACCATTGAGAGTGTGCTGACCAGTTGTATCACTGTCTGGTACGGGAACTGCACTGCAGCAGACCGCAAGACCATCCAGCGAACAGTGAACACAGCTGCGAAGTTCATCGGTGCCCCTCTCCCCTCCATCCTAGAAATCTTCCACACACGATGCTCCAGCAAGGCCAATAGTATCGTTAAGGACCCCACCCACCCCTCCCACAGCCTCTTCCAGCCGCTACCATCAGGTAGACGATACCGGAGCATCAGAGCCCGCTCTGCCAGACTGATCAACAGCTTCTTCCCCCAGGCTGTGAGAGCCCTGAACTCTTCCGGGTCTCTATGGCTACCCACACAATAACTGAGACTATCGGAAAACTGGCACTAGTCACTCACCGACTGCACTTTTCATACACACTGCCGTGTGTACACAAACTGCACTAAAGACTCTGTAATAATATGTATCTATTCTTCGCACATGTACAATACTCTTTGCACATGCACATCGGTAAGTATTTGTATAGTTTGTATCCTGTTTAGTTTATGTATAGGAAAAATGTTATATTTATTTTAAATTGTTTATTGTTTGTCTGTACTGTTGAATGTCTGTACTTATGTAGCACCGTGGCTCTGTGAGGCACGACATTTCGTTCCACTGTATGCATCCGCATGTAGCGGAATGACAATAAAGCACAACTTGAACTTGAACTTCAGTGTATCTGAAAAACACTACATATTGTGGGGTGGTTGTTGGTTTCAGTATGTTCACTGAAGTTTAGAAACAGATCTGACAAATACGCAACGAAGAACTAACTGGTATTCCAAAAACACGGAGACTGAAAGAAAAACAGTTCGGTGCCTCCCATGGACTTTTTACCATCCTGACACCATGACCATCTTTTTACACAGCCTAACGTTTATAATAATTGTTAAGGTTAATAGTTTGTTTATTGTCAGAGACAAAAAAAAATGCAACTGCTTAAACAATCACCAGTACAGAGAATTTGAAATGTCAAAATATTTCGGACGCTCTCATTTTCCAACATGCTTACAATTGCACCACTTTTTCGATGAACGTGCAAAGACGCATTTCAATCCAAAAACCTGACTCAAATAAACCAAACACTATCAGTCGTGACTAAAGTTGTGCCATGAAGGTAAATCCAACGCAGCGTAAATCCACGCATTCAGGCTCATCAGACAGCATCAAGTGGTCTTAGATAATTGCGTGTGCACGCTTTTCTTAAAGCCTGGAAGTTACACAGATAAAGGGGATCCAGGTAGGCTTACACCTTGGCAAACAACAATGGGAAGAAACGAGTGCCAATGTTCATGGGCATATGATCTATCACTACGTTGATTTAAAAAACCATACACCCTCAAAACACATCTAAGTTTACCAGGCTGTGTAAATATTGGAAATAACTAACAAATTATCCAAAACATTTTAAAATATTGTTTCCAATATTGAGGACAGAGTGCATGTGGATTTAGAGACTGGTCAAAAACATTTTTGGAAATTTACAGCAACCTTTATGTTTCTGTTGTCATTCTCTTGGGATGCTTTAGATTGAGAGATGTTAAGTTGCATAAGCTTAAATGTTTCACATAGTGGCCCATAATATACATGTCCATAAACACAGGCTATGTAAGTCTATATTATCATCATCATTATATAACTCATTTTATTTTTTAGCTTTTTAAAATATTTTGTATGACTAAACGTACACTTTTACAGACAGGTTAATAAAGTCAAATAATATGGTAACATGCCAGAATGTCACTAGTGAAATAACCTGTTTCCCTTTGGGTCAGCCTTACAGGCTCACCTGACAGCCTGCCGATGACCCGCTTCGTTTCCCCATCATAAGTCCCCATAGTAACTGAGATGTTGAATTAGCTTTATGGAACCAATCCGACTGAAAATTACTCTGACCAACCATAATAAGTCTGGCTTGTTTGGTAAGCTTGCTTTATGGATCGCCATGTTCACTGTTGTAGGGCTTGTGTCGTTTTTCAATCTCAAAGGATAAATTGAGGCTAGAACATCTCATATGAAATAATGTGCATCCTCTATGTTGGTGTTGTCTTCTGCCTTGTGTGAAGCCTAGTCTGTTATCTGTCAACATGATGAATTGTTTTTCCAACACAGAAAACTGTGTTAATAATAAAAAAATGCAAGGTTTGCTATCATACCAGTGTAATCTTCTCTCTTTTGCAAGCCTAGTAGCCAAGCTTATTCATCCTCAAAGGACTCCCCTGCCTATAGCTAGTGTGGCCTTCTTTGCTTACCACAACAAAACTACCAGGGCTCAAAACGTAATCTTTCGATCCACTAACCTGTTCTACAGAGTCTAGTGAAGTACCGCCATCAGTGAATTTAAGGAATTCTATGATGCTGTTTTGGAAGGCAAGTTAAAACTATCAATGTGAGAGTTAAGGAATCACATACTGATACATATTGGTTTCTTATTCTACAATGAATGTTACTAATGATCTAACATGCATAGACCGATACCAGTACAGTTGACATGAATATTGTTTTTAAATGCCATCCAGCCTGTGTGACTCAGGAGGGTGGCCAGTGGGGAGCTAGCAATCATATAAGGGTGGCCTTGCCCCCCCCCCCTTCCACTCCTCGGCAAAATTCTGCTAAGATGCACTATGGCTTGGCTGAATTCCTGATGGTTCTTTTTTGAGAGATGTGCATCGATTTCACTCAGCCTAGGTAATCAACAGTTAAAATCCAATATATAAATCAATAGTCGATGTTAATCCATACTGATTTTGCATGAATCCAGAATTGAATGCTCCTGTTTCTGAACGTCATCTTCTCCTACACCAACAAAGTTGGAGGCCAGCACAACAGAGGGGTTACTGAACCACTTTACCAGCACTACCTTTCCAGCCCTACTCTTTGCCTCATCATGGCTCCCCCGTTCTGTCCTCGAAAATTCCTTGTCTGCCTTCAGTGAGGGCTTCGCAAAACAACAAACCCCGCTGTTCCAGCCGCAAGAATTTTCCTTTCTGACAGCACTTCAAGAAAATGATAAGCGCTGAAGAAGTTGTCTAAGAAGAGCTTGTGGTTAGGACTCTGGACGCTCTGGCAGAGGTAGATGACCACAGCTGCTCGGTGTCTTATAACCATCTTGCTCTGCTCAGAGAGCTCTGTTGTGGTACCTTGATCGATGAGGAAGTCATAAGAAAAACCACTTTTACCGCAGAGGAAATGTACCTTCCTTCTCTGTAAGTTGATGTACTGAAGCACAGAAATCTTCCCACTGAATGGTAATCTTCTTATCGACAGAGAGGTCTACCTCCAATGGTAGCTCTAGACAGCGATTTCTTATGGAGTTGTATCAGTGGTCTGACCTTGTAGAACCCATCAGTGTCCTCAGAAGGCCTGTCATTGTTGTTCATCACATGCAGGTTGGAGCATAGATGGAAAAATCTGTCACAGGGCAGAGTACTCTGGAAAAGGCCAATATTAATACTGGCAGACCATTGTACATTCATACTCTTGGCGAACCCAGTAACCCCATATGTAAACCGTCAAGGACTTCAATATCAGAAATGGATGCATGTTTATACCCTTTGACTGAAGTTGGTTCAGGAGCAGGACTTCCTCATGTAGTGTTTACTGGGGTAAAGGGGGTGCGGCACCACTCAATATCACTCTTCTTACTGATGTTTGCAAGAGAGTCATCCTCAAGGAATAGGCTTCAATCTGCCTCCTTAGGCTCATAATCCTCTCCATCTTCCTCATCCTGGCCTTCCACTGCCTCAAACTCAACTTCTTTCCCTATCCATGGTTCCTCTGCCTCATCCCTGTCTTCCCCTGAAATAACTCGCAAAACGTCTGTCTGTATAGGCTTTTTGGTAACACTTTAGTTGAGGGCCCTTACATAACTTCATGACACATTCATAAGCCATACATAGCATGTTAGTAAGCAATATAGGAGCTTTAATGCAGCTCTTATTATCGCAGATTGACATCCTATGTCACCATACTGTTCCTGAGTATGTAAGGGTCCTAAACTTTATATGACTATATATATGTATGTATATGTGTGTATGCATATATATAAAAATATATAAACACACAGACGCAAACTTTCAGCTCACCCTCCGCAGGCAGAGAATGGAGCAGAAAATTGATGAAGAGATTCTGGAGGTACCATCATGGGAGAACAGGCCCCTGCATGGGATGTAACACCATCAGGTAACTGAAGTGACTGATATCAAGAAATCCTCCCAATGGCTAGAAAGGGCTGGACTGAAGGACAGCACAGAGGCACTAATCATGGCTGCACAGGGGCAGACCCTGAGCACCATAGCAATAGAGGCCCAGATCTACCACACCTGACAAGATCCCAGGTTCAGCCTGTGCATAGAGGCCCTGAGACAATCCGGCACATAACTGCACATAACTGCAGAGTGTAAGATGCTGACAGGAAAAGTATACACGGAACGCCATAACCAAGTGGCAGGTATGGTGTACAGGAACATCTGTGGAATGTATGGACTGGGAGCTCCAAGGTCAAAGTGGGAAACACCTCTGAAGGTGGTAGAGAACAACCGAGCCAAGATCCTGTGGGACTTTCAGATACTGAACTTTAAAATAGTAATGGCGAGCCAACAGGACACTGTGGTGGTGGATAAACAGCAGAGGAGAGTAGAAGACTGCAGTCCTAGGAACAGCCAGGGTTCTGAGCAGAACCCTCAAGCTCCCAGGCCTCTGGTAGAGGACCCAAGCTTGGACAGATGAGACTGCCTACAGAGGATAAAGTGAGAGGTTTTTTAATATATATATTTAAATACTTGAATTGAATACTTACATAGACTGTAAAGATGTCCCACTTTGACAATATAGATGTCCCACTTTACCGGTACCACATGAAACAAAATGTGGGGTTTGGTCAGCAGAGCTTCAAAGAAGGTTCAAGCTTCCTGTGTCTGTTCTTTCATGTTTTTTTTCTTCTCATGAATAGTTTAAGGGAGACTTTAAGCTTTTCATAAAGGTATTAGTTTATTTATATGGGCAATGCGTTCATGGCAAAGTGACGTATAAAGCCATTTTTGTTAAAGTGTTCCACTTTACCTGAGACTTATGTACTGTGTTGGACTAAAAGAACGGTAGCCCTAAAGGATGCACTCGGGGCGCAGCCAGAAGCATTGGCACATGGCCTATTCATAATAAAGCAATAATATCTCATGTATTTTTCCCCTCTTCAAATGATGTGTTGGCATCAAGGTTTGATCAGTTGAGTTATTTGATTATCAAGGACACCCAGCCACCCACTCAATATCAAGCAATTGAAAGGGCTCAGAGAAGGAGCGATTCACCAACAGAAGTATTGCACAACTGGAATCCGTTTTGATAAGCTTTCTGTGATTTGTGAGGTAGAATCCTTCTCGCTCTGCTCCCGCGGCACAGGGAAAGGCATAATTTATGTGAGAGAATTTCCACAGGCTACATGTAATAGCTGCGAGATGCTCTTCTCCTCTGGAGGAATTGTATTTACAACACACACAGGCTCAATGTCATTTGTCACATCTGTCCGAAATAATGTTGTGCGTATATTGTGTTCTATTTGACACACATCCGAGTGCTTGGACGCCTCAAAAGTACTATGCTGTCTTTTAATGTTTCTGTCCTTAATGAAACATGACAGTGTCCATAAATCCATGGATGAGAATGTGAAAATGCAGTTTCAAGCAGTATATCACAAAAGGATTGAGATAGCTTGATAAGCCTACATATATCACACTGGATACCGTAAAATTATTTTTGGCCCTTTTCCACGACACTTTACAGACCAGTTTTTATGTTTTGGATCTGGTAGCCTACCTGGTAACCTAGAAGGGTTTTGGTACCTTCAATTTAGTTCCAAACAAACATGTGAAAAGACTGCTGATAAGATAGAGAGAATCACAACACAGGACATCCTGCATAAACCTGTGTTTTTAACCATTGTGTTCTCTTAGGGGTCAGAATGATCCAAAACAAACTTTCAATGCACACACATGCATGTTTAATGCACACACATGCACACCCACAATGAGACATTCAAATTGTGTGGGCTTGATTGAACTCAAATAAAACAAAATATGATTCACGTGCTGCATGGCTGCACAATTCAATGCCCAAAAGGGTACAGAGTAAAATTGTATTAACCTGCTTATTTCAGAGTTGAAGGTGGGACCCTTAGGACAGGGGGACTTGCGGAATAGAAAGAGACCACGAGGGTTAAATAAACAGTAGTCATATCGCAGTGCGAGACAAGTAATCGTGTCATCTAGTAAATTAAAACATTGCCAAACATTGAAAACAGACCGTTATGAAGTAGATTGGCTCCTTAATTCCTTGCCTCCCAACCCGATTGCCTCGAGAGCTGGTCGCATTTTACTGCAAGACGCAGTAATTTGGCAGCAGGGTGATAAGATACACCTTATCATTTCATATGTTTGAATGAAAAACCAAGTTATACGATTTTATTACATTAATTGTAGACTACAGTGAACATTTGTAAAGCTGTAGACGTTAGTAATTATTTCTTAAATATTACTTTGGAGGCCTATGTACTAATACTCACTCTATATACAATGTAATTACACAATGTTGGTAAAGAACTGCTGTTTCATGTGGATATCCTGATAAATATGAATGAAAATAAATGTATTGATCTTTTGAGCTTGCATGTGCTTGCTGTTTCTAAACAGTATATCTATTGGCAGAAAAAATCACGTTTTCGCACGTAGCGCACCCCCACTTCGTTTTGGAAATCAGCGGAGAAATTCAATGATGAGGACAATGATAAGGACATCCAATGAATTCTCGAAGTTGAAAAGCACAGGGAGTTGTACGACTACCAGCACCAATTTTACAAGGACTAAAGGATCAATGCTGGGATACTGATGTGGCGGCTGTTGGAATGACACGTTTCCTAAATATAGCCTGTGCCATGTTATGTACCGTGATTTTGTAAGATGTCAGCGTTACATGTGAAAAAGGAAAGTTCAGAGGTGAAAGGGTGGTTACCTGCGCAAAGAAATTTGCGTCTGATGTGAACAGCCTTGTACCAGTCATAGCGGATCCTGGCGCTTCGCGGCGCCTTAAAGCGCTTCGCACCCATTTTGTTTCTAGCCTAATGTTCAGTGCGTTTTCTACCTGCACTCTAGAATTTTCTGACAGTTGTTTAGCTTGGACGAAAAGGATTGTCCACCCTAGTTCAAATAACTGAGTATGGGCTAGATACATACTGTACATTTCTGACCATTTAGTCGAGCGTAGTTCACTCAAACCTAGCAGTAACATTACACGTTTGTCATGACAGAATCTCAGGAAGCAGATGCAGGTACTCAATACTTTATTTTATACGTGACAAACTCAGAAACAGTCCCAACACAATAGGAGGCGGCGATTCAGGCTCGTGCAGGGACTCGATGGTCTAAACAGTGCTGGTGCCGTGAGAGGCGATAGTCCAGAACCCGGGTGACGAACACAGGAAAACTAACAGGAAAAAATGGAACAGGAACACCACGAAGCTCACGGGACACGACCAGACTCCACCGAACATCAACAAACAATCCGACACTGGAACAGAGAACGAGGTGAGTATATATGCATGTGGAAATGAGCCGCAGCTGTGAGTGATGATGATGATGATCGCTATCAGCTGGAGTGCTGAAGACACGTGAGCGGGACAACGCCCCCTCACACATAAACAAACAAAGACACGTGACACAGAGGAGACAATGCATCTGACAACCGTGACAGTACCCCCTCCTCTAGGAATGCCTCACGGCATTCCCAGACTCCCTTACATGTCGATTGTAATCATCGATAAGAGAGTGATCCAGAATGTCACGAGTAGGAACCCAACTCCTCTCCTCCGGGCCGTAACCTTCCCAGTCCATCAAATACTGGAATCCGCGTCCCCTCCGCCTAGAGTCCAGAATCCGACGGACCGAATAGGAAGGTTCCCCATCTACGAGTCGCGGCGGTGGGGGAACCGGGGCAGGCGGATTAATACGGGGAAAAAACGGGCTTAATTTTGGACACGTGGAACACAGGATGAATTCTCTTGTACGCTAGGGGAAGGTTGAGGCGGACTGCCACCGGACTAACAATTTTGGTGACAGAAAACGGGCCAATGAATTTAGGAGCCAGTTTATTGGACACGGAGCGGAGCGGAATGTTCTTGGTAGAAAGCCACACTTTAGAACCGACGACATATACGGGAGGCCTAGACCAGTGGCGATCGGCTTTGGCCTTGGTGCGTGACCGCACTCGGAGGAGAGTCTCCCGGGCTCTCGTCCATGTGCGGCGACACCTCTGGACGAAGGCGTGAGCGGAGGGGACCGCGACTTCGGATTCCAGGTTAGGCAGAACAGGTGGCTGGTATCCTAGACTACACTCAAAGGGGGACAGGCCCGTAGATGACACTGGCAACGAGTTGTGGGCGTACTCCACCATAGACAGTTCTAGAATCCAGGAGGAAGGATTCTTGGCAACCGTACATCGCAAGGCTCTTTCCAGATCCTGGTTGGCTCTCTCAGTCTGACCATTACTCTGGGGATGAAACCCAGAAGACAAGCTGACCATCGCCCCCAACAATTTACAAAATTCTCTCCCAACTTTGGACACAAATTGGGGACCCCTGTCGGAAACCACGTCTGTCCGGAGGCCATGTAACCGGAAGATGTGATCCACGACCACAACCGCTGTCTCCCTGGCTGAGGGCAATTTGGGCAAGGGAATAAAGTGGGCTGCCTTCGAGAATCGGTCCACCACGGTCAAAACTACCGTGTTACCCTGGGAGGGTGGGAGGGCAGTAACAAAATCTAGTGCGATATGGGACCAGGGCCTCGAAGGCACCGACAGCGGTTGGAGTAACCCATCTGGGGGACGATTGGACGACTTGCCAATGGCACAGACTGAGCAAGCCAAAACAAAATTGTGAACATTGCGAGCCATAAGCGGCCACTAGAATCGTTGTTTGACTAGGAATAGGGTACGACTAACTCCTGGATGACAAGCGAGACTAGAACAATGACCCCACTGAATAACGTCCGGACGGAGTTCCTCCGGCACAAATAAGCGGTTAGGTGGGCACCGAGTCGGAGGTGGTACGCCTTCTAGAGCCCTCTTGACCCTCGATTCGACCTCCCAAGTGAGCGTAGAGACAATTAGGGTCTCAGGAAAAATGCGCTCGGGAGTGGGTGCGTGTTCGGATCGATCAAAAATACGCGACAAAGAATCGGGTTTGATGTTTTTGGAACCTGGGCGATACGAGAGTGTAAAATCAAAACGGCCGAAAAATAGTGACCACCGAGCCGGCCTGGAGTTTAACCTTTTGGCAGTCCTAATGTATTCCAAATTCTTATGATCAGTCCAGACGATAAAGGGTACCCCTGATCCCTCTAACCAGTGACGCCACTCCTCCAAGGCTAACTTGACCGCCAACAACTCTCTGTTACCAATGTCATAATTACATTCGGCGGGTGATAAACGATGGGACAAGAACGCACAGGGATGTATCTTGTTGTCTGAAGAGGAACGTTTGGAGAGAACTGCGCCCACCCCCACCTCTGACGCGTCGACCTCCACCACGAACTGACGTGAAGGATCAGGGTTGATTAAGATGGGAGCCGAAACAAAGCGGCTTTTGAGGTTGGAAAAAGCAGTCTCGGCTGCTTCCGACCACCTGAACGCAGTTCTGGGGGAGGTCATGGTGGTCAGAGGCGCGGCTAGTTGGCCAAAGTTGCGAATAAAACGCCGGTAGAAGTTGGCGGACCCCAGAAACCTCTGTAGGGCCTTACGGGAATCTGGGTTTGGCCACTCCAGCACAGCCTTAACCTTGTCAGGGTCCATACGCATCCCCTCAGCCGACACAATGTGTCCTAGAAAAGGGACTGACTGTGCGTGGAAAACGCATTTCTCCGCCTTGACAAAAAGCCTATTCTCTAGCAACCTTTGGAGTACCCGTCAGACGTGCTGCACGTGTTCCTGGAGAGACAAGGAAAAAATCTGAATGTCATCCAGGTAAACATAAATGAACTGATCGATCATGTCTCGCAGCACGTCATTGACGAGCGCCTGGAAGACTGCCGGACTGTTGGACAACCAGAAGGGCATGACCAAGTATTCAAAGTGTCCTCTAGGGGTATTAAAGGCAGTCTTCCATTCATCCCCCTTCCTGATGCGGACCAAATGATAAGCATTACGTAAGTCCAGTTTTGTGAAGAGAGACGCTCCCTGCAACCTTTCGAAGGCTGAAGACATCAACGGTAAAGGATAAGTATTCTTCACCATGATGTTGTTCAACCCCCGGTAGTCAATACAAGGTCACAGCGATCCGTCCTTCTTCCCCACAAAAAAGAACCCCGCCCCCGCCGGAGATGAGGAGGGTCGGATGAACCCGGATGCTAGAGAATCAGAAATATATTTCGGAACAGGAACATATATACGGAACAGGAACACCACGAAGCTCACGGGACACGACCAGACTCCACCGAACATCAACAAACAATCCGACACTGGAACAGAGAACGAGGTGAGTATATATGCATGTGGAAATGAGCCGCAGCTGTGAGTGATGATGATGATGATCGCTATCAGCTGGAGTGCTGAAGACACGTGAGCGGGACAACGCCCCCTCACACATAAACAAACAAAGACACGTGACACAGAAGAGACAATGCATCTGACAACCGTGACAACGTTGTAGTCTTACCCTACTATTTACATAGCCTTCTCTTTATTAATACTTAGCGCAAAACGTTTTAAGACTTTTCTTTTTTCAGTTACTGACCTGACAACAAATAGTACTGCTCCTTCTGATGTGAAAATAAATGACGGTTGAAGAAGTAAGCGCCTTTAACAAGCTTGAAATACACGGAATGAGAACTTTTTGCTGAAACAGTCAGCTATGAGCCCATGATAAGCCGACCTATCTGAGACATTTAAAGTAGAGCCGAGAGATTATAAAATATATGATCATGCGCCGACGCCTGTCAAACTTTATCGGTAAAATCGGACGGTTTCAATCTCAGTCCGACGTCGGCTAGACGTATGTGTGCTATCTGGGGACTAGTGTAGTGGAAAACGAAGCAGCACCTAGAGGTGAGTCAAGTTCAGCTGATGGAATATAAACTTTTAACTGTTGACATACTTTTAGTTCACTTCAATTTTGAGTATTAGTATGGTGGTGACCCAGAAGAGAAAAACACACCCACTAATAGGAATACCTCCCCCAAATGACAACTCTCCCCAAATATGAGTTAATGTCAACCAGATAGGATGACTTGCTGACCTTCCCCGAAAGACACGCTCCCCAAGTCTGAAACGAAATTAGTGTGAATACTGGTAAAATGTGACACTTTCTTATAATTTAACTTCTGCATATTTTTTTTATTATGATCCAAATGTTTTAGGCCTCTTCATGATACTATTTTTAATACCCCAAGAGCTCTAATACACTACACAGAATAAAATATAAAGAAACATTAAACACAGGATGAATGACTCTTCATCAAACACAAATTGAACCCAAACCACATTCCTCCAGGCGCTACTGTAAAACTGGGACACTCAACTCAAATTATTATTCTGGTGTAGTCCTAATGAATTTAATACACTATAACAATAAAAACAACTATACAAACAACAAAAAACAACAATAGTACCCATACATTTTTTCAGACAGTAGTTTCATTACCCCACCCCTCCCTCTCACCTGCCCACAATAGTTTGCATTGGGATTCATTTGTTGGGTGTTTGCCTTTGGGGAACACAACCATTGTTCTCTCACATCTATGTTGCTAATATTAATCATAATAATCTACAACTCTCATCCCTAAGGATCCCTCACAGTTTGGACAGTATAAATAATGTCAGTGTCAAAAGGTTTGTCTTGGTAGCAATTGCATTGCCTGTATTCGATTTTACATTCTGTTGCACTGTTTAGGAGGTTACAACGTTTTTGTGGCAAATAGTGCATTGTGTGGCACAAGGGACTTCAGTGCTAGCCTAATGTCACAACGTGTTTGCAACAACGCATAGAAACGACATTCTAGTACAGGGGTGGGCAAATCTCGAGAGCCACTTTCCTGAAGGTTTTAGATGTTTCCCTGCTCCAGCACACCTGATTCTAATGAAGGGTCATTATAACAACCCATTCATTAGAATCATAACTGCCCATTCATCAGAATCAGGTGTGCTGGAGCCGGGAAACATCTAAAACCTTCAGGACAGTGGCTCTCGAGGACCAGGGTTGCCCGTCCCTGTTCTTGTAAGACGGACGGCGATATCAGAGAGCCCTCAGCATTACAAAGTCTAGAAAAGTTGAGTCTTCCTTTGCTATGTACCTATGAATACATCTTTATCTGCTAAACAAGTGGGTTCCCCATCATTCATTCAGCTATACTCCATTTTACCTCTAGACTCAGACCTAGCCCTGGTAAATTGTAGAGATAGCTAACTACTAGCTCACCCCACAGTTTCCCAGAAATGGTCCCCAGAAATCTTCATAAAGAAGAACCTGTATGAACATATCTTATATGCTAATTAATTTAAAACAAGCTACATTTCCTATATGTTTTTTGGGGGGTCTGGTAGGTTAGTCTACGTGTCAGTACAGCCAGAACAAGTGAATGCCGTCATAGAACCAGTCGTCGCAAACAATGGACATGATCCAATCCTCTGTCTTAGGATCATTTTCATCACCAAATTTGGCTTCACAAATATTGCCATGTCCTGGCTATTCAAGCTTTTACACTCCATCTTTCTTTTTTGTATGAAAAATGTTAATTACTGGTTAGGTTGTAAAAGGGTGGTTTGGACATCTTTCTTGTCTGGCCTCAGTCTCTCTTTGGAATGGAAATGAGTGTGGCGAAAGACCCCTCTCCTTGGCCTCTGTTAGTGATATAAAGCCTACAGTCACTTCTGTCCCAATCCAATCAGGTATCTCTGGCAACTCCAGCTGGTCATGCTCCTGTGCTCTTCCTTCAGGCTCCAGTGTCCCTACAGTGGTCAAACTTGGCTCCTACGCATTGGGGTGTATGGCCATGGGATTTACTGGGCACATTCCAGTCCACCTGAAGCCAGTTTTGGCAGTCTAGACTATGGCTGCCCTCCTCCATGCCCTCCCAAACATGGAAATAAACTTTCCCTCAAGGAGCTTTCTCCTGCCTCGTAAAGCTCCGTCCCTCCTTATTCCAATGATATGTAAGGGACTTAAAGGGACTTGTCTGAGAGACTTGTCTGCTGGTTGCAGACAGTGGTGAAGAACAGAGGGCTGTAGTTCCCTGCAGCTTTAAAGCTGGCCAAAGCTGTTTTCATCTTCCCTTTTTCACCTGACGTGACCTTGTAGCAGACACTCACCACCTCTGACATCATAGTGGCTGGTCTCGTAACAATTCCAAATGTAGGAAGGCACATCCCAGCTCAGTAAGGATATCTTGATGCTGATGGAATAATTTCTCAATTGTTGTGCGGTCAATCCCTGCTGCTCTTGCAGCAGAGAGGGCCTCAGGTTTCCTTTGGCTGAGGTCAGGATTTCGGGGCATTAAATGTTGGAACCTGTCCTGCCAAGCCCTCTTCTTTTTTTTCTGAAAGTCCATGCAGTTGTATGCTTGTGAGTACTGGTAGGCAAACGACTGGATCTCGTTTCTTCTAAGTGAGAAATCTCTCTTGGAAAGGATCTTGATCAGCCTAACCAATTTTGCCTCACACTTATGCCTCACTAGGCAAGACTGGTTTGTGACTCAAAGTGTGTTTGTGGCCTTGTACGTGATTCATGACCCTCCACAGGAGGGTGCTTTTTGCTACGTTCCATACAGGTGCAATAATGTGAAGTTGTGGAGCCTGCCCTGCCTCCACCTGCTCCCCATACTCCATTATCGCACACTTCACCCTATCCTCACTGCATTGGTTCAATTTTTTCCCTGGCTTCTGGCCTGACCTCCTCTTCTCTGCTTTCCTGTTCTCCTTCCTCCCTGTCCTCTTTTCTGTCATTCAATTCTGAAATAGGACCTACAGGATTATTATCATTACTATAATTCTGTTAATCGTATTGTTTATGATGACTAGCTTTGTTATTTTTAAATCTAACTAGCATCATGATTAGCATTATAATTGATCAATACAATCAGTTGAATCAGTCATTTTTGAAATATCTTGCTAACTAACAACATTTATTTTAACTTTTGAGCTTGCCGCATGGTTTGAGTTCATTTAATGCTGTTTGCCATTTTGCAGACCGTGTTTTTGTTGTGGATTGGTGAGCAAGTCATCCTATTTTAGGAGGAATCTTTTAATTTCAGGGATATTCTCCTATTAGTGGGTGCGTTTGGAACTTCAGGGCAACCGTAGATTAGACTTACTCCATAAAGCAAACTTAAATGTAAAACAGTTTGTTGTCTAGCTTCTTGGACACCAAGGATAACAACAGTGTAGATGTAGATGCTGTCCCTGAACTGACTATTCTGCCCATCCTCTGAAACCCTCAATGTACCCTAATTTCTTCCTGTGTCCTCATTAATATAAACTACATCAGAATTTGAAAACTATGCTTCCATTTTAGTGTTCTTAGCTGGTAGCGTTTCAGCCCTAAAGCTGGGCCATCTCCCCCCGTATTCCAAAGCTCCTTACTTGCATTGGGGGGTCCCAGCTGGGGGTAGACTACAGGAGAGGTTCTGGAGAGGAAAGTACAGTAGCAGCATGAAGAGAGCTACACATGCACCCATACTGTGCCTGTAAGCACTAATGAACAATTACAAGCTTATATCACTGCAGTTGCAAGGCAGAGAATACATTATAGCTGGATCCTTAGACTGTCATAGAACATTGTCAGAAAAACGGTATCTGTTAACTTCGAAATTCAAATGACGGGTGTGAAGCTTCAATAATTCTTCTGATTTACTGCTAACGCTTCCAGACCACTTATCCTGTGTCAGTCAGAGGTCTCTCATTCCATGCTACACTCCAGTATTATGCTAAAACTAAAATAGAAGTTTAGTTGTTTCTCTCACCTTAATTAAAATATTGCTGCCATTATCTATAACCAACGGGGTTTATGCACACAATACAACATCAAATAGATATATATTGCAGCAGACAAGACAACAGCCGTTTCATACCCATTTAAATTCTAAATATTTGTACTGACAGCATGCAACTGACCCTGTCATGCTGGAACTGTATATTATGCAAAACAGATTCACTGATCAGGGAAAAAGGATCAGATCCGTCCACACTGAAATTAGGCCTGTAGTAAAAACATTGCTACATCGTTACACGGCCTTCGCAACTAAAGTTGGCACCAGAATTTGTGTACCGTTTGCTAAGCTCACAAGCCAGAACAGAGATTCCTCGTATGAGACGGAGATGTGGTTACAGTTTTGGTGGTTGTTGGTATTGCGGTAACCTACCGTAGATGTTTTACTTGCCCAGTCAGTGATGTAGCTGAGCGGTAGAGGACAGGAATAGCCACAGTGCGAAAGCTGTTGTTCAACGCAAGAGCACACCTGCTCGGTGGAGTACCCTGTTATCCGCTCATAATGCGAGTGACATCCAAAAGGCCAAAATCGCTTTCAGCAAACAAATTAGTTCAGTGATTGTCATTTATCAAGTGAACTGCAAACACTCACCATCGGCCTCTTAATTACATCACTGAGTCATGCAACTGACTTGCTGTATTTGAGTTGTTCACTGTAGGTTGAAGATTATTGAATTATTGTATCTCATATTGGTGGGGTCATGCAGTGATGTTTTGTGGGCAATCAAGTGAATCGTAGTTTCTTCACTTTGTGTCTGTAAACAGTTGAGAAGTCAGAACCATTTTGTTGTCACATCCTTTCTTACTCTCACACAAGCTGGCTAATTATATATCACCCACCTTTGTAACGTCTTCATTCTTCTCTTTCCAAGCTTGAACTCCGATTAGAACAATAAGGTGAAACCGTGTTGACAACCATGCATGGGCTACCCTACCAGCCAAGCTTTGATAGATACTGATCTTTGGTGTCGGACACAGAAAGCTAATTACTGTCGAGTACAGAATCCACTTGACTATCACAGTTCTATGTTTGCGTTATCGTGATGATTTAGATTCCACAAGTTTGACCAGCCATTTAGACAGTAACATTATAGATTCTTTCCACTGCTTTGATTTTAAAATAATTGGTTTGAAGCATAAGGATCATCTATGAAAAAGTGTATCTTTCAATGGGATCCTATCATAGGTGGAACCCGAACTGTCAATCAGAATCCCAGGTTTCAACCACATGTTCTTTTTTAGATGTGTGAAAAAAGGGGCTTTGGCTGCCTATTGGAGGTTGTGTTGAAGGCAGAGACACTTCAACAATAGTTTTAGTTTTGAAACTGAATAGAACACAAACACATACAAACACACTTGAGTTGACATGCTTTGGGATTTGAGCCACATAACAATGTGTCAATCAGAGAACGCCATGCCATCGGTTAGACCTGTAATTACGGACCTCCAAAAAACGTTGGTGCATTAAATCTTTCGTGGAGCATCATCTTTTTGTCATCTCATGTTTAGTCGCATTGATGCAACACAGCAGTGACCTACATTGGAAAAGGCTATTATCAACCGCTGGTGCTTCCCATGCAATCAGAGGTGTGTTGCTAGGAGACATTCTGATCAGAGGGCATTAGACTGAGATGGCGAGGATACAGAACACAATAAGGAACAAATAATAAATAAAAAGCTTGTTACTTTGGAATTCAAGCTGTTGGGTAACTAGAAGAACTGGTGTGTGGAGATGGATTTAATTAAATTTTCCTTCAAATAATTTAAACATCCTTCAGGGACTACAGGGACCACCTCCTGTTTTACATACAATTCAGAACATGAAATGGCAAGATTTGATTAATTATTGGACACAACAGGGTTGACATCTGACATTATAATTCACAAGTATCTCATTGACCATTTTCAGCGCTGAAAATGTTCAGTAGATCTCACAGACATAGGAATGGGTTTCATATTTACCAAACCATTTTGGATATGTTCCCAAGCTATGTTAGATATGTTCCCACAATAAAACCAAATACGCGTGAAGACTAGTGTATAAGGGTAATATGCTGTATTTTAAATGGTCCTCGAAGTAAACTTTATACAGTTTTGATACTGATCGGATTTCTGATAAGACCAACACTAAAGCAATGCTGCCCTCGTCTGGTAAACAGTGTTACTGCTTGCAACCCACTGTTTCCAAAAGTGAAACAGTCATTCCTATTTCTAATGAATGATGCAAGTATAGTAATTCTCTTGGCCAATCCAATTGCAATTAGTGAATTCAATTCAATTCAATTTATTTTTGTAACGCCCAAAATCACAACAACAGTTGCCTCGAAGGGCGACAAGGATTCCATCATTGGTCAATAAACAGAAAACCACATTATAAAAAAGTACATATGATTTTAGCAACTGGATGACTGTCCCGGAACATCCCCTGTCCTTAGACCCTCCTTCTCGGCAAGGAAAAACTACAAAAAAACCCTGTGGGAAAAAGTAGAAACCTCGGGGAGAACCACAGTGAAGGAGAGATCCTGCTCCCACGGACGGACAGGCTGTAGATGGTCCAGGACTGGCGTGCATCCATATTGCGATGGACTGTAAAGAAAGAACCCCTCAGGCGAAAGGAAGGGTTCATCTAGATCATCAGGTGCGAGGAGAGTTCGGCTATTCAGCGAAGTGGGTCTGAGGAAAGCAGTTCGTCTGTTGTACGAAGTACCTCCGACAGTTGAGGAGCACCCGGGTCCACAGATCAAGTCGCTAGGCGGGGCGAGGCATGTAGGGTGGAGTCATCGCCATGGCAGCATCCAGGACAGAGCCCACCTCGGAGGGATCGAAACTTGTGTACAGCGACGAACAGACCATAGCGAACTACGATATCAACTAATGCCCTGCCCATAAGCCATTTCGAAGAGAAATGCTTTAAGCCTGGTCTTAAATAAAGAGACTGAGTCGGCCTCTTTAACATGAACAGGGAGCTGATTCCATAACACAGGAGCTTGGTAGCTAAATGCTCTACCCCCTACTGTGCTTTTGGAGACTCGAGGAACCACCAATAGTCCAGCGCTTTCGGAGCGAAGTGCTCTGGCTGGGTGATATGGTACTACAACATCTTTGAGGTAGTGAGGGGCCATGCCATTTATGGACTTATATGTGAGGAGTAGGACTTTAAATTTGATTCTAAATTCAACAGGGAGCCAGTGAAGAGACTCTAACACCGGTGTGATGTGGTCTCTTCTTTTGGTTCCTGTTAGGAGTCGTGCTGCTGCGTTCTGAACCAACTGAAAGCTCTTTATCGAGCTTTTAGTACACGCTGCGAGCAGGGCGTTACAGTAGTCAAGTCTAGATGTAACGAATGCATGAATGAGTTTTTCAGCATCACTTCTAGTCAAGATCTTTCTAATTCTAGCTATATTACGCAGATGAAAGTAGGCAGTTTTGCATGCCTGGTTCATATGTGCTGTAAAGGATAATTCTTGGTCCAGTAGGACGCCAAGGTTTCTTACAGCCGAACTGGGGGCTACACTGATAGTGTCCAGTGACACCATCTGGCCGGATAAAGAGTCTCGCAGACGTTCCGGGCCTAGTACAATGACCTCGGTTTTATCTGGATTAAGAAGTAGGTAGTTAAGTGTCATCCAGGTTTTTATATCCTTCACACAAGCACTAAGTATGTGTAACCGATCGGCCTGATCAGGTCTCATTGATAAGTACAGCTGTGTGTCATCCGCATAGCAGTGGAAGTTAATGCCATGCGTTCTGATAATGTTACCTAAAGGCAGCATATAGAGCGTAAACAGAATAGGACCGAGTACAGAACCCTGCGGGACACCGTAGGTTACTTCAGAGCAAGGGGAACAGCCTCGGTTTACATTAACAAACTGGTACCTATCCGATAAATAGGATTTAAACCAGCTGAGGACTGTCCCTCTGACACCTACGTCACATTCCAATCTCTGAAGCAAGATTGTGTGGTCGATGGTGTCAAACGCAGCGCTGAGGTCCAGCAGAACCAGGACCGAAACCATTCCACTGTCAGCGGCCACTAGTAAGTCGTTTGTGACTTTAACTAGTGCAGTTTCCGTGCTGTGATGGGCCCTGAACCCAGACTGAAAAGATCAAAGACAGTGAAGATAATGCTCCTTTTATTTTACGTTACTCTACTCTCCACTGCTTTAATCTAATCCACTCTGCTTTACTCTGCTCTACAATGCTTTATTCTGCTCCACAGTGTTTTACTCTGCTCCACACTGCTTTACTCTGCTCCAAACTGCTTTACTATGCTCCACACTGCTTTATTCTGCTCCACACTGCTTTACTCTGCTCCACACTGCTTTACGTTGCTCTGCACAGCTTTACTCCACACTGGTTTACTCTGCTCTACACTGCTTTACTCCACACTGCTTTATTCTAATCCATACTGCTTTATTCTGCTCCACACTGCTTTACATTGCTCCACAATGCTTTACTATGCTCTGCACTGCTTTACTCTGCTCAACACTGCTTTACTCTGCTCTACACTGTTTTACTCTGCTCCACACTGCTTTACTCTGCTCCACCCTGCTTTACTCTGTTTCACACTGCTTTACTCTGCTCCACACTGCTTTACTCTGCTCCACACTGCTTTACTCTGCTCCACACTGCTTTACTCTGCTCCACACCGCTTTACTCTGCTCCACACTGCTTTACTCTTATTCACACTGCTTTACTCTGCTTCACACTGCTTAACTCTGCTCCACACTGCTTTAATCTGCTCCACACTGCTTTACTCTGCTCCACACTGCTTTACTTTGCTTCACACTGCTTTACTCTGCTCCACACTGCTTTATTCTGCTCCACACTGCTTTACTCTGCTCCACACTGCTTTACTCTGCTCCACACTGCTTTATTCAACACTGGTTTATTCTACTCCATACTGCTTTACTCTGCTCCACACAGCTTTACTCTGCTCCAAACTGCATTACTATGCTCTGCACTGCTTTACTCTGCTCCACACTGTTTTACTCTGCTCTGCATTGCTTTACTCTGCTCCACACTGTTTTACTCTGCTCCACACTGCTTTACTCTGCTCCACACTGCTTTACTACACCCTGCTTTACTCTGCTCCACACTGCTTTACTCTGCTCCACACTGCTTTACTCTGCTCCACACTGCTTTACTCTGCTCTACACTGCTTTACTCTGCTCCACACTGCTTTGCTCTACTTCACACTGCTTTACTGCACACTGCTTTAATCTGCTCCACACTGCTTTACTCTGCTCCACACTGCTTCACTCTGCTCCACACTGCTTCACTCTGCTCCACACTGCTTTACTCTGCTCCACCCTGCTTTATTCTGCTCCACACTGCTTTACTCTGCTTCACACTGCTTTACTCTGCTCCACACTGCTTTACTCTGCTCCACACTGCTTCACTCTGCTTCACACTGCTTTACTGTGATCCACACTGCTTCACTATGCTCTGCACTGCTTTACTCTGCTCCACACTGCTTTACTCTGCTCCACACTGCTTTACTCTGCTCCAAACTGCTTTACTCTGCTCTACACTGCTTTACTCCACCCTGCTTTATTCTACACTGCTTTACTCTGCTCTACACTGCTTTACTCCACCCTGCTTTATTCTACTCCATACTGCTTTACTCTGCTCCACACAGCTTTACTCTGCTCCAAACTGCATTACTATGCTCTGCACTGCTTTACTCTGCTCCACCCTGTTTTACTCTGCTCTGCATTGCTTTACTCTGCTCCACACTGCTTTACTCTGCTCCACACTGCTTTACTACACCCTGCTTTACTCTGCTCCACACTGCTTTACTCTGCTCCACACTGCTTCACTCTGCTCCACACTGCTTTACTCTGCTCCACCCTGCTTTATTCTGCTCCACACTGCTTTACTCTGCTCCACACTGCTTTACTCTGCTTCACACTGCTTTACTCTGCTCCGCACTGCTTTACTCCACACTGCTTTACTCTGCTGCACACTGCTTTACTCTGCTCCACACTGCTTTACTCTGCTCCAAACTGTTTTACTCTGCTCCACACTGCTTTACTCTGCTCCAAACTGCTTTACTCTGCTCCACACTGCTTTACTCTACTCCAAACTGCTTTACTCTGCTCCAAACTGCTTTACTCTGCTTTAAACTGCTTTACTCCACACTGCTTTACTCTGCTCCACACTGCTTTACTCCACACTGCTTTATTCTGCTCCATACTGCTTTATTCTGCTCCACACTGCTCTACTCTGCTCCAAACTGCTTTACTCTGCTCCACACTGCTTTACTCCACCCTGCTTTATTCTGCTCCACACTGCTTTACTCCACCCTGCTTTACTCTGCTCCACACTGCTTTACTCTGATCCACACTGCTTTACTCTGCTCTACGCTGCTTTACTCTGCTTCACACTGCTTTACTCTGCTCCAACTGCTTTATTCTGCTCCACAATGCTTTACTCTGTGCCACACAGCTTTACTCTGCTCCACACTGCTTTACTATGCTCCGCACTGCTTTATTCTGCTTCACACTGCTTTACTTTGCTCTACACTGTTTTACTCTGCTTCACACTGCTTTACTCTGCTCCACACTGCTTTACTCTGCTCCACACTGCTTTACTCTGCTCCACACTGCTTTACTCTGATCCACACTGCTTTACTATGCTCTGCACTGCTTTACTCTGCACCACACTGTTTTACTCTGCTCCACACTGTTTTACTCTGCTCCACACTGCTTTACTCTGCTCCACATGGCTTTACTCTGCTCTACACTGCTTTACTCTGTTTCACACTACTTTACTCTGCTCCAACTGCTTTACTCTGTTCCACACAGCTTTACCCTGCTCCACACTGCTTTACTATGCTCCGCACTGCTTTATTCTGCTTCACACTGCTTTACTTTGCTCTACACTGTTTTACTCTGATTCACACTGCTTTACTCTGCTCTGCACTGCTTTACTCTGCTCCACACTGCTTTACTCCACGCTGCTTTTCTCTGCTCCACACTGCTTTACTATGCTCCACACTGCTTTACTCCACGCTGCTTTTCTCTGCTCCACACTGCTTTACTATGCTCTACACTGTTTTACTCTGCTCAACTCTGCTTTACTCTGCTCCACACTGCTTTACTCTGCTCCACATTGCTTTACTCTACTCCACACTGCTTTACTCTGCTCCACACTGCTTTACTCTGCTCCACACTGCTTTACTCTGCTCCACACTGCTTTACTCTGCTTCACACTGCTTTTTTCTGCTCCACACTGCTTTACTCTGCTCCACACTGCTTTACTCTGCTTCACACTGCTTTACTTTGCTCTACACTGTTTAGCTCTGCTTCACACTGCTTTAGTCTTTTCCACATTTCTTTACTCTGTTTCACACTGCTTTACTCTGCTCCACGCTGATTTACTCTGCATCACACTGTTTTACCCTGCTCTACACTGCTTTATTCTGCTCCACACTGCTTTACTCCACACTGCTTTACTCTGCTCTACACAGCTTTACTCCACACTGCTTTATTCTGCTCCATACTGCTTTACTCCACACTCCTTTACTCTGCTTCACACTGCTTTACTCTGCTCTACACTGCTTTACTCTGCTCCACACTGCTTTGCTCTACTTCACACTGCTTTACTCTGCTCCACATTGCTTTACTCTGTTTCACACTGCTTTACTTTGCTCTACACTGTTTTACTCTGCTCAACTCTGCTTTACTCTAATCCACACTGCTTTACTCTGCTCCACATTGCTTTACTCTACTCCACACTGCTTTACTCTGCTCCACACTGCTTTTTTCTGCTCCACACTGCTTTACTCTGCTTCACACTGCTTTACTCTGCTCCACACTGCTTTTTTCTGCTCAACACTGCTTTACTTTGCTCTACACTGTTTAGCTCTGCTTCACACTGCTTTACTCTTTTCCACATTGCTTTACTCTGCTCCACGCTGATTTACTCTGCATCACACTGTTTTACCCTGCTCTACACTGCTTTACTCTTCTCCACACTGCTTTACTCCACACTGCTTTACTCTGCTCCACACTGCTTTACTCCACACTCCTTTACTCTGCTCCACACTGCTTTACTCTCCTCCAAACTGCTTTACTCTGCTTCACACTGCTTTACTCTGTTCCACACTGCTTTACTCTGCTCCACACTGCTTTACTCTGCTCCACACTGCTTTATTTTGCTCCACACTGCTTTTCTCTGCTTTACACTGCTTTACTCCACACTGCTTTACTCTGCCCCACACTGCTTCAATCTGCCCCACACTGCTTCAATCTGCTCCACACTGCTTTACTCTTCTCCACACTGCTTTACTCCACACTGCTTTACTCTTCTCCACACTGCTTTACTCCACACTGCTTTACTCTGCTCCACACTGCTTTACTCTGCTTGACACTGCTTTACTTTGCTCTACACTGTTTTGCTCTGCTTCACACTTCTTTACTCTTTTCCACATTGCTTTACTCTGCTCCACACTGCTTTACTCTGCTCCACACTGCTTTACTCTGCTCCACACTGCTTCACTCTGCTTCACACTGCTTTACTCTGCTCCACACTGCTTCACTCTGCTTCACACTGCTTTACTCTGCTCCACACTGCTTTACTCTGCTCCACACTGCTTCACTCTGCTTCACCCTGCTTTACTCTGCTCCATACTGCTTTACTCTGCTCCACACTGCTTCACTCTGCTTCACACTGCTTTACTCTGCTTCACACTGCTTTACTCTGCTCCACACCGCTTTACTCTGCTCCACACTGCTTCACTCTGCTTCACACTGCTTTACTCTGCTCCACCCTCCTTTTCTCTGCTCCACACTGCTTTACTCTGCTCTAGTCTTTCCAACCTCCTGTCCAACATGACTAAAAAGAGAAGGAATAACGGACGTGCCAAGAAAGGCCGTGGGCATGTGCAGCCTATCCGCTGCACCAACTGTGCCCGTTGTGTACCAAAAGACAAGGCCATCAAGAAGTTTGTCATCAGAAATATAGTTGAAGCAGCAGCTGTCCGGGATATCTCTGAGGCCAGCGTGTTTGACTCCTACGTCTTGCCCAAGTTGTATGTCAAGCTGCACTACTGTGTGAGCTGTGCCATCCACAGCAAGGTGGTGAGAGACCGCTCCTGTGAAGCCAGGAAGGACCGCACTCCACCCCCTAGGTTCAGGCCAAGTGGTGGTGCACCCAGAGCTCCTCCTAAACCCATGTGAGGCAGATTGTCTTAAAGAGGATGTGACCCTGTGTGGGGGGGGAGAAAAATGTCCAATAAATATTTGCTTACGGCCATACCACCCTGAACATGCCTGATCTCATCCGATCTCGGAAGCTAAGCAGGGTCGGGCCTGGTTAGTACTTGGATGGGAGACCGCCTGGGAATACCAGGTGCTGTAAGCTTTTTCATCTTTTTTTTCCTGTCTCTCTCTCTCTCTCTCTCTCTCTCTCTCTCTCTCTCTC